>OX439046.1:70917418-71401418 GCA_949317995.1 Acholoe squamosa | reverse complement strand
GATATTCTTAAAGTCCAAAACCTGACTCAAATAAAAAAGAAAAAATGATACTTTAAAGTGTCATACCTAGCATAACTCAAAAACTGACACTCTTAAACTCAATTACCTAGCTTAACTCAAAACTGATACTCTTATAGTCCCGAACCTGCCTAAACTCGATAACTGATACTCTTAAATTCTCCTACAGGGCTGAACTTAAAAACTGATACCTAGTTAAACTCAAAAACTGATATTCTTAAACTCACTTACTTGGCTTGTCTTAAAATTGATACTCATAAAGTATCATACCTAGCTGAATTCAAAAACTGATACTCTTAAACTAATTTACCTGGTTTAACTTAAAACTGGTACTCTTGAAGTCCCAAACCTGACTCCACTCAATGTAAAAAGTCTTTTACACGGCTCAACTTAAAAACTGATACTCTTAAAGTGTCTTTCCTGCCACAACACATAAACTGATATTCTTAAAGTCCTCATTTACCAACTTTATCAGAATCTGATATTCTTAAACTCATTTACCTGGCTCAACATATAAACTGATACTCTTAAAGTCCTCATCTACCAACATTACTCAAAATCTGATACTCTTAAACTGCCATATCTATCTTGATTCAAAAACTGATAAACTTTATGACCTGACTAAACTAACATTATTCCTCTTTAAGTCCCCATTTAGCCATAACTCAAAAACCGATTCTCTTGAAGTCCTTTACCTGGCTCAACTTGAAAACTGACACTCTTAAAGTCCTTTACCTAACTCAAAAACCAATACTCTTAAAGTATTTTACATAGCTTAACTGTAAAACTGATACTCTTAAACTCATTTACCTGATTTCATTGAAAACTGAACTCTTAAAGTCCCAAACCTGAGTCAGCTCAAGCACTGATATTCCTAAAGTCTTTTACATAGATCAACTTATAAAGTGATACCCTTAAAGTGTCATACCTAGGTTAATTCAGAAACTCATACTCAAAAACTCATTTACCTGGTTTAACTTAAAACTGATACTCTTAAAATCCCCTACCTGGCTCAACTCAAAAACTGATACTCTTAAAGTCTTTTACCTGGCTCAACTTAAAAACTGATACTCTAAAGGTGTCATACCTAGCCTAACTCAAAAACTGATGCTCTTAAACTCACTTACCTGGCTAGACTAAAAACTAATACACCCGAAACTGCCTAAACTTGATAACTGATACTCTTAAACTGCTCTACCTAGCTCAACTTGAAAAATGATACTCTTAAAGTCCTAAACCTGACACAACTCAAAGAATGATACTTTTAAAGTGTCATATGTAGTTAAACTCAAAGACTGATACTCTTAGACTCATTTACCAGGCTTAACTTAAAACTGACACTCTTAAAGTATCAATCCTAGCTTAATTCCAAAACTGATACTCTTAAACTTATTTACCTGATTTCACTGAAAACCGAAACTCTTAAATTCCAAACCTGAGTCAACTTAACAACAGATACTCCTAAAGTCTCCTACTGGACTCAACTTGAAAACTGATACTATTAAAGTCCAAAACCTAACTCAACTCAAAAACTGATACTCTTAAAGACTTTTACCTGGCTTAAATCAAAAACTGATACTCTTTAAGTCCTTTACCTAGCTCAACTTGAAAACCTATACTCCAAAAGTGTCATACCTAGCCTAACTCAAAAACTAATGCTCTTAAACTCACTTACCTGGCTTGACTTGAAACTAATACTTTTAAAGTATCATACCTAGCTGAATTCAAAAACTGATACTCTTAAACTAATTTACCTGGTTTCACTGAAAACGGATACTCTTAAAGTACTTTACCTAGCTCAACTTGAAAACTGATACTCTTAAAGTGTCATACCTAGCCTAACTCATAAACGGATGCTCTTAAACTCACTAACCAGGCTGAACTTGAAAACTGATACTCTTAAAGTCCTTTACCTGGCTCAACTTGAAATCTGATATTGTTAAAGTCCAAAACCTGACTCAACTCAACTCAAAAACTCTTAAAGTGTCATACCTAGGTTAACTCAGAAACTGATCTTCCTAAAAATTGATACTCTTAAACTTTATGACCTGACTAAACTTACAGTATTCCTCTTTAAGTCCACAACTTGCCATAACTCAAAAACTACCTAGCTCTGTCATATCTAGCTATGGGTAATTACAGCTACTATATGAACATAGTGATAACAAGAAGCTGGCAATTAGTGGATACTTGATGATAGCTTTATTGTACAAAAGAATATGCTGAAGAGATGTTAACTCAGCGAAAAGCTAGTTGGTAATACTGGCAGGTGTGCTAGCAACTGGCTGTATATACATAATGACCATCAGGTGTACCACCCCTAGTGGCAGGGTGTGGTACTACTGCATACATTACAGGCGAGTATAGCATAGTGAGCGATAATGGATGTTGTATGAATGGTATAATGTACAATGTATTAATAGAGTAAAAGTGGTCGAGTTCTCTACTTATCACAGCTCAACTTGAAAACTGATACTCTTAAAGTCCTAAACCTGACCCAACTCAAAGAATGATACTTTTAAATTATCATACCTAGTTAAACTCAAAAACTGATACTCATTTACCTGGTTTAACTTTAAACTGATACTCTTAAAGTCCCAAATATGACTCAACTCAAAAACTGATACTCTCAAGGTGTTTTACAAAGCTCAGCTTGAAAACTGATACTCCCAACGTGTCATACCTGCCGCAACACATAAACTGATACTATTAAAGTCCTCATCCACCAACTTTACTCAGAATCTAATACTCTAAAATTCATTTACCTGGCTTAACTCAAAAACTGATACTCCTAAAGTGCCATATCTAGCTTAATCCAAAAACTGATAATCTTTAACACTTTTACCTGGCTCAACTTGAAAACTGATACTCTTAAAGCCCTTTACCTGGCTCATCTTGAAAACTTATACTATAAAGGTGTCATACCTAGCCTAACTCAAAAACTGATATTCTTAAACCGACTTACCTGGCTTGACTTAAAACTGATACACTTAAAGTATCATACCTAGCTGAATTAAAAAACCTGATACTCTTAAACACATTTACCTGGTTTAACTGAAAACTGATTCTCTTAAAGTATCAATCCTAGCTTAATTCAATAACCAATATGCCTTTTTCCCCCTATTTCCCCCATTTTTCACACTTTCTGGCATTTATTTCACTAACAAGGCAACTTTCAAAAGCTCTGGAGACCTTAATAATTAAAGTATCAACAAACCTTTAATCTTAAACATGTTAAAGTTGATGTAACCTCAGCACTAGCTAATGGTAGTGACAAATGTAATCTCAGGTTTCCACAGATTTAAGATATTGAGTTTAGTCACCTTAAACAATGTTGCTGTTGAGCTGCTGGTGTAATTGGGCATCTTCAGACACTCAAAAAATGTTCCTTAAACAGTCATCTTCAACACCTTAGACAACATTGTTGTTAAAGATACGTTCTAGCTCCTAGTAATAACTGAGGGCCAAAATCAAACTGAATTACATACTAATTATAGATACTTTACAGGTCATCACCTAACAACACCGTTATGCCTTATTGTCGGGTAATGTAACCACAGTGTAGATAGCTATAAGTATGAGTTTCACCCTATGGTTTATATTGAATAGCACCAGTTCTCTTATACCAATATTTCTATCATTAGAAAATCTGTAATGACACCCATGTCTAAGAATATGATTCTGTCATGGTCTATTAGCTCCAAGCAATGAGACCTTTTACTTACCCTCACATAGAAGGACCTATCTTGTATCTATACACCAACTATTCACAGAGGCACAGATGGTTAATATCATGATAGCATATCCTTCCTTTTATGTAGGTAACATGAATGAATTCATATTCAGTCAATATCCTTCTAACTAGAGAAGAAGGATAGAGAAGAAAATGTTTAAGTTAATGGCACCAACTGTCCATACAAGACGTGCATCAGGGTGCTGTGGTGGTGGCACCTGTCTATCCCTGGGGTGCATCCAGGTGTGGTGATGGAAGCATCTGCCCATGATACAAGTCCATGGGTACAGTGGGTGTTGTGGTACCAGCAGCTTTATACACCAGAGGTGTGTCACAGTGTTGTGGTGACATAGCATTGGTGCTCCAGGGTGCTGTATTGGTGATATCCGTTCATTTTGGATGGGCTGGAAATGAAAGATCAAGTTGACAGCTTACCATGGTTCAAAACATACATTGTTTTAAACAGATTTATTGAACACAGCTTGATTTGATGTACAAGCATTTTCTATATTGGTTTAACTGGTGCAAGGCAGCTTTACAATATCAACATCAAATATCATGGATATATATATATATATATATATATAGACTCGGGTTCTGAAAGTGGTTCTATTTGGAACAGGTTTTCCATCATAATTGAAATATAATGTTCTTACCCCTTGCCATCTTCTTCTTCTGGTAGTGGGTCTAAAAGAGAAAAATAAGAAAGGAAATCAAAACAGAGTTCTTTCAGGTGTGGTACTATATACAAATGATATAAAGCTCATGACACTCTGTACATTTATACACTTCAGATTCAGTTATTACCATGTGCACCTTTTTTTGACTTTCTAGAATGATATCTTCTACAGTTTTTTTTATACCGTGAAAATCTCTGTTGCATTAATGATCTATGATGACTTCATGATGATTCTAAGCAGCAGTTCATGTTGCTTAATAATTACATTTTGACACTGTTTTCATCTCACCTCATTCCACTGAGACCTCTTTTTACTGTATGTGCCTTGCTTCTTCAGGTTGGCCCTCTGCCGGATTGCTCCCTGTCTCACCCTCTCCTTTCTGCCTGCTTTTTTGCTGCAAAAAGTGAAGCATGATCATTCTCTCATATCATTTTAGATTTTTCATTATTGATGAAATGGTTATTAGGCAAGTCAAGAATCTTGTCAAGACACTCTGTACAATATTTCTACTTAAAGCAGTGTAATGATATTGATAGGATGATCCATTGATATTTCCTTCACATGAATTCACATGAATTCTCATTCATATATATATTAGGTTATCCAAACTTGTTATATTTTGAAAATGTATCAGATTCCTTCTTTATAGGAACTTAAGAGAACATTATCCACTTACATCTCTTTTATAAGTCTTTTTACATCCCTTGGACTAAGGTGTTTAAGGGTGACCCGACAGTCCCTTGTCAGAGGAGGGTCCAGCACACAGACATTGCCTTCTTTCTTGATCTCTCCCACTTTATCTGCACTGAAAACAAGTATGAATATATCATTTGAATAAATAGACGTACGACAACTCCAATCTAGTTTGGGCGAATATTTTACTGCTACTGCCCATTTATCACCACTTATATGCGCGCATATAAGTAGCTTATATCAATTGAATATGTTACTTAAAAGCTGGCCTCCCCAGCCTGAGCAAAATACAATATGAGGGGTGTTAAGCTGAATTTCCACCAACGTATGTGCACATATATATCAATTTATAGATATTCATACTTAATGAAAGCCTCCTACTAGGATGGATAGAGGAACAGTACCATGATCATTATAAATCTAATAACCTAAAATTGGACATGTTGTCTTTTCTATTTCTTAAATAATCCTGATGAAGACCAATGAAGTTGGTCGAAACGTAGATCATCATACAGAGTGTTAAAAATCAACCATACAACATCTGACTGTACCTGCATAGAACTGTTTTTATGAATAAATACCAACAATTAATTAAATTGACCGTGTCTGGTTTTGTGTGACATTCCAACTATAGTATTTCTTAAATATATCCACAGATTATCTATACTCACAAACAATTAGATCAATGATCAAAGACAACATGTGTAACTTACGGAATATTTTCCTCCATCTCTATTTCCACATCCAACAGAGATGTGTGCTGGATTGTGTCTTGTGTTTGATTCTCTGTCTCTTCCTGTGGAGGTCTGATACTGACGGTCGTACAAGTGCCTTCAATTGGGAAGGCGGTAACCACGGGGATTCTTCTGGCATGGACAGCATGGTCAGTTATTGCCTATGATATCAAAAGTGACAAAATAGAAGTTGATGTTTCAGAAATGGTAAAGAGTATAAATTAACAACTGTTTGGTATGATTTATACATGAATGTGTTGAACTCAGAGGATGTCATTTATACAAGTAGGCCTGGTTTCAAAGTTTAATGATATCAACGATAGTATTTTACCAGTGATATACTTACAGATGATGGCAAGACCAACTCCTCATCAGTTTTGTCTGCAACCTCTGCCCTGCTTCCTGCAACTGCCTGGTGTGCACTTGGTGCAGCCACAACAAACCTATCGGCGGCTGGCAGGGTACTGGGAGCTGGGAGACTGCTTGAAGGTCGAGGTGCTGCTAGAGCTGGTGCCCTGGTGAAATGCATAACAACAATTGCTGCATCATATTTATAAAGAGTTGTATGGAAACTGGGATCAGGATGTTACAAAACAAGTGGTATAAGTTTTAGGTGCTAGCCCCTCCCCTTGGCCTCCATAGTTGGAGGGAGACTAAACATACTGTATTACTCTCTCCATCATCATAATACAGTAGAACCATCAATTCAAACTTAGTTGGCCAAGGCATGTCAACCAGACCTAGTCCAGTAACATGATAGCCTTCAAATTAGTGCCTCCCAATGGGTAGCATACTTCAATATAAAATGATTACCACAGGAATGCTGTAGTCACATTAAAAACTGCTGACATCACCTAACTTTGCACATTTCAAATGTATTTTGCCAGTAGATCCAAACTCTGAGAAAATTTGTGTACTGTTATGATTTATATGATTCATTAGCCTATTTCTGTTATATCATACTAAAGAAAATCAATACTGACATGGGGGGGAAGCTGTACATCAGACATAGTGGGGTCATCTAGTGACAAAGTTCAGAACTCCCAGCTCAGTATGCCTTGTGCAAACCTATCCTCAACCCTGTCTGGGGAATTATCCTTGGAACTGATCTATGCCTGATTCGGGGTGCCCACCTTGAAACCAATCTGTGCCAAAAGTGTTTGCCCATTTTGAAGCTGCTCCGTGCCCAAATCAGTTAGCCTTATGTGGCCCACACAACTTACTGAGGACAACAACTGTCGGGAGCCCAACAGTCTTAGTTCAGTTTGCCCTATTAGGGCAACCTAATGTGGCCCTGACTGGAAACCAACCATTTGCCCAACCTCAACCCATGAATAGTGTTCTGCCTGCTTTGAACCAGCTTATCTGAGCTAAAACTGAATTGGCCCTAAGCGGGCTTGCTACATGGGGTGCTGTGTATGTGGGACACTGCTGTCACACCACAAGCCACACTTCTCAAGTTGTTCTTCATTTCCCATTGACTGTGATGATGATGATACAGGACAATAACCACAATAAATGTAATTGATAAACTGACCATGATCAACAATTGTTTAATAGACAATAGCATATTCCTATATCAACATGGTCTAATAATAAACTCACTTGTCTGCAGGAATGTTTGGGTGCCCTTCTTGAAGCACGCCTGACTGCACCTCAGCTGGTGCAGACAACACCGGAGCACTATAATACAAATTTAATCTCATCAATGGAGCTCTATAATACAAATTTAATGTCAACAATGGAGCACTATAATACAAATTTAATCTCATCAATGGAGCACTATAATACATATTTAATGTCAACAATGGAGCACTATAATACATATTCAATGCCATCATTGGAGCACTATAATACAAATTTAATCTCATCAATGGAGCACTTTAATACATATTTAATGTCATCAATGGAGCACTATAGTACATATTCAATACCATTATTGGAGCACTATAATACAAATTTAATGTCATCAATGGAGCACTATAATACATATTTAATGTCATCATTGTAGCACTATAATACACATTCAATGCCATCAATGGAGCACTATAATACATATCTAATGTCAGACAACACCGGAGCACTATAATACATATTCAATGCCATCATTGGAGCACTATAATACACATTCAATGCCATCAATGGAGCATTATAATACATATCTAATGTCATCAATGGAGCTACATATTTAATGTCATCATTGTAGCACTATAAGACATATGTAATGTCATCCATGGAAATCAATGGAATAATGAGGTGTTGATATTCAAGAGGACATTAGGCAAGCTGTCATCTATTGGTTACATCTTGACTTCTATGAATCATTATGGACATGCCAACATCAAAATGTCTGCTTCTGCTTTCCTTCTAGAGTGTTGTATTACCATTGGGCTGTGTTTAGCATATATCATAATCTGTTTCAAAATGACACCATAATCAACCAAGTTAAACCAGAAAGGTTTGAATACTAGAAATAGGAAATGAAAGGCAAAGATGATACTACAGCAGTAAAACTACTCCATTCTCAAGTTTAGCAGGTATTGATTTGTATTGCCTGAAATACCAATATCAAATTGACATGGATGAACGGCAAGTCTGATGTCTGACATTGATTAGAATGTTGTCATGGCAGGCAACCATTTCAGCCAGGATTTATAACTCTTGGATGTGCACAACACAAATATCATCACTTGAACCTGCGCACAGTAATGGCGAAGTGATCAATTAAACTAGAAAAGGTGTTATGCTCTGTCTAAGCTGACCTTTTCACATTGGATTTAAAGGGTTCGGGTCTGCTCTAGGTTCTTAAGGCACAGTAAATTAAATAATAATTCATCAATACACCACCCACATATCATGGGAATCTATTTTCAATCAACGTGCCATTTTTGAGATGCTGATACATTTTAATGATGTGAAACATTTGGAGCAGTTTAACAGCCTAATCTACTTACAGATCTTGCTTCAGCATGAGCTGGAGGACAGCCTCACTTGGGGTCAAGGTGGCTGAGGCTGGTGCACACATCTCAGTTGTCAAAGGAGCACTGCAAAAAAGTCATAACTTGAGCATGGACACAGCAATAAATAGAGATTCAGAAAATTGTCTAGAGACATGTATTATGTGTTTGATGTCCATCTGCTCAAAGGTATTCTCCTAACATTATAATGAAATTCCAACAACTCAGAGCAACACCTCATGGCATTAAAGCAAAACTCCTCATAAGCTAGAATTTTTCTTTTACTCAAATCCATCTTTTAGTGTGTGGATCTGCTCTCATTTTCTAAGAAGAAGAACTTTAATGGAGCCTAATCTACTTACACATCTTGCTTCAGCGTGAGCCGGGGGATTGCCTCACATGGGGCCAGGGGGTCTGAGGATGGTGCACACATCTCATTTGTCACAGGATAGCTGCAAGAAATAGAACATCATCTGAACAAGTGAACAATAATAATAGTAATGACATTGCTATTTGAATGTTGTAATTTAAAGTGTCTGATGACTAACTTGTTTGAATGACTTTATAAACATTTATTTTCATTGTGTTGATTGATGAGGGCTTGCGACAGCTAAGATTATCTAATGCATGTTTATATGTTCATGCCTCATATTCATCAATATAACTTGTTCAAGCCTGCATGGATCTACTTTAAATCAATGTTTGAGGCTTTTATGAGACATTACTTCTAGAATTGTATTGGTGTTGATCCAGAATTAGAAAATATCCGTGGATCATTAGCTGACTTTTGAACAAAAGTCAAAATACTCACGTGACTCCTGGGAGGACTGATGGGTCCAAGCGTACAAGGACAACCTGGCACACCCTTTTCTTCCTGTTCACTTTTGGGTAGTGAAGTGCCCAGGGTTCATCAGGCAGGGGTTGGGGTGTTCTAGGATCACACACCATGGGCCTCCTGCAAGAAATCCATGATTCAAACAGGAGGAAAAGAACTTTAAATGAAATTGATTTTCTAAGTAGAATTACACATATTTAAAATGCTGTCCAGTTGGCTATGTAGATCTAGCTAAGTATTATGTTCAGGCATACCTCTTGTTATCATTGGTGCTTCTCCTGAAGTTGGCCCATGGCACTTCAGACTCTGTGACTCCGTAATCCCAGAACACCTCATCGCCAGGTCTTATTGCTCTGTGGCAGTACAGTGCCATGCCTGGAGGCTGCCCAGGTCCCACCTCCAGGAGCCGAGGGTAAGGGCTGAGGTTAGGGTTACGGCAATGATTGACCAGGCGGCCAAAGGTGCCAAAGGTGGTGGTAGCATCTATTGCCACCTGGTCATTGTCCAACCATGCGTCCACAATGTAGGACCCAGGGTTGTTGTCCTGGTAATCGACCTCCCTCCGCAACCTCTCTGCCCTAGAGACAAAGTCCCCCTCATACTCGAGCACGAAATCATACTTCTTAAATGCCTTGTTGGCAACAACACACAGCCCTCTCTCTTCATCATACTCCACCCTGAGGTCTTCGTTGCTTCGTGACCTCCATTTCCTCAGTGCGTCCTTCATCTTGTCCACAGTCGTGGGATCAAGGTCATTTATTAGTTCCTTTGAAATTGAAAAATAAATAAGATTCATATCATCCAGCAATGTCTGACTCCCCTTCACATTATCAATACTTATTGTAATACCACTGCCTGTCTCAGAAATGGGGTTTATCTCATTCTCATACAAAGGTATGTACAATCAGCACATAAAAAGTGTATAAAATGTTGTCCGGTTGGCTAGTAGAGCCATCTATGCAGCTATTTTTTTTGGTTCAAAGAATTCACAAGATGAACAGGTTTATAAATTCTTATTCACACTAAGTTTTCCTTATTTGCCACACGGGGACTTAGTAACTTACCATGTGTGGAAACCGTCTCCTCACTTGGCGTGTCAAGATACGGTCCATCATTGTTACTACCAACTGACTAAACCTCACCAAACTGAAAACAGAACACATAAAGAAATGCTTACTAGTCTAAAGAAGCTCTAGAACACTTATGTACTGGGTACAGAGCTCTGGGATACCTATGTGCTGGGTACAGAGCTCTGGGGCACTTATGTACCAGGTACAGAGCTCTGGGTTGTGTGTTCATTATGTGGTAGAGGATTCATTCACTTAAGACACACATGATGACTTAAACCCTCATGTGTGTTCTAAATGTGGCAAAGGATTCATTCAATTGAAATGCATATATGATGACCCACACAAGAGAAAAACGCCATGTGTTGATAATGTTGTTAAAGATTCATTCATATTGGGACACCTAAACACACATAATGCTTCATACGAGACAAAACCCACGTGTGTTCATAATGTGGTAAAGGATTCATTCAGATTGGTACACTTAAGACACACATAATGACCCATATGTGTTCATAATGTTTGTTCATAATGTGGTAAACCAAACCTCTGGTCATGTAGTCCACCTGCCCCATATACAAAGCTAATACTCTGAACTTCTTTGATAATACTTACAGAACTGTCTGCATTATGAACCAACCCAGCAAATTGTCGTTATCTGTTGCCATGATTGGTCATCAATGGTGACTCCTTTTTGAGTGATAACTCACTGCGTCATCTTTCACCACTGTGTGTCAGTCTCACATGGCATGGCGGTATATCACAACAGTCGCCAACATGATCTCACTCACTGCGTGAGTATGTGCCACTGCCTGTCAACTCTCAATCATAATGGCGGCTTATCACAACCATCGGCAACATGGATCTGACTCACTGCGTGAGTATGGGCCACTCCCAGACAACTCTCACTCAGAATGGCAGCATTTCACCAACATCGCCAACATGGATCTCACTCACTCTCTCAATATGTGCCACTGTCTGTCAACTCTCACGCAGAATGGTGACTTTTCACCTGCATTGCCACATGGCTCTCACTCACTGCGTGAGTTTGTGTCACTCCTAGGTAATCTCTCAAAATGGCGACTTATCACCACCATCGCTGACATGGATGTCACTCGCTGTGTGAGTGTGTGCCACTGTCATCAACTCTCACACAAAATGGTGAATTATCACCACCATTGCCAACATTGGTCTCACTCAATGCATGAATTTGTGTCACTCCAAGTCAATAAAGCTATGACGAGGTGCGTGTTTCATCTAGCGAAGTGAGTGATCACCCGCTTCGCCATCCCTGGTGAGTCTGAGTGATCACCATCCTCATCATCTGAGGTGAGGCCATGTGATCACCACCATTGCTATTCCTGGTGATCTTGTGCTATAGTGACGTCGTGTTCCATCTACTTACTTCACACAGTTTGACAAGGAGTCACGACAATTTGCTGGGAAGTTGTATCTTATTTCCAAAACTTGATACTCTTAATCTTATTGTTGATAGTCATCATTCTGCATTCATTTTGAACTAAAGCTCTAATTAAGTAGTCATGCAGGTTCATATCCATAATTGATACTCCCAGTTATACTTATAACTTGCCTATCTGGCAGATTCCCAACAGTGTCATCCATTTATTTAAAGGTAAAACTCTTGATCATAAAAATACAGATAACTATCCTTTTGAATGCTCAAATTAAGCAGACCAACTTGCTCAATTACAAAACTGATACTCTTAACTCAATTGCCCATGTTGAGCATTCTAGCTACCTTCATTGAAATTGAATTTGTGGAACTGTTGCTTGCATTATGGTCCAAGTCTCTATGTGGCTGGTACCCCTGGGTCATTCCAGAAAAAAGCTCTTCATTTGCACCTAGTTGCCAATTGAGTAGTACACTGGGATCAGTTACAGAATGATGTATACTCTTAATTTTCTTGCTAATGGTCATCATTCTAGATTCATGGTTGACCAAAGCTCGAATTCCACCTGTGTAATCTACAAAACTGATACTCTTAATTTCTCTGATATTGCTCATGGAACTGCCTGCATTGTCAGTCAGGTTTCCAATTTAGTGGTACATCTGGCTCATAACCTGATACTCTTAATTATATTGTTGATACTTATCATTCTATTCATCTTGATCTAAATCTCTTGTTAACTAGCCCAGCTGGCTTGTTCACAAGATTGGTATCCTCATTAGCAAAACTGATACACTTAAGAGTCCATATTTCCTATTTCTCATTTACAAAACATAATGTTCTCATGGGGGGCCATCAGTCTGCATTTGTTGCGTACCAATGCACCAGTTGGGTAATCCCCCTGGCTCATTAGGAAAACTGATACTCTTAACTTGATAGTCAAATTCTACAAGGTTAGCCATTGCTCATCATTATGCATTCATTAGGAACAAATGCACTCTTTTTGATTCAACCATCTGTCACATTTACCTAACTGATCAATTCTCTTAATCTCTTTCTTAATTAACTTGCACATTTCAAAAACTGATATTCTGAAATTTCCTTGCATTGACCGGGGACTAATGCAATATCTAGGTCACCCATATTTTTCAATTGTTAAACTGATACTCTTAATTTTTCTCTTCATGCTCATCATTCAACAATTCTTTGTAGGCCAAGGTGCCAATGATCCAAATTACTCATTTTCAAAACTTATACTATTAATATCCTTGGTCATTATTCTACATACAAAGTTAGCCATTGCACCAGTGCAGTTATCCTACTTAATTACAGCATTCTTTTATGAGCAGAATTGAGTAGGAACCTTCCTGATTTGTTGTAGTTGTTTCATGGCATAGAATATAATTGTGGTTTCCCCATAGAGTGAACCTACCCCGATCCGTTACAGCAATGGATAGTTTCACAATAGCACTCTTTGTTATCTTATTATTTACATGACCAGGAGTTAGTTACGTATATATCTCACACTTACAGCAGGGTCAGTCTAAGTGAAAACAATCAATGGTTGACTTAACATGGACTCACCCAGCGTTGTCAGCCCCTTAGTTATCTTATTGTTAACATGACCAAGGGGGAGTTTCATTAGTTGCACCCAATAACACCTGTTCATTTATTTATGTATTAATATATTTTATTGATTGTGGACCAAGGCACAAGGTAATTTGTTCTCCTGTTAGCAAAACTGATACTCTTAATTAAGTATTGATGTTTATCATCCTGCATTCATTTGGGACCAGTGCTCCAATTCGCTCTTTACAAAAGAAAATGATACTCTTAATATCCCATTTGCACGGTCATCATAGTGCAATAGTTGAGTTATTCATCTGGATAATTTTAAGAAATTATACTCATAATATCTTTCTCTGTATTCATCATCCTTTACTCAGAGCCAAATTATGTAGCCCACCTGTCTCATTTCTAAAATTGACACACGATCCACCCAGCTATATTAATTAGCAACTGACATGGCTTGTTACAGAAAAAGAAATCTCTCCGGAAAATACCCAGCAAAGTCAAACCCTCCCACTGCTTCCATTTTAAACCTCCTATCACATCTTTAAGTACCTTGTCTGTGTACATATCCATGCTCACTTGTTAACAGCTGTTTATAGAATACTTATTGAATGTAATTGTGTCACAACTCACAATGCACCATTGTAAATGCAGGTCTCTTACATCAAATGCATTTTGTAGATCAAAGCTCAGTGCTTGTTATCTATTTGAATTAAACTATCCAATTGCAGTCATTGACTTTGATGTTTTGGGGTTTGAATAGTAAGTACTGGATCCATGATTAGATCACCATGCCCACTCTAAATATTTATCATCAAGTATTAATGATGAATAATGTGTAGTCAACACATACTTTATTACTTGTTCTATCAGTCCTTTATTTCTGTCACATTCTGACACTTTAGTACACTTTGTAAATGCCTTATTGCTATGTATATATGCTAAATAATCTATATCCCATTTATTCATCATTCAAGTATTGATGTACTTGTGTAGGTAGTACAAGGATTTAGGCAGAATATGTTAAAAAATAATGCAGTTGGCCCATTCTCCGTGTCCAAAGCAGTGCTTCTGGAT
The DNA here is from genome assembly GCA_949317995.1 of Acholoe squamosa. Taxonomy (NCBI): domain Eukaryota; kingdom Metazoa; phylum Annelida; class Polychaeta; order Phyllodocida; family Polynoidae; genus Acholoe; species Acholoe squamosa. Next base: position 71,386,643 of record OX439046.1, on the reverse strand, counting down.
TTTACAGCTTTTACGTTGATTGTTCACATATGCTGGCTCATGAGATAAATGGGACAGTTCAATACATCTTTTCGTGTGGCACAAATGCGACATTTCATTGAGATGCTTCTCTGCATTTCCATTAATCACATACACCAATCTGTGCACAGGTTGGTTTTTACTTCCCCATCCCTTCACTGTTATCTTTAAAGTAGGGTATCCACGTGTTGTTACAGCTTTGTCCCATAGACGACAGCCAGTTAAATCCTCAACATGACTGTACTTTGTAATCCTTTTGATGACTTTGTTTCGATACCTATCTGTCATCATCTTCTCTACTTTTCCACTCATATCTTCCACTGACTTATGATGTCCCTATTGAAAAGATACAAAAAGTAACTTTGAAGTTTATCATTTTGAATTATTCCCCTCAACTTTGCAACTGCTTTGAATGTATAGACCATCACCTAATGACCTCAATTGTACACTGGAGAGTCACTTTGAACATCACAAAATATCTTATGTCATACTGAAATAACAGAAGTGTGCACCCACCTTCCATTAAAAATACAATGTTAAAAAGGTTTGCCTTGCTAACACCATTGTCAGCCCCTTACCCATTGCATTGTTAACATAACCAGGAGGAGTTTCACAACTCACACACTTATAGCATTGTTAACATAACCAGGGGGAGTTTCATAACTCACACACTAATAGCATTGTTAACATGACCAGGGGGAGTTTCATAACTCACACACTAATATCATTGTTAACATGACCAGGGGGAGTTTCATAACTCACACACTAATAGCATTGTTAACAGGACCAGGGGGAGTTTCATAACTCACACACTAATAGCATTGTTAACATGACCAGAGAAGGTTTCATAACTCACACACTAATAGCATTGTTAACATGACCAGAGAAGGTTTCATAACTCACACACTAATAGCATTGTTAATATGACCAGGGAGAGTTTCATAACTCACACACTAATAGCATTGTTAACATGACCAGAGAAGGTTTCATAACTCACACACTAATAGCATTGTTAATATGACCAGGGGGAGTTTCAGAACTCACACACTAATAGCATTGTTAACATGACCAGAGAAGGTTTCATAACTCACACACTAATAGCATTGATAACATGACCAGAGAAGGTTTCATAACTCACACACTAATAGCATTGTTAATATGACCAGGGAGAGTTTCATAACTCACACACTAATAGCATTGTTAACATGACCAGAGAAGGTTTCATAACTCACACACTAATAGCATTGTTAATATGACCAGGGGGAGTTTCAGAACTCACACACTAATAGCATTGTTAACATGACCAGGGAGAGTTTCATAACTCACACACTAATACCACTGTTAACATGACCAGGGGGAGTTTCATAACTTACACACTAATAGCATTGTTAACATGACCAGGGGGAGTTTCATAACTCACACACTAATAGCATTGTTAACATAACCAGGGGGAGTTTCACAACTCACACACTTATAGCATTGTTAACAGGACCAGGGGGAGTTTCATAACTAAGACACTAATAGCATTGTTAACATAACCAGGGGGAGTTTCATAACTCACACACTAATAGCATTGTTAACATAACCAGGGGGAGTTTCACAACTCACACACTTATAGCATTGTTAACAGGACCAGGGAGAGTTTCATAACTCACACACTTTTTTTTTTTTTTTTTTGGACTCGCTCATTGCATCAATGAACTGTTATGTTCATTTAAGTGAAGCTATAGAGCAGACCAAGTTTTATTTTCCAACAACAAAATAAGGAACAGCAACTACAAAACACAAAACACGACAATAGTCAATTTGTACAAGATCAACAACATTGGAGAGTTCAGGAGCTGGTCGACTGATCATAGTAACATAGACACATGCATTTTTGTTATAAGATAGTATAAGATATAATGTACTGGTATAGTAGCTAAGGTTTACATAACATTTGACATTCATGTTAGTGTATTAGGCAGTAGCATAATGGTAATTAGGATTCAACACAATTATATGGAAGCGGCGCGGTAACTACACCTGCTTCATATACTAGTTGTAACCAATTTTCAATTTCTGCCTCAAATTATCTATCTTCAGTATTTCAGTTTTAAATTTGACTTTAGTGGTGGCTTTCTGGATGTTCTAAGGTAGGACATTCCAGAGCGCCACCCCTCTATACCATGGAGATCTGTTGTAATGCCTAGAAATTTTTCTTGGTAATTCAAAAACAATTTTATTTTGTGACCGTGTATTATGTGCATGTGGCCTTTGCTCTATATCTTTAGATTTTTTCGTACATCAGACACAATAGAAGCATATCAAACCTTTTTTCCAATAGACTTATATCACACAGCATATGTAATTCTTTAACATTGTATTTTCTAATGTTGCATTTTAGACATATCCTTAAGGCTCTATTTTGTAAGCATTGTAAAGCTTTCAAACCTTCCTCATTACAGCTAGTTGAAATGAAGGAACAATATTCTATAATTGGTCTTATTGTACTACAAAATATCTTTACACTCTGATCTTGAGTCAGAAATTTTCTTAATTTGGCAAAACAAAATAATTTATTACATACATTTCTTTTAACTATTTTAATTTGCTTGTCAAAGCTCAGTTTGCTATCAATGTGGACTCCCAAATAAGGGAAGAAGGTCACTGTTTGAACAGTACTCCCATTGAATTCAATTTTTGGATCAGGACAGTACTTTAATTTAAATGCACTACATAACCACATAAATTTGGTCTTATTTGGATTTACTGTTAGTCTGTTTTCTAGAACCCATGCTTTGAAACGCTGAACATCATTATACATCATATTCTTAATGGTCTCCGAGTCCTTTGCAGCACAATAGATTACTATATCATCAGCATACAATTTCATCTTACACGATTGCAACACATTAACAACATCATCTATATATAAAACATACAACAGGGGGCCCAGAACTGAGCCTTGTGGTACACCATACTTTATACATTTATTTTTAGATATTTTATTACCATAACTCGTTCTCTGTTGCCTGTTTTCTAAATAACTTTTGAACCACATAAAATTTGTCCTACTTAGCCAAGCTTACTAAGTTTGACCAGCAATTTTGAGTGAATTACACTATCAAAGGCTTTAGTGAAATCAATGAAAAGGGCCCCTGTTATGTACCCATTATTTCTATTCTCAAACAATTCATTTACAAGATCAAAGGTAGCATCAGCTGTTCCAGTACCTTTTTTATAACCATATTGATTGTCACAAAAGGTGTTATTTCTTTTCATACTTTCACTTAAATGATAATACATAATTTTTTCAATAATCTTTGATGGCATTGGTAGGAGGGAAATAGGCCTCCAGTTTTTGACCTGTGATAAATCTCCATCCTTAGGTAATGGTTTTACTAGGGCAGAGGCCCAGTCTCTTGGAAAAATACCTTTATCTAAACTAGTCTGAATCAGGTGGGTAGATTGATGTATTAGGCATAGCAATGCACATTGTAATATATCACCCCTTATACCTTCAATCCCAGATGATTTATTTTTGTCTATTTCTTTTATAGCGTAATGAACATCCCATTTATTCACCTTAATGTTTGTTTCAGTGAAATTTCCATTTATAAGTACATTTTCAATATTTTGATCATTATCAAGTTTACATTGATCATCACCAACCGCTGCAATATGTAGCTCTCTTCCAATATTACAAAAATACTCATTCACATACTCACATGCTACATCAGAAGCAATATCAATCCCTGTCTCATGGTGTTTCATATCGGGGTATATAATGGATTTATTATTCTTAAATATGTCATTAATATGCTTCCAGAACCTCTTAGGATTTCCATTACATTCATGTAACTCTTGCATTACTCCTCCAATTCGATTTGCTTTAATCTTTTTTCTTATTTTCCTTCTGCAGTCTTTGATAGCCTGTTTCTCCATTGTAGCATTGTTAACACTATATAATCTTAACCATCCTTCCCTTTCAAATACTAACTCTATTACTTCATCATCAATCCAAGATTTATGAGTTTTCTTGATTTAAAGTTCAACATAAGGATGAAATTTGTTCAGATATTGGTATATATGAGTTACAAGCATTTCCCATAATAAATCTGGATTATCTTTAATATCAAAATATGTTTTCCAATCACAGGCATTTAAAAAATCTTTGAATTTATCTTCTGAAAAATTTCTATAATCCCTTCCCTTATACACTGATTTTTCATATGTAAAATTGTTATGCCCTCTGCAAACATAAACAGGCACATGATCTGAAATCAAAGCCGAAATAGTACCTGAATCTATAACATTAAGACTATTGGTAATTACATTATCAATACAGGTTCCACTGAAGGGTCGGGTTATTTCATTTATCAGAGTTTTTCAACCAATATCTTTACACAGGGATCTGAAGCTTTCACAACCTACATCAGTATCATCATACATATTTAAGTTTATGTCACCTAAGATCCATATCTCATGTCTACCTCTATTCCCATTAAATTCAAAACCTGCAATTTTCCTTAAAAACGCAATAAAATTAGGGACATTTGTATTAGGAATTCTGTATATAGAGATAAGAAATATATCTTTCTCACCAGGCACACATAACATACATGCTATACTTTCATAATCAATTGTTTGAACAGTGAATTCAGGTATGATCTTAATGTATTGAGCTAAACCAGATTTCACACTGAGACCCACACCTCCACAATTTTTACCTATTCTGTCTTGTCTATATATAATAACCTATCATCTTTATTTATCAAACCCTCAGGAGACCCTGGTTTTAGCCAGGTCTCACATAAGCAAATAATGACACTCCTATCTAATATCTTATATACCTCACTATACTTGTCTTCAAAGCTCCTACAATTAATAGAAGAGAAAACCAGCCCCCCCTTCTCTCCGAATTTGCTAATCAAACAGACCATGAGTTGAATACAGTAATAGAAAATGAAAAATGTACACAAATGATATTTAATAACAAGACAAATAAACAATGAATTCAAATCAATATGTACATAAATAATACAGTGTATTCCTTTCAACAAAATTAACCTCGTGGAAGAGGAGACTGGTCTGTGAGCCTACTTAATTTCAGCTATACACAGCTCAGAGAAAAACCCACCCACCCTAATTATAGTTATAGGACTTTGTTTTATTATGATTGGGTATCGCAAGGGTTGTTGGGATTTTTGGATAGATATAGAAGACAAATATATTTTTTGTTTAGTAAAAATTAAGAAAAGAAAGAATGAGGTTAAGAATGTTTCATACAGAGTATCAAGATATCATAGTACAAGATAAGTGTATTGATAATAATAAAAAAAAACGCTGTTAGTACAATCCTGGAATCTCCAATCAATAGAATACCAACTCTGTACCACATTTGTAGTTCCATGGCTATGTTCTATGTGACTCACTTCCTAGCTGCACAAGACTATTATACCTAAGCACTATACATGTGTGCTACTATGGTCAATTACTTTCTTAAGGGTATACACTCCCCTCTGAAGATATAACAAAAAAAGAAAAAAAAAATGGAAAAATGGCTCTGACTCAGTATATGCACCTAACACATGGTCTAATAAGGGTATCATTTCTCAAAATTAAAGATATCATTGCATCTATTTCGCGGGCAGTGCAATGCTGTACCTATGGCGACAGCTCAATTTTTGACGCCATAAGATTAACGTTGCAACACTACTTATAATACAATCAGTGGTCTGCTCCTCTCATAATCTCTAATGCTATCCCTGATGCGCATAGTAATTTTTCCATGCAGATTTTGCCCTTTAATTCTTCCCTGGTCATAACAGTTTGAGTGATATACAAACCCTCCACCCCAGATCAAGTCTATACAGCCTTCCACCAGGGCAATAGACCCTGTTTCCAGTAGGCTCCTTCTAGGCCCTTCACACTGATTGAATTTAGCACTGATCAGGGTGCTCATTTAGGTTTCGGATACACTATGCCAATAGTGACCAGGTGGTGCTTTATAGAACTTGCATTTGCTTTTAATTTTTCTAGCACTTGTGGTTTTCATGATGTCATCGGCTAGCCTATGATAGCCCAATTCTTTGAGTTTACAAAAGAAATAACCCTGTTCGACACTGTTGAACTTCATTGTCTGACCTAAGACATGTGCCTCAAAAGAACATGATACCAGTTACTTAGGAAGCTGTTCTTTCCTCTGTAAACTAATCCAGCCCTTGTTTTCCTTTGATAATTTTCTGTGCTATTATCTTCATCATCTTCATCCTCATCATGAGTGCTTATGGAACCAGGCGATTTCATTTCAGCCTCAGTGGCAGCACTAGTACCTAGTTTAGGGTCAGATTTTGCTGGTGTTGATTTGACATCTTCATGCCTCTCTTTCACAGAATTGTCAGATTTATCTGTGTTATTATTGAGGATAGGCGTACTGTTCATATTTGAGATGTCAGGTAAGGTCAGTGAGTCATTGACCTCACGTAGCCTTGAGTTTGGGAAGTAGCTTCCGTCAATAATTACTCCAGATTCAACCAGCTTTGGTCTAAAACCCATTTTTACTGCAAGCCCACATACTCTTCTTTTATGATCATGCACTTCTTTTGGCTCATCATGCTGTATCCACACTTGGTCTTCCTTTACTGGTGTTTTCAACTTCCACTTGTTATCTAACACAACACTTTTGATCTTCATGTTAGAAAAACACATTTTAATTGGCGATCTCCAGCCATTTCCAGTGCGTTTAATGTCTAAGATATCTTTCCAAGGGTCATAACTAACACCCATAGCAACACATAGTCCATCAAAGGTAGCATACAAGTTTTCACCAAATTGGTAGTGTATACCTTTAATAATGATGTTCCTTTCTAGAGTAGGCTGTCTATGCTTTACACCACTAAGCTGTTTGACTACACCTGCACACATACTTAACACATTCCTGGTCTCCTCTTTAGTACTCAGGCCTGTAGTAGATTGACCCACTTCTGGCACACTAAATTGTTTTGCAATCATACCATCAATGATTACCTGCTGTGACTGCACTTTCTCTCTTAGTGAATCAACTTCATCTAGCCTTCCAGTAATGTAGTTGTCATCTCTTTGCACACTCTCCTGTAATCTCTTTGATACTGCACACTCTACTAGTTTATCAATGTCTAATTCATCAATTAACTGATCCTTTAACTGATCAATGTTTATAGGCTCCTGGTTATTCAGCCTTTGATTGATGTTTTCAATTTCATCTTTAAGGCCTTTTTGTGTTTCAGAATACTTTTGCATGTCTTTTTTCACCTCCTCCTTATAACCAGTTAATTGCCCATTCACATTTGTAGCATATTCATATCTACTTTTACACTCAGCCTTTATTGATTTCACCTTTCCCTGTAGGGTGTTAATCTGCTGTTCATGTATGTTTAAGCGGTTTGTATTGCTTGCTACTAGTACTTTGTGTTGCCTCAAATTAGTACTCAAGTCATTGATACTATTGGTTAGATTGGTGTTCATTTCAGCAATCATTTTAGCTAGAGCACTTATGGTATTTACATTCTCTAGGCTGCTTGAGCCAACTAAGCTTTTCTCACCTCTGGTAGTTGGTGGGGGAGGTAGTTTTTACTCCCTGGTTACCCATTAACACACCTCCATTCAGGAAATAGTCCCATTGGACCGATGTAGGAGTATCATCTAAGCTGATTTTTTTTAGATAATTGTCCTTGTGTTGGACTTCCCTTATCAGAAGAATCTCTAGAGTACTTCCTCTTCCTAGCATTAGGTCTCCCTTCCATATGATGGCATCTAGTTGGTGTATCAGTTAGGTAATCCATGTTGACTTCACAAGCAGTTGGCACTACTTTCATGTTACAGAAAACCAAGAAACTCAGCAAAAACTATAGAATTATGACCAACCCGTAGTATAATCAATAAATCCACATGTACCAGCGGGTTCACAGATAGTTCATATCACTCTGTGACAGTTGCTATAGTAATCCTTGCCTTCAATCAGTCCAAAAATACCAAGAACCCAGTGAGCGAAATCCAGGGCAACTACTCACTCATGACCCGCGGACACCACATGACACTAATACCACTGTTAACATGACCAGGGGACTTTCTTACCTCACACACTAATAGCATTGTTAACATGACCAGAGAGTTTAATAACTCACACACTAATAGCATTGTTAACATGACCAGAGAAGGTTTCATAACTCACACTAATAGCATTGTTAATATGCCCAGGGGAAGTTTCTTAACTCACACACTAGTAGCTTTGTCAATATGACCAGGGGAGAGGTTTCTTAGCTCACACAATAATAGCATTGTTAATATGACACAGGGGAGTTTGAAAATGATACTCATCTTCATTAGGCTAAGTCAAGTAGTCCAACTGACTCAGTTACAATCTGGTATTCCCAATTGTATTGTTGGACTTCATCAATCCCCTTAATATAGACACACAATCTTAGTGTCTACCTGTTTACATGAGGATGGTGAGGATGTAAGTTCACGCCTTACATCACCTAATAGGTGTTCCCCCTCACACTAATGAACTTTACTCACTAGTTAGCATTCTGTTAACTTGCTCTTTGTAATTCCATTTATTTAGTATATCACATAAGACTTGATATTGAATCATGATTTAGAATGGATAATATAAGCTATTGGTACTCACCTGCTCAAGTGGAAAGATACAGCAGAGGGTGACCAGACAGACAGACGGTGAGTAAATCGGCTCTTTAGGTCTGAAGGTGTTCACTACCAATCCACAATGGTGTTGTTTGTAGGTTCTCGTCCTCAGATATGCCAGCTGGAGAGGAACAAAACAATTTCATCACCACAATATTCAAAACGGTTCAACATGTCATTGTGTGTTAGAACTTTCCAAGGAAATGGTAATGATATGTATTCCATTGTTGTTGAACCGTATATAAATGTTTTTCTTTTAATGTTATTTAACTTCTTCACTTGCAAAATGTTATTCACCATTGCGCTCTTTTTATGGCAACTTTATTTTGAGAAAATATTTCTTGATGATGACCACGGCGACAACTCAGCACAGTAGGTCATTGATACTTTCTATATATCAAGTTCAACAATATACATATACATTTTACTCTACATTTCCTAAATGGAGTGCCCAGTCGCTGTCCATAGACAGTTGGTGATTGTGAAACCCACAACTTGGCTCAACTCCAAAACTGATACTTTTAAAGTCCCCTTTCTAGGTTAACTCAAAATTAGTTACCCCATATTAAAATCAGGGTTGCTTTGTTGCTGGTAGGGCTACTCAGGCAATGTGTTAGAGTTAAGCATAGAGCTGGCCAGTACCAGATGAGTTCAAAGAGGTTATTATTAACTCAATTTCTCTTTAAAATTTCATTTTTTTAACATTTAAAGGGGCCAATCTAAAATAAAGCTTTATTTCGGCTCATTAATTCTAAGGTTGCAGGTGTATTTAAAAGGAATCAATCAAATTAAACACGTACTCTCTACAGAGTGCTTGACAACAGGACATAGAAAATGTAGAAATGACGGCCATTGTTTCCCTCTCCATTTACGGATCAAATTACATATCTATCAGGGCCAGTGAATGATAGCTGCTGTGGAAAATGTTACTTGATTATTTTTTGCAAAAGCCCATGAAATGATATCCCAAAAAAAATGTTTATCATCAAGATTTATCAAGCTAAAGCTCTCAGTCGGGCAGCTCTGAGAAAACCTACTTGGAGAATGATGTAGTAAGGGCTGCAGGGTCACATTGCTATGGTGATTTGATGTGGGTCAAGTGGGCACCGCGATCATCCTCGCCCATTCGTTGGCCTTTGGCCCCAGCATCTGGTGGCGATAAGGGCCCATACTTTCCCATGAAAAGGGCCAATACTTTCCAGTGAGAAGGGCCCATACTTTCCCATGAATCCTAATGCACCAAACCCTAGTGGCTAAACCACTAGTACTATTAAAGTGCCCTAGCTGGCCCAAGTTCAAAATTGATACTATTAAAGTGCCCTAGCTGGCTCAAGTCCCAAACTGATACTCTTAAAGTCCCCTACTTTGCTAAAGTATAAAACTGATACTCTTAAATCATCCTACCCTACTCAACTTAAAAAGTGATACTCTGAAGTCCCCCTACCTCACTTATGGCAAAAACTGCTACTATTAAGTTCCTGAATTGGCTTGATTAAAAAGTTGGTAATTGTAAAGCCCACAACTTGGCTAAACTCAAAAACTTACACTCTCAAAGTTCTCTACCTGCCTCAAGTCCAAAACTGATACTCTTAATGTGCCCTACCTAGCTCAATTCCAAAACTGACACTCTTAAATCATCCTACCATGCTCAACTTAAAAACTGATACTCTTAAGTTTCCCTACCTGGCTCAAGTCTAAAACTGATACTCTTAAAGTCCCCTACCTCACTTAATGCAAAAACTGATACTATTAAGTTCCCAAATCGGCTTAATTAGAAATTTGGTAATTGTAAAGCCCCCTACTTAGCTCAACTCTATAACTGATACTTTTAAAGTCCCCTAGCTCACTCAAGTTCAAAACTGATAGGGGAGGTTCACCGGAAGTCGGCCGCTCCTGTGCACATGGGTGTTATTAAAATCGTTATTGCTCAGAGACTCTCTGTGCCTCAGGATTACTTAATGTCAGAAACTTAAGGTAACAGTTGACATGACATGGTTTGCTGTAATTTAGGAACATATCTCTTCTTAAATTTTCAACATAAATCTGAACCCTTCAGATTGTGCAATTTCACCCCAAGTCAGCCAGCTTGCACCTAAAGTTGGCCACTTCATTCAGTTCATTCACACTGCAATTAAGGATATCTTTGTGGATATACCATATTGTTAATGATAGTTAATACAACTAGGGCTTAGAGCAGATTAATGAACACCTTGTTATCATTCTCGCTGTGATTTTAATAAAATGGTTGATTAAAAAATATTTTTGCCCATATTTGCTCATACAATCCTTTATAATTTACATAAGACTGTTGGCCTGGGTGCAAAATCATAGTGTCTACCCCTGCCAATGAGGGTAGTGAGAATCTAAGCCCTAGTCTCTGTGTCACCCACTTGACATTGGCGTACCCTCTCACTCTGAAAGATTCCCTTTCCACTCCCTTTACTATGTACCTTCTGACTGTTATTCTTTCTAAAATTAATATTTAAACTATAGGCGCTCACCTGATGAAGTGGAAAGATGCAGCACAGGGCGATCAAGCAGACAGATGGTGAGTAAACTAGTCCTGTCTAGAGTCATCAAAAGCAAATGTTTGATTTTGATGTAGTGTCAGTGTCCTCAGATCTGCCAACTGAATAGGAACAGATCATTGTTGTCACCACAATGTTCAGACCATTTCAACATATTATTAAGTGGTTCAATGATAAGGTATGTTATATGAATGTGGATATTATTAATATTTTTTTATTTTATAGAGTTTACCACCAAATCTCTACTTACTATTGACCCCCTTGTTAAGGCAACTAGTTGGCTGTAAATAATTCTTACTGGATGATGACCACAGTAACAACCAAATTCCTTATGTCAGTTGCAACATAATAACATAAAGGTATCAGATTCAACACTTATCAGTGTCAACATGAAAACACATGCCTGTATGTCTGACACTATAGTGACCGTATATTGTACGCTATAAGAATCCATGTGTCACAATGGCCATTTGTCAGTTGCATTATATAAGACAAGGTTTTAGTAAGAAACCATAAAAAGAACCCTTACATGTGTTCTCAATAGTGACTCACACAGGAGAAAAAAACCTTACAGGACCTTTCAATGTGGTAACAAGTTTGCACATCAATGGTCCTTAAAGTCACACATGTTGACTCTTACAGGGGAAAACCTTACAGGAATGTTCTTTGTGGTAACAAGTTTGCACATAAATGATCCTTAAAGTCACATATGATGACTCACACGGGGGGAAACCTTACAGGATTTTTCAATGTGGTAACAAGTTTGCACATAAATGATCCTTAAAGTCACATATGATGACTCACACGGGGGGAGGAACCTTACAGGATTTTTCAATGAGGTAACAAGTTTGCACATCAATGGTCCTTATAGTCACACATATGATGACTCACACAGGGGAGAAACCTCACAAGTGTTCTCATTGCAGTAAATGATTTAAGCAAAGAAACATCTTAAAGAAACATGTGATTGCTCACAAAGGGGGGGACCTCACAGGTGTTTTTTTTTCTGTTGTAAACATTTCATTGTGGCTCAACACTAAAGGTTCACATCATGACACACGCAGCAGGAAAACCTTATTTGTAGGCCATTATGCAATCATATCAAGATTTATGATACACTTTTGTGCTTCATCATGTTAATTTTACTCACAGAGTTATGGAGGATGGTCCTTCGTCTAAGTAGACTAAACAGATATCAACACGGAACTGGATCTGGAGGTAATATAGAATGAATAAAACCAATCTGTTTGACTATTCATTATTTATGATTACTTGTTATACATTATTTCCACATATATATAGAATGTTCTATATCCAAAACTGATATTCTCAATTTTATTGTTGATTTGTCTCATTCTAATCATTGTCAAACAAGGTGCCAATTAGGTAATATATACTGAGATCAATTACAAAGTTTTCCTCCTAATGGTCATTTCTCTGGATTCATAGGTGACCATAGCTCCCTCCAGCTACCTAATATGCAAAACTGATACTCTTAATCTCTCTGATAGTGTTTGTGTGACAGCCTGCAGTGTTGACCAATTTAGTTTTGGTTCACACCCCTACTTCTAACTGTAGCTTGACCTTCTCTCCCATTCCCAAAAACTGATACTCTTAATTTCCTTTACGCCATCCCTTTGTCTAAAAATGACACTCTTAATTTGGTACTAATCATTAACAAAGACAAATATCCTTTAGAAATCTCCAATTGAGTACTCCACATTGCTCATTTTTCAAAACTGATACTCTTAATTATCCAATTAGTCATCATTCTACATTCACTGTTACTTTAGGCTGAAAGTAAACAGTCGAAAAGACTCATTTTCTTGACAATTGACATCATTCTGCATCCATAGTTGACAAAGGTGCCAATTGAGTCATCATGGACCAAATCTCCAATAACCTAGTCCACCTGCCACATATATCATATGGTACTTCCGGCTCATTTTCAAAACTGATACTCTTAATTTACTGCTGGTGTTCACCACTGTGTATTCATTCTATATTCATTACAGACTAAAACTCTACTGAAATAGTCTAGCTAGCTGATTTCCAAAAATTGATACTCTTAAATGATGGTCACAATTCAGCATTCATATAAAAAATCTCTTACTTCTTTTACTTCTGATGGGATGGGAGGCCAGTAGGGATATTTCTGGCTTTTATTGTGCCCTTTTTTTCCTATTTGGTTAAGTAAGATTTACTTTGACAGAATGCTAATTATTTTACATTCATAGTGAACCGTTTTTGAATAACAATCAATATTTTAGTAGAGTATCACTGTACCATCATAATGCCTACATCTCAAATTCAATACACCTGTCAGTTATGCCCTTAAATCTCAGTAACACTCATCGCACCAAGAGGTCAGAAACACTCTCAAGTGTCCTGAAATGCATATAAACTGTACCCAGAGGCCACAAACACCCTACAGTGCCTAGAAATAGCTATATGGTGCCATCAACACTTTACAGTCCTGAGAAATGCATATAAGGGGCATCCAGAGGTCACAAACACTTTAAACTACAGTGTCCAGAAAAAGCATATAAGCCACACCCAGAGGCCACAAACCCTCTACAATGTCCAGAAATAGATAAAAGTTGCGGTCACAATCAATAGTAAACCCTACTTACAGTAAATGGATTAATATGCCCAATAACATTGAAGGATGTCGCTTCTACCCTCACATGTTTTCAAATTGAAATCTAATTTAACCAAAATAAAAAAAAAAACATGCACAGTCTGCTGTGTGGTAGGACTTTAACAACAGTTCATTGATGTAAATGATTTAAGCAAACCTGTGAGTGCTCACATTGGAGAAAACCTCACAGGTTTTTTTTCTGTTGTAAACATTTCATTGTGGCACAACACTAAAGGTTCACATCATGGCACACACAGCAGAAAAAAAAACCTTAATTGTAGGCCATTCTGCAATCATATCAAGATATAGATTATTGAATAGTTGACCCCTGGCATATAAGTCTTTTACAGGTCTGTGCCCAATACAAAAGTGTTCTAGAGGTCTGTACCCAGTACAAAAGTGTTTGAGAGCTCTGGTACAAAAGTGTCCCAGAGCTCTGTTGCGGGTATATAAGTGTCCCAGAGCTCTGTACCCGGTACATAAGTGTCCCAGAGGCACATTATTGTCCCAGAGGCACATTATTGTCCCAGAGCTCTGTAGCTGGTATATAAGTATCCCAGAGCTCTGTACCCAGTACAAAAGTGTTTGAGAGCTCTGGTACAAAAGTGTCCCAGAGCTCTGTACCTGGTACATAAGTGTCCCAGAGGTACAAAAGTGTCCCAGAGCTCTGTAGCGGGTATATAAGTGTCCCAGAGCTCTGTACCCGGTACTAAGTGTCCCAGAGGTACATAATTGTCCCAGAGCTCTGTACCCAGTACCAAAGTGTATAAGCTGTGGCTTATTAGAGGATGAACCCTTTGTGCATCTTCAAGAAGCAGCAGAAGAAAGGGGTGCACCTTATAGGCAGGGAAAAGTACTACTGTCCATTTTTATGAACCTCACCTGTCTTACCCCCTGACCCCCCCACCCCAGGCTGTCAGAACCTCTCACCTTGCTCCCTACTCTCTCAGCAGTGTTTCTGAATGGATGATGGCCACAGCAACAACAACACATACTATAGGCCAATGATACTTCCTATATTAAGTAGCAACGAGAATGGGAATTTTAATATTTTATTTTTACTTAATCAAACCATCATAGTGTATTTGGTAAAGTCGCTTATGAGAAGTAATTTCCCTTTGGAATTTTTCAAAAATTCAAAATATTTACAAAATTATTCCATTTGTGACATGTACTGGGAATAGGGACCTTATTGCACACTGCACTAAAGGCCCTTTTCGCAGATCGTGTCACATTTATTGATGTGTCCATCCATAATAGAATAGTGTCATTATTTAGCTAGATGTCTATGAAGCTTCAGCATCGGGGACCTGAGGACAGATGGACTAAGAAAATAAGACTTCTACTGGCAGTGGCACTGCAGGGGAGAGGGGATTACAGCATGGGTGACGGCCTTCCCCCCTATACCTCCGGTCAATGTGACCACTCTAGACCCTGTCCCCAAACTTTTACTCCAAAATTACCTACATTTTATCCCAAAATCACAGATCTTGACTTCATTTGTATTGATAAATCTAACCAAAATAGTATGTTTCTACTCCTCTAATTCCAGGCCTCAACATGGTGCTTAGAGTATTTTTCTAAGCTAAATAGTTTGCAACTGGCAACATATAACACTTTTCAGTACCACATATTCTAAACTTCTAATCTGAATACAAAAATGCTCTATATACTGTCATGTAGGCCTGGATGCCCTCTACATCACTATGTATAAGTCTATTAGCTAATCCCACTTCAAGAAGTCAAGATTTGTTGTGAAAGACCCGGGGTTCTGATCGGAGGGGTCCATGGCAGGGGACAGGGGTGACCAGACCTGAACACACAACCCTCAACTTCCTCAAACCCTTTTTTCCCCCTTAATCATTGCACATGTACAAACAAATTTGCCCTGTATTAGAGTAACTATTATCCTCTAATATACACTTTAGAGCTCTAATATACACTTTAGAGCATGGCCACTGTTATAGTGGAAACGTTAATGGGGAGGGGCATAATGATATCTTTTGATATGCCTCTACCCATGAACTTATCGGTCTAGTCGACATAATTACTACTTTGTAACCTTCTTCACATGCATGTTAAACTCATATGTTTCTATGATCAATAAAGTTTAAATTTGTTCCAAAAAAAAAAAGTTCGCCACTGCCTTTACCACCCTACTCCCATAACTAAATTAAGTTAACATTATCATACAAAAAAAAATGGAGCCCTCTCACCCCCTCCATAGGCTGTCAGAGCCAATCTACATGACCCTACCTCATCAATGGACACCCCCCCCACTGTCCCCCCCCCACCCCCTCCATAGGCTGTCAGTGCTAATGTACACGACCCTACAATGAGCTGCTCCTCTCACTGACACCCTGTACAATTATTGTCAATCTTACAAAATGTTAACTGTCAGTCTACCACTGAGCTGGTCCTGTCACTGACACCCTGAACTGTTATTGCCAATGTCAAAAAACGTTCACACTGATACAATTATGTCACTCAGAAAACGTTCACTGACAACCTGTACAATTCTTCTCATCAGCTTGTTCCCCACCCTCTCAGGTAGTTCTATGATGTAGCATTTTATTATTCCAATAATCTTAACATATTACTGTATTAATCAAAGAATATATAAGAAATTAATACATTGAATGTCCATATGAGCATTCATGCTCCACTGAACACTAGCTATGTAAAATATACATAAGTTATAAGACCAAAGGATCCAACCTCATGGTCCAGTGCACAATATAATGATTTAATGGTCAAAGCAGACCGACCTAATGGTTCACTGAGCACAAACAGTAGTGTACATAATGTTCTAAAGTCAATGCAACTGACTGTCATGGGTGGTTGAGCACCGCTGACACCGTCACGGGTGTTTGAGCACCAAATACTGAACAATAGCAAGGAGTGGAAATCTGACCTATTCAACTCTCCGCATGCGCAATATAAAGGTTGTAGACACAGAAACAACCGAGTTATGAGGGTCTGAACCTGCAAAACCGGCCGAGACAATGGGGGACGCAGCGACGTCTATGGGGGTCCTTTGTGCGCCCACTGAGACATGAAAGACTCCCCTCTAACAACCAGAGACTAGTGCAGATGCCACTGGCTCCAGTCAGTCTGAGGGGCCAAGCCAGGAGGGGGTACTTATACCCCTGGCAGGCACCTCTAGAAATCAAAATCTCCAAAACCACCACTGAAGAAACATCTCCAGTCCAGCTCTCCTGATACCTGCTATAGCTCTATATTATTATTATTATTATTATTATTATTATTATTATTATTATTATTATTATTATTATTATTATTATTATTATTATTATTATTATTATTATTATTATTATTATTATTATTATTATTATTATTATTGTTATTATTATTATTATTATTATTATTAGACAGGTGGAGTGGAACATAACTTTATACTTTTAACCAATTGTATACTTACTGTGTGTGGAAATTACCTGCATATTAACATTTGTATTGCTGATACATAACATTTGTTCTGCCTAAGCTGAATAAACCAGTGATAAATGGAATAGCACTAATAAGAGCTTGATATTCTTACTCTCTATATACCACTAGTCATATGATATTTCTCATTTGACAACTTGATTATGCACAATTTCTAGTAGTATGACAGTTCCCCACCCTGTCAGCTCGTTCTCCACACTTCTGCATGACCTATCTCTCTTTATTTGTGCTGCCATCTGGTGTGGAGCAGTTCAATCACCAAAGAGGAAGTTGTGTTAACAAGAGCCAAACCCAGCTCAGGATGTTTACAAACTATGCTGCATTCAATTCTCAGTGAAATAACAATTCTAATGGTTTTTGTTAGAAGTCCCTATCATAATTAGAACCAGAGTTATGTCCCTGACAAGTTAAAATATATACTTACCAGTCAATTCCAAGTTAAATGCAGATTTCTCACCACAGTACACAATGCCACCAAGTCAGAATTTTCAATTCTTTCACAACAGGTAGTGTAGCACAAAGTAGGCAAACACTGAAATAATTTTTTACAATTTAATTGTATATCCCTCACCCACATTCATCCAGACTGTAGAGAAAATAGCCATTTATTCAGAAAATTATTATTTATTAGTCTACACTTGAATAATGTATCTCTCATTGTCCATTTTATTTTATACAATAGTTGAGAAAACTGATACCTAAGTGATACCTTGAAAGGGGCTCACATTTTAAAGTTCCTCCCTCCATTCCCAGGTGGCCACATGGTCTATCTACTTCCTATCTGAGCAGATCACACTGCCACCTTGTGTACAGTGGAAGAGACTAATTAACTCAAATTAGGTTACAACTTTTACCAATACAACCATCAACACCACTCACTAGAGGTAACGTATTTGACACTTGCATTTTGCCATTTTGGCCATTTTGATAAAGAAGGAATAGAATAGGCGAGGATATTATGAAATAGAACACTGCTCACATTCAAGCCCTTGCTGCACCTCATGGCATTCATTCAAGTTGGGAGTGCGTCTTATAAGCAAGGTGTGCCTTATATGTGAGCTATACAATACTATCACATAACACTTAGTCTGTCTGTCTGTTTATAAGCTGCCTTCACTCCAGGCCCACCCACGTAATAACATGGCTTATTAGCTTAGTGAAAACAACCATTTTAATTAATCGCCAAGTGCTCTGTTCACTATCTCGGGTAATCAAAATCTCAGTTTGCGCTCTGATGGCTTTCGTTTTCGGCTTATCTAGTAAGGCTTCCGCATCTGTAGCCACTCAGCGGCAGAGATGATAATGTTGTTAAACCGTGAAAGGACTGCATGATACCTCAAAGTCAATGCTTATTGGTCTTCATGATGCAGCAATGTGAGTAACTCATTGGTGCATCATGCTGACCCTGCATGAGCGTATCAACATGGGCATGATGCATGAATGCAGCCCTGTTGGAGTGCATACAGAAGTAGTTTGTGGACTCTTTAAATCCTCCTAATGCATCTGTTGCTCACCAGGGTTGCATTCATGCATCATGGCACATACCGTAAAACCCCAGTCATAAGCCGGATTTCTTTTTTCTATTTTTGACCAAAATTTCTCCCAAAGTCTACCCCGGCTTATGACTGGGGTGTTATTACTATAGATTAAAGAGAAAATGGTTAAAATTTGACCCCAAAATCGTCTTATAATATTTCTTCAAACTCTACCCCCGGCTTATGACTGGGGTCGGCTTATGACCAGAGTTTTCGGTAATAGCCATAATGCATTACCATAAATTCTCTCGTATAAGCCCTGCCTAGTACCAGAACCCAAATCAAAGTGAGGCTTATAGGATGTTCCCAAAGGCAAGGTGCAGCTGATATGAGGGGTTACTACACCATAGAACAGTACTAAATTTACGATTTTCAAACCCCAGGTGCAGCTTATAGCATCAATGCATCATGCTGACCAATAGGCATGATGCATCAATGCATCATGTTGACCAAGAGGCATGATGCATCAATGCATCATGCTGACCAATAGGCATAATGCATCATGCTGACCAATAGGCATGATGCATTAATGCATCATGCTGACCAATAGGCATAATGCATCATGCTGACCAATAGGCATGATACATCATGCTGACCAATAGGCATGATGCATCATGCTGACCAATAGGCATAATGCATCATGCTGACCAATAGGCATGATGCATTAATGCATCATGCTGACCAATAGGCATGATGCATCATGCTGACCAATAGGCATGATACATTAATGCATCATGCTGACCAATAGGCATGATACATTAATGCATCATGCTGACCATCCCCCTACAGCCACCTTAGGCTGCCATCAATAGGCGATGGCAGGGCAGGCATTAGCAGACAAACAAGCTGACAGGTGGTCGACTCTAGGTATGTGGTCATCTTTAGGTTAATCTACCCTATACCGAAATCCTGTTTATTTTTACAATGGCTATCAAATTACCTCAACATGAAAGTAGGGTGGTCATCCTTTTAGGTACAATATTAGCTAAATCCTGCTATGCTGAATCTACAACAATGGCCATCATATGTTATAGCTGTACACTGATTGTGAATCTGCCTGGTATTGTAATCTGCATTATAATGCAGACCTAATACCGCACAACACGAGTGGGCTTGGGTATTATAGATGTCCCGTTAATCCGGTAATCTGTGCATGTATGAGAGTGCCGGATTACTGCATCCACTACACCTGTCAGACCATAGCATAGCATCAGCTGGGAGGCTTTCTGGTTACATAAAGGGCTGCTAATATATTTAACTCGGAAAGAGTTATAGGCACCACCATGGATTAAGACACTTTTGGGGGTCTGTGAAAACAGGCAAAAATGGATAAAGTTTGTGTAAATGATCCATTTAAGAAGTGTAATTGTACAAAAAATATGTCCATATATCCCTAGAATA
This sequence comes from Acholoe squamosa, assembly GCA_949317995.1. Classification (NCBI taxonomy): domain Eukaryota; kingdom Metazoa; phylum Annelida; class Polychaeta; order Phyllodocida; family Polynoidae; genus Acholoe; species Acholoe squamosa. Next base: position 71,366,385 of record OX439046.1, on the reverse strand, counting down.
AGATGTTGTGATCACAAATATGTACTTTGTTGCTTCAATTTGTGACTGATGTTACTACAATAGATAGATTAAAAAATGTCGTCCAGGAATAGCAGAGAGGGGACACTTTGGCTGGTAATTGGTGAAGAATACACATTGCATTGGGAAACCTTTTTTCCCGCCCTTTTTTTATGTCTGTTTACCAGAACACAATGATGATGTCAGAATTTTGGAATGTATACCCAAGCTGGCACCACCTCTTCCATTACACAGTCCCTATGGATGTTGAGAGATAAACCCTCCATATTTGTCTCTCAACTGGGATTCTCTCATCTTTTAAAGCTAAGCCCTGCCAGCATTTGTAATATTATATAGTGTGTAGTGGTGGATAGATACCAAAGACTTTCCGAGTTATGGGCGTTTTAACGCTTACCTCTAGTAATGCATGATCAGTGGCTATTGACCGTTTAAGGGCCGCTGATGCAGGAGTGATCATTGGTCAGCAGGATGCATCAATGAAGTGCTGGTGAGAGAGTTCACCAGCACTTTATCATTGCATCGTGCCGACCCTCCGGGAATGTATCAGGATTGCATTAATGCATCATGACCACCGAAGTGCATGATGCATCAATGCAGCACTGAGAGTTACTCACCAGGGCCGCATTCATGCATTATGACGGGCATGATGTTTTAAAGTACCATGCAGCAGACAGGGGTTAAGGCCATCTGTTGGAGCTTTCACTTATTATTACATGTTTTAATTAACTAAAACCCCTACTGGCACCTCCCCCACCCTCCCCCTTCAGCAACTTCCCATAGTCCTCCCTAGTGAACCCTTTAACGCCTGCTAATGCATCAATGTATCATGTCCATTGGTCACCATGATGCATGAATGCAGCCCTGGTGAGTAACTAGCCAGGGCTGCATTTATGCATCATACCGACCTTTTTGAGTCGAAACACTCCAAGAGGGTTGTCATGATGCACAAATGAAGTGTTGGTGAGCAGTTTCACCAGCACTTTATTGTTGCATCATGACAAACAATGGGCCTGATGCAATCAGCAGTCCTTAAAGGGTTCATGACAAGACCTCTCCCTTGTCCTCCCTAATTAAAGTCAAGGCCCAGTGTGTTGGAGCATGATGGGGGTTTTATTCAGCAGACTTAAAACGCTGACCATTAGTTAATTAACACTTAATCGCTCCTGTTAGCTCTTCTTCACTTCTCATTAATCTCCCTCTCACTGCGGGACCTCGCCACCTCTCGTCACTGATGAGATCCGCATGTGATGCGCTGTGACCAGGCAGGTGGTAGATGTAATCAATGGCAAGGTTAAGTGCTTATGGGAACCAGCCATGTTATGTATTGTTGCCTTAGTGCAACAAGGTTGTATCTACAATTTTGTAAGTTTAGCAGGAGAGGCAAAAGAAGTGTTTAAATTGATATGGCACACAGTTGACACAACGACAGAGCTTCAGTACTTTCGTAGTAGGTAAATAAGGGTCTATAGATGTTAAAACAGAAGAAAACTCAAATCTGCCAGTCAGTTACAACCCTATGTCCCTATACAATTTAACCATCCGTTAAGTCCTTAGGAACAAGAGGTCTGCTCCTAGGAATTTGTCGTAATAGCATATCGTCATGCTTATGTGCCAGGATTTTTATTAGGCACTGGCTTATACATGGGGTATTACTGCACCCAGAGGCAGTCCAATCCCTAATTAACCCATTAACTTCTCTTCATGCTGGTATCAAATTCTGCTTACATCAACAGGACTATTATAGAATAATGGGAGTCATAAATGTCATTCTCCACTCAAGGGCTGTTTTGAGAAAGCTAATAGAGAGCACTATTTATGAATGACAAGCTGCCCCCAGGCTTCAAATGTCCAACAATAGGTAGTGCTACCTTGTGCTGTGCCCTTTAACTCTTCTTTTACCGAACGCACATTTCTGCGAGTAAATCACAGATTTTTGGCAGATTTTTGATGCCCTCTCCCTTCTCAGAAAATCAGTGATTGCCCTATGGTATGTGAAAAGATTCTGATATACATTTTAGTACATCTGTTATTGCAAGGCCAGGAGGCAGGCTTCTTTGCTGCAGCCTATGACGTCACAATAGACCAAATGCATCAGGTGCTACATTATTCTAGCATGGGTATTGTACAAAAAGATGTTCAAAATTGTAGAAAAATTAGTGTAAAACATCATCATGTCTTGTACTATACTTTGGTGGATCTATATAGTGCTTACAATCAATATAAAATGTTCAAGCACTCTCAAAAGGAAACCATAAACAGCAAAGTAGACAGATAATACTGTGCAATCACTGCCAGGCTGCACTTTGGTCTATTGTGACGTCATAGACTGCAACAGAGAAGACTCCTCCCTACCTTTACAACAGCAGGTGTGTCAAAATATATGTCAGAATCTTTTTTATCCGATGTAAAAAAGACCAAAAGGCGTCATCATTAAATTGGCAGGTCTTTCCTTTAATGGGTTAATGCGTTTATGCATCCTTTCAATTATATGGGTTTGATACACTCCTGAAGGGTGACTAGGATGCTGGTGAGCTATGATACTTGCCAACACTCCATTGGTGCATCATGATGACCAATGGGCATGATGCACTCCTGCATTAGCAGCCATTAAAGGGTTAAAGGATGAATAGAGAAAGTCATGTATGAGACTGAACAGTGCTGAAAGGGTTATGTTTGAGCAGGCGTTTTCTGAAAGGTAGCCCAGTTTATGATTACAGCCGGCCTGGTAGAAGGAATGGAGGATATTAGTCAATATATATCAGTACTTAATCACTATATATATGTCAGCAATTAGTCAATATATGTCAGTATTTACTCACTATTTGTCAGCAATCAGCCAAATCTGTCAGTACTTAATCATTATATAACAGCAATGAGTCCATATATGTCAGCAATTTGTCAGATATTAATATATGTCAGTAATTACTCGTAATTTGTCAGTATTTAGTCAATATTTGTCAGCAATTAGACAGAATATGTCAGTAATAATGCATTAACTGATAATAGAATAACTAACCATAAGTTTATGAATCTACATGATTTCAGTAGATAAGCTATTGGTCTAAATTTTAGCATGAGGGAACCTATTCAAATATTCAGGTCATCAACCTTGGCAAAATAATTCATCACAGCTATGCTGTGCTCTCCTCAAGGTTTTCCTCAAGTCATCAAAAACACGCCTCCTCGTGATTACAGCCACCCTGGTAGAAGGAATGGAGGATGTTAGTTTGTAACCCTTTATGGGTTGTCATGATGCACCAATGAAGTGCTTCTCATTGTTGCATCATGCTGACCCTACATGCGTGTATCAAACAGGTATGGTTTATGAATGTGGCCCAGTTGAATACCTCACAGTGCTTCATATGAGCATCATGCCAACCAGAGTGATGGCACGATGCACATAGTATACTCACTACTGATGCATTTGTGCATCATGACCGCAAATGAACCAAAACTTTGAAGTATCATACCATTCCTGAATGGTTTATGTAAATCTAAAGATAGTTCCTAAGGAGGTACCTTATCAGTTCTAATCAGCTCACTAGAACGGTTTATGTAAAATACTAGTTCCTAAGGAGGTACACTATCAGATCTAATAAGCGCACCATGTAGTGCTGTGTAAAAAAATAAAATGTTAGATACTCAAAGCCTTAACGCAAAAATTGATTTTAATAAGCGCAACCCATACCCCGTGCCTTTTTAGATTATTTTTTCTCATTGCATATAAGGTGATAATACTACTACTAAACCTCTCTTGGAGGCTTCTGACAGGTTTACAGTAATATAAAAGTGCAATAAAAGATGTGACTCTTTGCATAATTTGACACCAAGGATGTGTGCTTAGGGCCTAAAAGGGGGTGCGCTTATTGGAGAAGGTAAGGTGGGCTTATTAGAACAAATACAATAGACCATATCAGTATGACTGGGGCTTAGCAGCCTATAGCGGTATGTGCAAATATAAAGCATAAAATATTGCCAATGATAAAGTAGCATTGGCACCAGTATAATGGAACCACACATAGAATATTCCTTCCACTGTGCAGCCGCTCCTGTACAATTCACCAAGTGGTGAAGGCGCATAGTCAATATTCAGTGTGGCTTATACACAGGTATTGTATGTAGTTGTTGTCCACAGACATTTTTGTAATGTATACTTTAGTGATAGCACTAAATATTCAAAAAGAAATTTCCTCGCAAATCTTATCCAAACCTAAGAGATTCAACATTCCCTCAGTTTTATTTAAGACAGCTCTCTACATTGCTGAGAGGGCTTCTCTAGAGGACAAGTGCTGCAGGCACTTTTTTCAAAGAATGTACATCAATAGATAAAAATACAGCCCAGTATATTACAGCCTTTAGGGTGTGGATGGATCCAGTTTGAAATTGATTTTGTGTGTAATAAAGGTATACTGTCACATCCATTTGACCTCTTTTGGTGACAACACCTATATATGACTGCTATACTTAACTAAGGAAATAGAACCAAACAGTAAATATAGTTTGTCACAATTGGCGCTGTTAACACCCTTAATTTATTAAGGAAACACAAAAGAAAAAATTGGGCAACAACCAAACAATATGGTGGCCTCCTTGTGTGTGTGTGTGTGTGTGTATGGTGGCTACCTGGGGGACAGGTGACCTAGATGAGACTATGCAGGCCTGCCCCCTATGTGAGTCCCAGGGTAGCACACACATATATAGTAGCAGAACCACTACACATATATACCGTTATAATAAACTAGTACCAAGATAATTATAACACCCTTATAAGTGTAAAATGTACATAACATTGTCTTTGGACAAAGTTTTGAGTATTGCCTATCGGCAACTCCTGAGTATTGAGTGCCCTCATGTATAGGAAAACTTTATGAGGAGGTATAAGCCACATCTACTTATAGGAAGCTTTAAAAGGGTATTTTTCTATAGCTCATCCATCTATAAGGTGCAGTAGGGGTCCATTCTTGTGTATCATGATATTTTTAACATGAATTATGCCAAATATGGTAAATGATAAAATATTCTGCATAAACAGTGAATTGACTGGTATGTATGTACAAAATACATGTACAGTCTTGTCGTGTTTAAGGATCAGTTTTAGATAAATGCCGGTCTCAAATAAGCACCTGGAATAATCGGAGGTTGAAATAAATCTTATCTATAAAAATAACCTCGAACAAGTGCCTGTCTTGTATAAAGGCTGGGGGTAATGGTCCTTACCAAATCTATAAGCGCCAGGGTGTTTTTTCATGACGATATAGTACCCATACGGAGACCCATCAGTTCACCCAGTACAGTGTTGATGTACACAGGATGATTTGCCAAACTGTCCTCATTATATGGTGACATATAATATATGGTGACATAGATGAGTAATGATGTTTGGCAGTGTATTTGGTGTATATAAAACACTTGTCATGTACTGGTCAGCACTCTGATATCAAACTGTATGTATACTGTAGATTCTAGTGCATGAATACATCCTGCATACTAGCTATATGAGGCAGATGCCAAACATAAGTAGTGTTGCCCAATACTGTGCTCGCATAATACAGTGCCTTATACCAGTGGTGCTGGAGCCATGGGGGATGCATCTCCCATAATACAGCGCCTTATACCAGTGGTGCTGGAGCCGTGGGGGATGCATCTTCCATAATACAGCGCCTTATACCAGTGGTGCTGGAGCCGTGGGCGATGCATCTTCCATAATACAGCGCCTTATACCAGTGGTGCTGGAGCCGTGGGGGATGCATCTTCCATAATACAGCACCTTATACCAGTGGTGCTGGAGCCATGGGGGATGCATCTTCCATAATACAGCGCCTTATACCAGTGGTGCTGGAGCCGTCGGGGATGCATCTCCCATAATACAGCACCTTATACCAGTGGTGCTGGAGCCGTGGGGGATGCATCTTCCATAATACAGCGCCTTATACCAGTGGTGCTGGAGCCGTGGGGGATGCATCTTCCATAATACAGCGCCTTATACCAGTGGTGCTGGCGCCGTGGGGGATGCATCTCCCATAATACAGCGCCTTATACCAGTGGTGCTGGAGCCGTGGGGGATGCATCTTCCATAATACAGCACCTTATACCAGTGGTGCTGGAGCCGTGGGGGATGCATCTCCCATAATACAGCACCTTATACCAGTGGTGCTGGAGCCGTGGGGGATGCATCTCCCATAATACAGCACCTTATACCAGTGGTGCTGGAGCCGTGGGGGATGCATCTCCCATAATACAGCGCCTTATACCAGTGGTGCTGGAGCCGTGGGGGATGCATCTCCCATAATACAGCACCTTATACCAGTGGTGCTGGAGCCGTGGGGGATGCATCTCCCATAATACAGCACCTTATACCAGTGGTGCTGGAGCCGTGGGGGATGCATCTTCCATAATACAGCACCTTATACCAGTGGTGCTGGAGCCGTGGGGGATGCATCTCCCACACTTTTCATGATGGAACTATAGATTATATAGAAAATAACCAAAGTTTACACCGCTATCTTTTTGGCTGCTCCGCCTCAACTGATAAGCAAGGATAGTCCAGTGCTGCACCTTATTATAGAAATTACCTGGAAGCAGGGTGCACCTTACAAAAGAGGGTTTTATACTAGAACAGTACTAATCTGCTCAAAGTCATATTTCAGATGTGCCCTATAGCATTTCCTTCAAAACATGGTGCACCTTGTAAACAAAGTGTACCTTATAGTAATCATCATCATGTAATAGGTTGCTGGTCAGACCAATTACTACGTGGAAGACCACCCTGTGAATATGCAATAAAGTTTTCAATACAATAGTGTAATAGTGTTTAGATAACTAAGTGGTTCTCGGTGACTACACAGCCGTATGGTGAGACTCCACATTAAGGCATTGTTAGCATACTGCTCTGTGCAGGGCCCCAGTGTATACATAGGCATACCCCCCCACCACCATCACCGAATATACTCATACCTAGTACCATATACCGTAAATTCTCTAGCCGCAATAAGCCCCCTTGGTTTTTTACGAGTTTCCCATAGTCAGGGTACGGTTTGTATGAGGGTATTTGACTCTATAGAACAGTAATAAACTGCCAATTTTCAAAACATAGGTACGGCTTATGGCTTATCCACAAGGTGTGGCTTATACAAGGGTGCAGGCGGCTTATTAAAGAGAATTTACGGTAATTGCACTGCTAGTAAGCTCCAGTACGACCCTGAAATTGTCATTCTCAAAGCAAATCTTTCTTACTAGAAAAACAGAGACAATGATTGAAGTGAGGATTACTTCCTGTTCCTGCTGCCTGGAAGAGGTACATGGTGGCAGATCTATGACTACCATGCATCTGGAATAATCAGCATGCCCGGGGTTTCCTGTTACGGTGGTTCCCTCAGGGTTTATAGACACCCTCAGGACACCAGAGTAACCCCTAACAGGCACGTATACCAACACTGGGCCCTGTGCCACCCCCGTACATCCAGACATCGAGAACCTCCCTGCACAGCGCATTATGGTGCCAATATTCATATTCCATGACTGGCATATTGGATGTCTCTATATAGAGTGCTAAAGTTGGATGATAGACTGGTGTGCCCCATAGCATGGAACACAAGCCTCCATGTGTCAGCATTGTACTCTATGTACACAGATGTTATATTGGCAATATTGTAGTCATATCCTGATACATGTAGATGCACTGCTTACAGGGTTACCATGTATCATGAAATGTCACAGAAAGGTTGTCAGGGTAGATCTATGCCAATGCACCACAGCGAGTCCAGTTCTGTATAAAATTTATGTCATGTTATTTTGATTGTATAAATTTACTTGATTTAGCATCTAAATTGGGCATGTGACCACCAGTTTGGATTAAGACATGTTACGCCACTGGGGTTGTTGCGATCAGCCCTGTAACGTTATATCTATGGACAGTTGTTATTCACATGAAATAAAAAAGCAGATGTCCATGACCATGGAATAAGTTTCCAGAGTGGGATGCAAAAATATGAAATGGGAGTGGACATTTGCATTTATTTCATGGTTTCCCGATCTTAGAACAAGGAAATTGTAGCAAACATTTGCTGGTTTACCCAATTACAATGTCACATGACCTAAGCATGGAATATGGGTATGTTGTATTCCATGAGCCCATGTGATAGGGATCTTCTTGGTTAAACCTATGAGGCTGTCATATCCACCATGAAATAAATGGCTGCTTCCTAAGCCATCCATTGTCAGACTGAGCTGTAGACTTCCTAACTTCTTCAATCCTGTGACAGCCAGGCTTGGTTTAAATCAATACAAGAAGACGTGGAATGAGAGGACCGGGCGTTCACCGTATCTTTAAACTTTAAACGCCTCGTGTTGTGAATTGATGCCTGATACAAGAGTTTTCAGGCGGTTTTTAAGACCTGGTGTGGTATTTACACTAATCCTTTAATGGGTGTCATGCACCTGTCAAGGATTGTTTTGGTCTCCAGGAAGCAGCTCATTCTTGGGGAGCAGCTCATGGACAAAGGAGCAGCTCATGGTGAGGGGAGCAGCTCATGGTGTAGGGAGCGACTCATGGTCAGGGAAGCACCTCATAATGAGGGGAGCAGCTCATGGTCAGGGGCAGCTCATACTAAGGGGAGCAGCTTATGCTGAGGGGAGTAGCTGATGGTCAGGGGAGCAGCTCATGTCTAGAGCAGCAGCTCTTGGTGAGGGGAGCAGCACGGTCAGGGAGGGGAGCAGCTCATGGTCAGGGAGCAGATCATGGCAGGGAGCAGCTCATGGTCAGGGCAGCAGCTCATGGTCAGGGCAACTAATCATGGTGAAGGCTCGGCTCATGGTCAGGGCAGCAGCTCATGGACAGGGCAGTAGCTCAGGATGAGAGGAGCAGCTCATGGTCAGGGGAGACGCTCATGGTGAGGGCAGTTCCTCGATGGCCCCCGGACGTAAAACTAAACAAACAAACAAACAAACAAATCATGGTGAGAGGATCGGCTCATGGTGAGTTGAGCAGCTCATGGTGAGAGGAGCAGCTCATGGGGAGGGGAGCAGCTCATGGGGTGGGCAGAAGCTCATGGTGAGGGCTGCTCATGGTGAGAGGCCCAGCTCATGGTGAGAGGAGCATCTTATGATGAGGAGAGTAGCTCATGGTGAGAGGAGCAGCTCATGGTGAGAGGAGCAGCTTTTGGTGAGAGGAACAGCTTATGGTGAGTGGAGCAACTCATGGTGAGGAAGCAGCTTGGGGAAGCAGCTTAGGATGATGGAATACTCTGTCTTTCTTACCCATTCATGTGTTCACCAACCTTGTCTGTTAGTTACCCAGTCACTCAAAATCAAAAGCTCAAGATGCAATGTAAAGAAATTTTCTCATCCATAAAAGATTTGCAATTTAGCCATTATCTGTCTCGCATAAGAGAGTCATTTGCACACGGTGCTGTTTCCCAGTATTAAGACGCGTGAGTGAAATGCGGCGACTTTGTGCTGTAATACTAAAACAGCCAGCGGCGGTACTGAAATTCACTGAGCACTACATTAATGATTCCTGGGCTGAATAAAGCCCAAGGCCAGAGTAGATGGATTCATTCCTCCTGAATGCATTCGATGTGGACAATGTTTAACCCTTTGCAGACCGTCTGGTGCATTGAATTAACCCATTTAAAGGCCTGAGTTGAGTTGGCAAGACTGCTCAGCTGCCCACCAGCACTTTATCGGTACATCATATTAACCTTCAAGAAGTGGTGCAGGGACCAGCTTATGGCTTACGCCAGTACTTCATTGGTGCATCATACCGACCAATGGGCATGATGCACTCCAGCATCTGTAGTTGCCCTTAAAGGGTTAAAAGGTGGTCCTGAAAGCTTCTTAGAATCCAGCCCTGGGTTGAGAAAACAAAAGAGCCAAAATGATGGAAAGAGAAACCAAAATACAAAAAGATATTGTCAAGGTAAGGCGAGCGCATAGAGTTATTGACTTTCAAATTAGGATGTTGAAAGATTAATAATCAGATTTTCCACCTCCTCTGGCGGGATCAATATACGACGGTTGTATAATTCCAGGCATTGTTCTCCCTCACTTGGTCTTACATGCAGATATCAGCTCTCAGGTTACTGGTTCTTACTTTAGGCTCAGACAAGGTTTTAAATTGGGGCAGCATAGGCCCAGTCATTTACTGGTTTTTACTAGGCTCAGACAAGGGTTTTACATTGGACCAGCATAGGCCCAGTCATTTACTGTCTTTGCTAACCTCAGACAAGAGTTTTACATTGGGCCAGCATAGGCCCAGGGCTATTGAAATGTTGCAATACACTAAAATGTTATAGTCCTGAATAACCAACTGGCTTTAATTATGGCTGAGGATAGAAATTAAGAAATTGATAAGCTTATATAGACCACTACTATAGGTGTCAACTTTCACTGCTAGGGGGGAGCTTAAGAAACAGTCACAAGCACAAAGACGCCATGGGCGGAAGTCATCCAGAATGACAATTGCTCCTCTAATAAACCTGCTATGGCTGATTGTGTATTAATGCATCATGTTGATCCAATTAGGTTGATACACATCATAGCACATCATTGATGCACTAATGATGTGCTAGCAAATCTACTCACCAGCACTTCATTGGTGCATCATGCCGAAGAAAGCTACATCTATGCATCATGCCGATCATCCAGGGCTATTAATAAAGATGATGCACCAATGAAGTGCTGGCGAGACTGCTCCCCAGCACTTCATTGAAACATCATGCTGACCCTCTAGGACTGTCAACCGGTGCACCCCTCTCAGCATTTCTCACCCGCTTCTAGCATGCATTCTATCCACCTTTTTTCACTGGTTATGTCCAAGCGAAAAATTGCTAGGAAACCCTGTATACAACCAATAGGGACAATATCATTAGGGTTTAGGGCAGTTCCTCTAGTTCTATAAGAAGAGAGGGATGTTATCATAGTTTGAAAAAGTCATGATTTCTTTAAAGGAAACCATGATAACATCCTTCTCTTCTTATAGAACTAGAGGAACAGCCCTAAACCCTAATGATACTGTCCCTATTGGTTGTATACAGGGTTTTCAACCAATTTGGAATAGAAAAGAATTTTGCCCCGCAGGGCTATTAATTCAAAACTGATTCTCATAAGGAATGGACAAAAATTTGCCCGGCAGGGCTATTAATTCAAAATTCATGCTTATAAGGAATAGAATAGAAGGTTGCCCCGCAGGACTATGAATTTTGAAATTCATAACCCTGCGGGGCAAAATTCTTTTCTTTTCCCTATAAGGAAAAATTTCTATTCTAATCCATTTTAGAAGCCCTGCGGGACAAGGTTCTATTCTAATCCATTTTAGTAGCCCTGCGGGACAAGAATCTATTCTAATTCATTTAAGTAGCCCTGTGGGGCAAGATTCTATGGTATACCATAGGAATAGCATAGAATTCTATGCTATATAAGGAATATGATAGAAGGTTGTATAGTAGAAATGTTGCTGCAGTCTTTATATACTACACTCAGAATAGCATCCACAGAAAGGGTGTGCAAGAGAAAGTACCAGTGACACAGTGCCATCTACAGGGAAGCACCTGTATTAGTGCACAGGTTTATCGCTAGGTGGTGCAGGTAGAGTCCTCACTGCTCCAGGCAGTTGAGAATAGAAAGTTTCACTGGCAAGGGCCTGGCGAGGAAAGGGATAAAAAACCTTCCTAAGAAGAGTGAGGAATTCTGACTGGGGTTCACCCTGCAGGGTCGGCATGATGCATAATTTCAGCCCTTGCGAGCATATCACCAAGGCTGCAATCATGCATCATGGCAATCAATGGGCATAATGCACTGTTAGTCTAAAGGGTGAAAGCAGTATGTAATCCTTCAAAGGTTGAAGCCTGGGTAAGATGCTTCTACCATAGGGCCTGAGGCGATCCACATATAAGGGAGAGGGAAGAAAACAATTCCATGTCATCAAGCCGCCGTCTGCCTCCAGTGGGAGGAGGGTGTGTGTGTGTGTGTGTGTTAGCCTTGTGGTAAGCCAAAACCCCAATGGTAACCAGAGTAGTATAGTGCCAGATGTCCATTAATGAACTATGGCAGTGCATTTAATGCACAATGACAGTGCATTATTGCACTATCTCTGTTCATTGACCACACTGTCATTGAGAATTTTCACTGAGTAGATATATTTGATATACAGTAGCAGTTCATTATGTGCTGGTATCTCAAATAAGCACATGTCTCCACAACTGCCAGGGATCCAGCAGTATTGAAATCAATATGAAGCAGTAGAAACAGTATTCAAATTTGCGCCAGTCATAGATAAGGTACGGGCTATTGAAATCAGAGTTTATTGACCGAGGTGCTTAAATTTAAAGGGACCAATGTGGTATGTTAACAGCAGGGTCATTTGAGGGGCTGGTAGCAAGGAATTGTATAGGTAGCCTTTTTACTGGTAGTATAAGTGTGATGTGACAAGTGATCAATATGACTGTGTGATCAGTGTAAAATAGACCCTCCCCCTACACAGATAGCAGACAACCAGTGGTACTGTGGGAGCTGTCTGTGTGTACTCTGGTCTAGACAGGTGTGAGCAGCCAGACATTTAACCCTTTAAGGGACGCTCAAGCAGGAATGCATCATGCCTATTGCTCGTCACGAAGTGCTGGCTAGTCTGCTCACCAGTAACAGGGTTCCCACTGGTCAGTTAAAAGTCAGTTAAACCCATTTTTCTTTGAAGTTCAGTTAAAAGTCAGTTAAGAAGATGTTTTGGGGAAAAGTCAGTTAAAAATGAAATTTTGACATTTTTAAGGGGGTGATTGTCAATATTTTACGTGAATTTGCAAAATTTCTTCAACGTCCTCGCTTCAGGGCCAATGAATCTTTTCATGAACCTCGTGAATTATCCAATATTTGGTCAGGTAAAAGCAGATAAATGTCAGATAAAAGTCAGTTAAAACCATGACCTGTAAATGATGGAACCCTGAGTAAGTACCGTAATCTCCCGCGTATGAGGCGCATCTTATATGAGGGGTTTTAGTTCTCCCTGGATCCGCAAGGGGGGCACCAAGAACTTTATTTTGATATATTACACTCCCCCTAAGTCCTAATAGGATATTATAAGTGGGTGTAGGGGGGTCCTGGGGACCCTGGCTATACATAGCTTTTTGAATTTTTAAAATTGAGTAGAACAAAAGTTATGATTTTTTTTATTTTTCTGATCAAATCCTAAAACTTTAGGTGTGTCTTATAGGCGAGCTGCGCCTTGTACGTGGGGGTTTACGGTACATCATGCTGACTCTCCGGGGGTATCAACAACACCATAGAGTCAGCATGATGCACCAATAAAGCCATTGCAGCTTATACAGCAGGGCTACATTCTTGCATTATGCTGACATGTTTGCACAATACCAACCCTTAAAGGGTAAAAGGGCTCCCACAAATTGTGTCCCAGCAGAGTGGTACTAAAGTTGTATGATGCACTATTTTAGTTAGAGAATAGACAATGACTCAGGCACATTCATGCATTTAGAGAATAGACAACGACTTTCTACACATCGAGGTCTTCCTGAATTCAGAGTGCTGCATATAGGGCTGCCTCCTACTGCTCTCACCTCTGTCTTTGTCAGTCAGAGTCTATCACAGAATATGTTTATATAGAGGAGTCTCAAGCTTTGTCAAACAATACCTCAATCAGACCCCTGTATCCCTCCACTATCTCCCTTCCCATCCTCTCCAACCCCCCCCCACCTCCCATCTCTAAGGACATGCAGTACTTATTCAGCATCACGACTCCTACCAACCAGAGCACACTCCTGTCAGTCCTGTGTGCATATATACAACTGGGAGTCATTTCTCAAAGGGGAAGTTATTTTACTATAAATCCCAGTGTATAAGCCATGGCTTATAAACCATTTCAGACCCCTCATGTGGCTTAGTGCATCTCCAGGAACTCGGGGGCTTATGTGCAGGGTTTTATTTATATAGACTAAAGAAGGGAATGGCGCCTGAACTTAGGATGCGGTTTATAAGCAAGGTCTTTTGGTGAAGGACAAAAACATCGCTTCTCAAACACGGCTCACGGACCACCTACATGCACTGGTATGTTTGGAGTGTAGGTATAGGGATATTTGACAGTCCTTAGCCCAGAAGTAAGGTATAGATGAACCAAGGCTTTTCATGGATCATTTTGGGACTGACTGCTCTTTGTGGGCTTAAGAAAGTCCATCATCACTGTGGCTTACCCTGCAGCTCCCTGCTATGGTTGGCCTACTACGGTTAGTCCCTCTAACCAGTAGCAGAAATACAAAGGTAAACTGACCTTGTGATACATTCCCATCAATCGAACCTGACGGGCCATCATAGGCTTTGCCCTCGACTTCAAGGGAGACAGGCCCCAGAGGGGTGGATTAGTGAAAATATATCTCATGGAGTTCACCTCTGTATTTATTTCACAAAATAAATGCTGAAGCCCAGCTATTTCAGCTCTTAAACAGGGAATGGGGATAAAGTCATGTTTTCTCTTTAAATTTTCCTTTAGAAAATCAATTTTTTTCGGATGTACTACCTATAATGAAAACATTATCGCAAGTGAACAGGTACAGTAGTCAATTTTGTCTGATTTCAGAAGTTTTTAGAGTTTGAGATGTCTATAGATTTACCCAAAGTTCTTTTCTCAGATCAATTATTAGTGGTATTTCAGAATGAATTCAGAACAATGTGTTTCTTCAGAATTTCTTATAGATGTTGCAGCCCTCAAAGGGGCAGGTAGAGCAGTCACAGGAGGCAGTATGACAGTGGGAGGGAGTAGCCCGGGGGGAATGGCTATTTGTGGTTCACCCTCAACTGCCGCCCTACCGCCCTATCTTTCAGCAATCTTGAAATCTGACCGCCCTACTCAAGAGGGTAAGATGGACCTTGACTGCCCCTCCCCCCTTTTTCAACAGTCCAAAATGAATTGCCCCCCTCCAAGCCTCCATCCTGTCTATTTCTCTGATGGAAATCCACTGCCCTGCTATGAGGGATCTTATGGGAATCCAACACCCTATCTTTTTGGGATCTAGTGGAAATCGACCGCCACCGCTCCTGAGAGTCAGACTGCAGTTGGTATCTAACTTAGGGGCAAGTGCCCTCCCCCCAGGGGAGTAGCTCCCTGCACAGATCCACACAGATTTACACTAAAGCCGACAGAAAAGCCTGGATTTACTACGGGTACAGTTCATCCCTGCTGATTGCATAGGGTTGCGTTTAGTTTGGACATGGTTAGCCCTGAAAAGGAGAGCACACTGGATAAAGGGCAGAATACCCTGTGTATTAGGTAGTTTGGTCACGGTTTACCTATATTAAAGGAGAGAATACACTTAGCATTAGATAGTATGAACATGGTTAGCCCATATAAAAGGAGAGAATACACAGGGCATTAGATAGTTTAGTCATGGTTAGTTTATCATAAAAGGCAGAAAGCACTGCGAATTAGGTAGTTTGGTCACAGTTAACCTATATTAAAGGAGAAAATACACCAGGTATTAGAAATATTAAGCCTCCACATAATATTAGGTGCTGATTATACATGAATCAGACACTTACTGGGCCTACTAAAGACATGATGCGGCTTGTAAAAGGATATTTCACACTCTAGAACATTACCAAAATTGCCATTCTCCTGAACCCCAAGCTCAATAAAGGATAGGATATAGATATTTTGGTTATGTTTAGCTTATATAAATGCCACAATACACTGAACATTTAATAGACAGATACAAAGGTTAGATGCCATATTCTCCCATATATAAGACGCATCTTATACCCGAACCTTATAGAATCGACCTTAGCGTCTTTTAGTTGTAAACATTCAAAAATCTAGTCCCAGCTGTGCCTTACAGGTTCTTCCTCAACTATGGGTGCGGCTTATATGTGAGATGTGCCTTATACGTCTTATATACAGGTGAACAGCATAGTTTGGATGGGTCAGTGGTAGGCTATAGGCTGTAACAGCACAACTCCAGTCCAGGAAGCTGGCATAGTGAATTATTGATAGGTGGCCCTTTGTGCACCTGTCCTCCCGTCTGTCTGTGTGACTTTGTGACTTCACTCACGGACGCTGCTCTCCCCCTACAGCCACCTTAGGCTGCCATCAATAGGCCATGGCAGGGCAGGCATTAGCAGATTGTGCTGTGAGAGCCTGGCACTGATTGCTCTTTTATATATGTCCAATATGTAGATTAGTGGCAGAAAAAAATTGAACAGGTAAGCCTGTCTGGGATTGATTGATACCGTAAATCCCTTGGTATATATGCTGCATCTGTATATGGTTTTACTTATAGCATTCTCCAGAGTCAGGGTGTGGTCTATATATGGACCACACCCTGACTCTGGGGAATGCTATAAGTAAAACCCAGGGTATATGCCGCAGCTGCATATAGACCCCAGCCTGACTCTGGGGAATGCTATAAGTAAAACCCTGGGTATATGCTGCACCTGTATATAGACCCCAGCCTGACTCTGGGGAATGCTATAAGTAAAACCCTGGGTACATGCTGCACCTGTATATAGACCCCAGCCTGACTCTGGGACTTCCCTCAAGATAGGGAAATAATAGAGTGGTCATTTTCAGAAGTTTCAGAAACTATTGCATCAAAATAAAATATATATTTTTATAGTGACTCAATTAGAATGGAAATTGGAGGCAATTTTATGGCCATGGATATTGTAAAATCTCATCAAAATAGAAGTGGTATTTCCAACCCTGCATTATAGAGGCTTTGTTTTTAATGTACTTTAATAGACCTTCAATAAGGACTACAATAATCCATTCCTTAATTTTATCATCACACTCTCAGTATCAAATAGTTCCTTTACTTTGTAATAATCTTAGCATTACAGTAAAGATTGAAATGTATGCATCAGTGCATAATCCAGTGAAGATTTCTATCCCAAACTATTATGGCCATGAATCTTGTGATGTAATCCTACATAACCAATGGTTTCTATTCAATTAAATGCACAAATAGGTGTATAAAGAGTGGTTGACTCAAGGTAAAATGGTGGTCGTCTCAAGGTGAAATTGGTATGCTCTTGGAAATAAGTCCTAGACAGAAAGTATTTAACATTTCTGCACTTTTACTTATGCTGTCATTTAGCAAAGATATTTATCTATGCCTAGAGTCAAAATGTTGTATATGTGAGCACTTGTCATCTTCAAATTATCGAACCAAAGTAGGAGAATTGTGATGAAATGACAAGCTGGTCATGGTAAAAACCATTCAAACATGGGAACTTTAGTGTATCATGCAATGACAATTACTTCATATATTCCAGGACATCATTCTATGGGGTACTTTAACAGCTCTATTTCAATAATATTAGGGCTTAGGACCAATGCCCTACATGTGAAAGTGAGAAAAATAAACTGACAGGTGGTCGACTCTAAGTATGTGGTCATCTTTAGGTTAATCTACCCTAATTCGAAATCCTGTTTATTTTTACAATGGCTATCAAAATACCTCAACATGAAAGTAGGGTGGTCATTCTTTTAAGGTACAATATTAGCTAAATCCTGCTATGCTGAATCTACAACAATGGCCATCATATGTTATAGCTGTACACTGATTGTGAATCTGCCTGGTATTGTAATCTGAATAATAATGCAGACCCAATACCACACAACACGAGTGGGCTGGGGTATTTTAGATGTCCCGTTAATCCGGTAATCTGTGCATGTATGAAAGTGCCGGATTACTGCATCCGCTACACCTGTCAGACCATAGCATAGCACCAGCTGGGAGGCTTTCTGATTACATTAAGGGCTGCTAATATATTTAACTCGGAAAAAGTTATAGGCACCACCATGGATTAAGACACTTTTGCGGGTCTGTGAAAACAGGCAAAAATGGATAAAGTTTGTGTAAACAAACCATTTAAGAAGTGTAATTGTACAAAAAATATGTCCATATATCCCTAGAATAAGATGTTGTGATCACAAATATGTACTTTGTTGCTTCAATTTGTGACTGATGTTACTACAATAGATAGATTAAAAAATGTTGTCCAGGAATAGCAGAGAGGGCACACTTTGGCTGGCCAATGGAATACACATTCCATTGGGAACCTTTTTCCCTGCCCTTTTTCGCTGTCTGTTAACCAGAACACAATGATGATGTCAGAATTTTGGAATGTATACCCCAGCTGGCACCACCTCTTTCAATACACAGTCCCTATGGATGTTGAGAGATAAGCCCTCCATATTTGTCTCTCAACTGGGATTCTCTCATCTTTTAAAGCTAAGCCCTGCCAGCATTTGTAATATTATATATTGTGTAGTGGATAGATACCAAAGACTTTCCGAGTTATGGGCGTTTATCGCTTACCTCTAGTTATGCATGATCAGTGACTATTGACCATTTAAGGGACGCTGATGCAGGGGTGCCCATTGGTCAGCAGGATGCATCAATGAAGTGCTGGTGAGAGAGCTCACCAGCACTTTATCATTGCATCGTGCCGACCCTCCTGGAATGTACCAGGTTTGCCTTAATGCATCATGACCACCGAAGTGCATGATGCATCAATGCAGCACTGAGAGTTACTCACCAGGGCCGCATTCATGCATTATGATGGGCATGATGTTTTAAAGTACCATGCAGCAGACAGGGGTTAAGGCCATCTGTCGGAGCTTTCACTTATTATTACATGTTTTAATTAACTAAAACCCCTACTGGCACCTCCCCCACCCTCCCCCTTCAGCACCTCCCCCAGTCCTCCCCCAGTCCTCCCTAATTAACCCTTTCTATCCCTGTTTTTCCCAAATACAGTGTTATAGTACTGCATATATGCAGTACAGGGAGTTAAAGGATTAACGCCTGCTAATGCATCAATGCCTATTGGTCACCATGATGCATGAATGCAGCCCTGGTGACTAACTAGCCAGGGCTACAATGATGCATCATGCCAACCTTTTGGACTCAAAACACTCCAAGAGGGTTGTCATGATGCACTAATGAAGTGTTGGTGAGCAGTTTCACCAGCACTTTATTGTTGCATCATGACAAACAATGGGCCTGATACAATCAGCAGTCCTTAAAGGGTTCATGACAAGACCTCTCCCTTGTCCTCCCTAATTAAAGTCAAGGCCCAGTGTGTTGGAGCCAGATGGGGGTTTTATTCAGCAGACTTAAAACGCTGACCATTAGTTAATTAACACTTAATCGCTCCTGTTAGCTCTTCTTCACTTCTCATTAATCTCCCTCTCACCACGGGACCTCGCCACCTCTTGTCACCGATGAGATCCGCATGTGATGCGCTGTGACCAGGCAGGTGGTAGATGTGATCAATGGCAAGGTTAAGTGCTTATGGGAACCAGCCATGTTATGTATTGTTGCCTCAGTGCAACAAGGTTGTATCTACAATTTTGTAAGTTTTGCAGTAGAGGCAAAAGGAGTGTTAAAATTGGTATGGCACACAGTTGACACAACGACAGAGCTTCAGTAGGTAAATAAGGGTCTATAGATGTTTAAACAGAAGAAAACTCAAATCTGCCAGTCAGTTACAACCCTATGTCCCTATACAATTTAACCATCCGTTAAGTCCTTAGGAACAAGAGGTCTGCTCCTAGGAATTCGTTGTAATAGCGTATCGTCATGCTTATGCGCCAGGGTTTTGAATTATGCACTGGCTTATACGTGGGGTATTACGGCACCCAGAGGCAGTCCAATCCCTAATTAACCCATTAACTTGTCTTTATGCTGATATCAAATTCTGCTTACATCAACAGGACTATTATAGAATAATAGTCATAAATGTCATTCTCCACTCAAGGGCTGTTTTGAGAAAGCTAATAGAGAGCACTATTTATGAATGACAAGCTGCCCTCAGGCTTCAAATGTCCAACAATAGGTACTGCTACCTTGTGCTGTGCCCTTTAACTCTTCTTTTACCGAACGCACATTTCTGCGAGTAAATTGCGGATTTTTGGCTGATTTTGATGCCCTCTTTCTTCTTCGGAAATCAGTGAAATCTTACAATTTTCTCAGGGATTGCCCTATGGTGTGTGAACTCTATGGATCTTAAACCACTAGTTTCTACTCTGCTTAGCTGAGCTATGGTGAGGTTCTAAACATGGGAGAGAATTGAGAAAGGTTTTGGGTCAATTCTGATGAGTATTTATGGCAAAAAATCATAGAAAATGAAGTAACCTTGTGCTGTGCCCTTTAAGGGCTGCTGATGCAGGAGTGCTTCATGCTGCATAGGCATGATGCACTGATTACGTGCCAGCAAGTCTGCTCACCAGCACTTCATTGGTGCTTCATGCTGACTAATGGGCATGATGGATTATGCTCACCAGCACTTCATTGGTGCTTCATGCTGACCAATGGGCATGATGGATTATGCTCCACAGCATTTCAATGGTGCTTCATGCTGACCAATGGGCATGATGGATTATGCTCACCAGCACTTCATTGGTGCTTCATGCTGACCAATGGGCATGATGGATTATGCTCACCAGCACTTCATTGGTGCTTCATGCTGACCAATGGGCATGATGGATTGTGCTCCATAGCACTTCATTGGTGCTTCATGCTGACCAATGATGGATTATGCTCCACAGCACTTCATTGGAGAATCATGCCACTCCTCTGGGAGAGTATCAACCCTGTAGGGTCTGCATGATACATGGATTTAGCTCTGGTGAGTTACTTACCATTAAATATAATGCTGATCTTATCTAAGGTGCCGTATACAAGATACACCTAGAGTTTCAGGATTTGTCCTAAATACCTTGAAATATATCAAACAAAAGCTCTTGGTGGATCCAGGGAATACGGAATCCAGATTGATAGGCAGGTACTGCAGTAGTACAAGTCTGGCTGAGTTAGATTACGGAACCAAGCATGGACACTATAGCAGAATGAAGTAACACATGATCGGCATGGATTCATCAATGATTCAGCACCTACCCAAGGCCACACCAAAAAAATAAGTTGGTCTACGGATTTTGGTTTTGAAAAAATGGTGCAAGCGAGCGAAATCTTTTTTCTTGTTTTTAAGATTTTTTTTGGCATCCAATGGATTCCTTGCTGGAAAAGTAAGGCGAGTGAACAAATTTTGTTTTTAAAAGAGAAAACTTGTGGAAAGTGAAGTGAGCAAAATCCGTAGACGAGACCTTTTTCGAAGAAAAAAGAAATTTGTATTTCCGAAAATATGGAGAGGGAAATCCGTAGTCCAACTTATTTTTTTGGTGTGGCCTAACCACTGTCATGCAGAATTATATACCATGTTACAGTCCTACCCAAGTTTTAAACTGCCGTATACCTCAGATGCAGCCTATAACTCATTCAACAGTCGGGGTGCGGCTTTTACGAGGGTGCGGCTCATACGAGAGAATTTGCCATATAAGCTGAAGGTCATGCATGACGAGAGCCTCTATGTAGCTCAGTAGATCAGCTAGGAACAAGGGATGTGGCTTATAGTGCATTTTGACAGAATAGGGGTCAGGCAGTATACTCACACATGGGTACGGTATTGACTCGGATCTATACGGTAGATAGCTGATATGTATGTCTTAGGGAGTGGAGGGTGGTTCAGTTGTCAAAAGCAGGGAGTTGGGTTGATGAGACAGAGGGGATGTGTGTATAGTTTTATCAGGGGCTGAGTGCAAACAAAGCGTCTGCTGAAATTGGTCTGTACTCTCTTAACATGCAAGACATCCATCATGCCTTCAACTATTTAAGGGCCACTGATGCATTAACTCCGGGAAAGTATGTATCAACCCCGGAGGGTCGGCATGATGCCTCAATAGAAGTGCTGGCGAGCAGTCTCAACACAACTTCATTGGTGCATCATGATGACCAATGGGCATGATGCACTCCTGTATTAGCGGCCTTTAAAGGGTAAAGTGCCACTGATGCAGGAGTGCATCATGCCCATTGGTCATCATGATGCACAAAAAGGTTCTTCTAATACTGCTTGCCAGCACCTTATTGGAGCATCATGGCGACTTTACATGAATGTACCAACAGTTACACTGTAGGTTCGGTATGAATCATAAATGTAGGTATCCCTAGCGAGTTACTTGTAAATGGCTGCAGTTGGATTGAGATAAGGCAAATATATAGGGTTGTCATGATGCGTGAATATAGTGCCGATGAGTTACTAACCAGTGCTGCATTGGTGCATCATAACAACAAAGGAACATGAACATAAACATATGATGGGGCAGTTAAAGGGTTAGTGTTTTCCCATGACATGCGTGTTTAATCTCCCAATGGCATGCACATGTGATGTATGTGCACTGATATTCTCCCATAGTAGACCGAGTCACAATGTTTCACGTCTTATTGTAAACCGCACATAAAAACTGCACCTGCATATACAGTCTATACGAAAGGTTTTTGCCCTTGCAGGCCATTCGGTCCTACGAATTTTATCATTCCACAGGCCTGGATTGATTTCAGTAGGACCGAGATTATTATTCTGAGGAAAGAAGTAATGAAAAATAAGAATTAACTTGCTAATTTAATCATTTAATTCTTCAAGATTTAACAAAATTTACACCTTTTGTTTTAGTCTGTAAAAACCTTAGTAATGGTCCGATTTGCAAGCCATTCAAGCCAAAATGTAGCCCAAAGTCCTGAGACTACATTCAGTCATTTGGGCCGGCAGTTTGACAAATTAAGTCGGCCTTGCAGCGATTTTGTCAGAAAAAAAACAATGTCTGACAAGTTTTCGTATTGACTGTATATAACCTGCACCCTTACTTTGGGACCTACTACCATAAACCCAGCATACAAGCTATAAGCTCCTCACTGTGTTTTATAATGTAATGAGCTTGGGTAATGCACACCATGGGCACAATATTAGAATCGGATAATGTTTTGGTTTAAATTGTCTGGACATAACCACACTATGAGTGTGTTTTTCTGAAGAAATAAAGGAGTGTGTTTAATGCTCAATAAACCATAAGTAGAACCAGTGTATAGCCCTTACCTTCACTTTAGGATGTACTCTAGTCTAGCATATTCTTCGGCATATAAGGTGCATCTTCTAGTACACAAATGTGAGACCTCCCATATAAAGAGGGGGATATCTTATAGGTGGGGTGCATTTCACTAAAGAAGTTTGAGAACGGCACTAAACCTTAAGAAATTAAGCCCCATGTGCCTCACAGCAATTCTTACAACTCAGGGTGCACCTTATTGAATTATTTTCATTTTGAAAATAATTCATTCACATGCAACACCACGCGCTAGAATTTTGTCCAAATCGTACTCAGTGACCCATAGACCCTGTCCAGGCAGTACACACGGCCTCCACACACCTGAGACGTACTACAAGTATATACTTCAACTTGATAGCTTATTGGGAGTGATCAGCCGTGACCAGGCAGTACACACGGCCTGCATAACCCCTTACAGGCAACATGATTTTTTATTAGTCATGCCATACAATAACCCCTTACAGACAGCATGCATACATAGTTCTATGGTAACTATGTTCCTTAACCATAATAAAATAATTCATCACAGCTATGCTGTGAAAATTTCCTTAAAAAAGATCCTAAACTCCTCAAATTTGCGCCTCCTCGTATGCAGGGTGCACCTTAAGGTTGGGAGATTACAGTAGTATATATAAATATAAGCTTCCCTGAGCATGTCTTAGAAGTGTCTTGTTAGAAAGAGACGATTATTAGCACAGCGTGTTTAGGGACATTTGCATTATTGATGAGCTTAGACAGTCTAAACACGATACAGTCTCATTATGTATTTTCTCAGTAGGTTTCTTAGGTCGCATTCCATTAGCATGTACAGAATATTAAATTTTTAGCTGAGATTGCTGCAATGGATGTGCTGTGATACCTCACATATTCCGACTTAGCTGGTTTGATTACCAACCAATAAAATGACACCAACTATTCACTGCGGTCCTCTCGTGGGCAGGTGGTACCCATCTGGTAACTGCTATCAGTGATAACCACTGGTAATCAGCTTCAGCTTTCCTGTTTATGTATATGGGCGACCATGGCAGTTCTGATCTTGGAAATTTGCACATTATTCCTATAGGTACCAAACTGGTTGACACACCAGGAACAAGTGTGTGTGCAAGATCAGAGCTGGATCTGAGCATGCATGTTTTGATGTCAGGAGCCAGTCCGGTCCTGATTGAGTGCTATACACGAGTATAGACCCCCTAGAGTGCACCTTATTTGTTACTAAAAGTTGGGGGTGCGTCTTGTACATGAGTATTCTATATGATAGAACAGAAATAAATTGTCCAAATTACGACTCCAGGTTCACCCCCAGCTTTTGCTAATTCTGTAAGGCACGGCAGGGTCTTTCTGACTTATAAGCCACAAATAATAAGCAGGGTATTACAGATTCTGATGTCACGATTACTTGAATTCAGCAACACTGTCCCCTTTTTAGGCCCTACAGAATTCAGAAATGATCCAGGATCATGAACCATTTTAAAATATGGGTTGCAGTGTTTGGAAAGTATTGGTCCAGCTAGCCATTTCTCAAACACTATGATCTGAACCTCCCCACTATGAATCCAGTCCATATGTAGGAAGGTAGTCAGCATTTCTCAACCACTATGATTGCAGACTGCGAATTGCACACCTCCTATGAACCAGTCCACTTGTAGTTAGGGGCAGTGGGTGACCCACTATTACCTATGATTGCCCATACAAATGCATGCACTTTCGTTCTATATCTGCACCAGTCATAGTGATTGACCCTGTATACCCTTCCGATCCAGGCAAGGTCGTTAAGATCCAGCAGGGGTATAATCTTTGTGTTTGAGAAATGACTTCCTGTATTATGATTGACTATACAGATGCCTGTCCTTTCAATGTGTATCTGCACCACTCATAGGGATTGACCCTGTATACTCAAGAATTCCCTTTCAAGCCAGGCCAGGTCGGTATTATTTGGGAGCACTCTAAACTTAGGGTCTGAGAAATGACTCACAGTCACATGGTAGCCTTTGTAGTGTTATTAGGAGCTGGAAGGACGAGGTTGCTCCATTGAACCATAGACCATGTGAATGGTGGATATATCATGTCAATGACTTATTCACCGCCTAGTCAAGGCCTAGTTGTAGTATTGATTTACTCCTGTATCAATAGGTGGCGTGTCAGTCTGATTGAATACCTGTTTGACACTTGATTGATAGCTGATTGATTTGGAATCCTAGCCGGCCTCCTGGGATAGACTAGCCTTGGTCCTATATTGATTCTTACATCAGTCGATGTGGACCATAGACCGCAGTCCTCCCATACCCTCATTGATTTTAGGATCATCAGCATTTAGGCAGAGAGCTTGGGGAAGACCAACCAATTTATGATGGTGCACTGTCTCAAAGGGCTAAGGTTCTTAGGCATATATAGTGTCTCATTGATAAAATAGCATTAAGACTTTAAGGGCCACTGATGTAGGAGTACATCACACCCTTTCTCGTCGATACAGTCCCAGAGGGTCAGTATGATGCACTAATGCCATGCTGGCAAGCAAAGGTGCCAGCAGCTGATTGCTGTATCATGCCGACAAATGAGCATGATGCACTCCTGCATCAGTGGCCATCAATGGGTTTATATACATAGCGTTTTAATGTAGTATATCAAAATAAAAGTGTGAGCATTGAATTTTCCCTTTTTCAGTTCATTCTAGGTGCCTTTCTACTGAAGATGGAAGCAGAAGCCTTAATCATACAATGTTCTAACAATTTTTTTCAGTTCAATTCGACTTGTTTTTGTCCATGTTCGAACAATCCGTCTTTTTTTGTCCATGTTCTAACAATCCATCTTATTTTCGTCCATGTTCAAACAAACCATCCTGATATTGTCCATGTTCAAACAAACCATCATGCTTTCTAAAAATCCGTCCTGTTTTGTCAATGTTCTAACAAATCATCCTGACATTGCCCATGTTCTAACAATTCGTCCTGTTTTTGTCTGTTCTAGGTGCCGCTCTAGTGAAGGTCGGAGCAGCAGAGCAGAAGCTGGGACAGGCAGAGAGGGAGTTTAACAGCACAGCACAAAATAACTTCATCCAACCTCTGCGCGCCTTCCTGGATGGAGACATGAAAACAGTACAGGTACGTCAACAGGGCATGTCAACTCTTAAACTTAAAATGCCTGCAGCCCAGGCGAGTTACTTGCCATGGCTACATTCATGCATCATGCCAATCCTGTGGGTTTGATGGACTCCCAGAGGTTGGCATAATGCTCCAAAGCTTGCCAGCACTTCATTGGTGCATCGTGATGACCAATAGGCATGATGCATTAATGCATCATGCCCATTGTAACCTGTAAGGGCCGCTGATGCATTAATGCATCATACCAATTGATCAGCATTCAACAGCACATGATTGGTGCATCATGATGAGCCTCTGGAAATGTATCAACCCTGTGGGATTCTCATGATACATGAATGCAGCCATAGCAAGTTACTCACCAGGCCTGCCACACTGCATCATGCCAACTAATGGTCCACAGCTGTTTGAAAAAAAAAGACATCAGGCTGATTTGAGGCATAGAAATTTGATGAAATTTACTGATAATAACAATAATCTTAGCTGAAGAAGGGAGGGGCGGGGGCAGAGCCCCCAATGAATGACTTGCACAGACTTGCCATTCTGTGTGTAACATAGTGTGTAGGACTAACGCTAGGGGGATCCTCCTGCTGCAATTGGCATCGGAATTTGGCAATCGTTTTTGCACAACATGCATGAGGAAGGCTCCCTATTCGCTTCCAATTCAAAATCAGTTGTAAATCTTGCGAATTGCAGAGGGAAGGAATATTTTAGATGGGAAATCATTTCATATGAAACGGTGCTGACATCTAAATTCAAAAAGAAACAGAGCACTATAACCTTCTTTTGTTATGGTGCCAGAATGTAACCCTGGCAAGTTACTCACAGACCGCACATACATACTATTCTTTGATTCAAATTATTTGAAGACAGGACCTTTGAGATGGTTTTTCTGTCAGTGTAATTTATAATGATTTCTTAACCATTTTCTTTTGTGTTTTATTTCATTAGGTTATTTTATCATCTTTATGTAAAGCGCATGATTAGTTTTTTATATATGATATAAAATATACAGTATGTCTTTCCCAACCGTATAACATGATGTTATACATAATAGCTTAATATTGGGTAGTTGTTTTCCTGCGGCAGAGATGTCATAAAGTACGTCAGTTCATCTCCCCCTTTATGTTGTTAACGGTGACATCAGTGATGTACAGAGTGTACGGAGTGCCACACATAAACAGGGAAGGAAGTTTTCAATTTTTCTCTGATGTGAGGGATTTTCAAGTTCCGAAGAGCAAATTTTTGGGGTCCCAAAAAAAAAAAAAACTCTTAAATACAGGTGTCTCAATCGGTATGGATACAGTGCAGAGATGTGAGACCTTCAGAGGGCCGTCTATTTTCAGATGTTCAGGCTTCTTCCAGCTTGTGGTCATAATTTGGATAAAGAGAATTACATTAATCATAGATACCCTTACATTTCCTTTCTACTTCTAGGGAGCCTAAGGCTGAGCATAATTCAGGCTTCAGCAGGTGGAATTAAACATGCCTTATGCTGCCCTCTAGCCATTTCTAACCAAACTAACTTTCAGAGAAAATGAATCTAAGCTGGCTACTGATTGGCTGAAACTGATGCAGTGTTTTTAGTTGTCTTGCTATGACCATCCATTCTAGAGATGGTTTTAATGATTTTGAGTGAGGGGAACAGGTTGAAATGAAGACAAGATGGGTGCTTTTAGCAGAACACATTGGGGGAATGGGTGCCTTGCTAACATCCAGAATTTTTCAGAGGTTGAGCCCATACCCAACTGACATTTCTGAATACAGAAACTAGGAGATGAGACAGAAAGTGTTGAACCCTTTAAGGGCTGCTAATGCAGGAGTGTATCGTGCCCATTGGTCATCATGAGGCATGAATGCAGCCCTGGCAAGTAACTCACCAGGGCTGTATTCATGCATCATGACGACCCTACAGGGTTGATACATATACTCCCGGAGGGTCGGCTTGATGCTCCAACGAAGTGCTGGTGAACAGTCTCGCCAGCACTTCATTGGTGCATCATGATGACCAATGGGCATGATGCATTAATGCATTAGTGGCATTAAAGTGTTAAGCAGATTGTTTGTGAATGTTTCTCATCTGGTGACTTCCCATGTCAAAGTCTGTGTAGAGTCTTTTCCATCTTTGACTTGTCATTGTAGTCAAATTGTGCCCAAAGCTTTGACTGTGCGTGTCATTCCAACCCCTATATCACTCCTCCAAAGTGATTTTCTCTCTGTTGTCAAATCATATTCATGTACCTGGTCTGATTTCTGTGAGTATTCTTAGATTTTCAATAGGTCTTCAGTTCTTGTGGTTTTAGTTGTGTGTAGGTAGAATTTCTTAGATTATTCCTATTATAGTAAAAGCGCAAGATCCAGCAAGTGCATGAGTCTGTGTGTCACACTCTAAGAAATAACTGTTGAATCTATCTACCAGGCATCCTCATCAAATTGAACACTGAACCATAATCGTATTGTAGTAAAGCAGTCTAGTTTCTACAATAAAGCCTGGATGGCAGTACAGTTAAGCACAGAGGCACAAGGAATTTCCATAGAAATAACGACAGATCTCTGGCAAATTAGGGACAAGGAGTTCACCATTATTTACACATTTTATTCTTACAGTTCAGAAAAATATATTGAGGGCAGTGTTGCTGTAACGACACAGAAAAAGCCATCATAAAATCTTAATGGCTTGTGTAGGACCTTCAGATGAAGGCCAAAGTGGCCTGCTCTGACATCAGCCTTTTATTGGCAAAAGAATTGTTCAGAT
Source organism: Acholoe squamosa (assembly GCA_949317995.1). NCBI lineage: Eukaryota > Metazoa > Annelida > Polychaeta > Phyllodocida > Polynoidae > Acholoe > Acholoe squamosa. The sequence continues at coordinate 71,337,581 of OX439046.1, read as the reverse complement.
ACTCCAATTACCAGGTAGAAGCTAAGTCAGGTTTGTTTGTAAAGCATAAATCTAATTCTTTAAGGTGATCTAGCCTGCATAAGAGAAAAATGGCCTGCATAAGATGCCAAGAATCAAGCCACTTTGACTTGCTGTGACAGTGTGAGAAAAAAGTTTTCAACAACACTGATTGAGGGTCATGGCAATTTACAAGGATGGAAGTCTTCAGGGTTTTCCTGGATTTCAGGCATTTTCAAGTTCCAAAGAACTATAATCAACTATATAAAAACCATATTTTAGGGGCTCTCATTGAGTATTTGAGAGATTTTGGTGGTCAGTAAATTTAATTCCTGAATTTATGACTCACACATTATCAGGCATTATGGTTCATAACATTTTGTGCACTGCCATATTGTTTACATTTGATTTATTACTTAAGTAAAATGTCATCCCCTTCAGCTCATTCATTTCAGACATTTTCTAGGACATTAGAAAGTATCTAGAAGAGCTTCTGACTTGATAGTATTTGGTGTATGCTGACTGTTATTATTATATTTTCGTTTTCTATTCAAACTATTACCAGACAACACATATAGCGAGCTAATACATTGGTGCATCATGCCTATAGGTTGACATGATGCACCAATGAAGTGCTGGCGAGTCTGCTCACCAGCACTTCATTGCTGCATCATACCAACCCTCCGGGCTTGTATCAACCCCATACTAAGGTAGGTATGATGCACGAATTCAGCCCATTGATTGCATTCAAACACCATGATGCATTAATGGGCATGATGCATGGATGCAACATGATGCATTAATGGGCATGGTGCATGAATGCATCATGATGCATTAATGCATAATAATGCATTAATGCATCATTATGCATTAATGCATTTTAGGCTTTAAGATTGATAACAGTGCACCACATTCCCTTCCTATTTCAAACCAAGAACTCCATGCCAATACAAGTGGGCAAAACATGTGACTTTGTATTCTGTTTTAAAAATGAAAAATAATTTGTATCTTTTCATTTATTTCTTGTTGTATTTTTTCCTATTTCAGAAAGAGAGAAAAGTGCTGGAGAACAAGCGTCTGGATCTTGATGCAGCGAAAACAAGGCTCCGACGTGCGAAGGCCATGTCATCCAAGGAACAGGTGTGTATCGAGTTAGCCACCTAACCAACCCACCTGGGGCTGTTAATGCAGAAGTGCATCATGCTCAGTGGTCGGCATGATGCACCAATGATGTGCTGGTGAGACTGCTCACCAGCACTTCTTTGGAGCACCATGCCGACCCTCCTTTGGTATATTGACCCATCGGTTCTGCATGATGCATGCATGTAGCCCTGATGAGTTCTAACCAGGGCTGCATTCATGCATCATGACGACCAATGGGCATGATGCATGAATGCATTATCGGTCTCTGAATGTCTAACTTAGACTTCACTAGTACTATCAATGACTTCATCAGGACTGAAATAAAGAGAACTGTATTGAAAACTAGAGATAACAATTAGCTATTTTTACCATGCTGGTGTAAGGGGTAAATGCTGATGGCTCTGTCTAATAGAATATACCGTCAACAACCCAAGGCTCACGGGAATTGCAAAGTGTGAAGGATGTTCCAACGTTAGTCGCACTTGTGATGTTGGGAACAACAGTTATTGTTTGATAATTGATTTTATTTAAAAACATGGAATAAGAAGGGAACTACATATATGAGGTTTCAGTAGTTTAATACGTCTCTAGCGGGGGCTCTTTCAAGACCAGCGTTATTTGATACCCTGGTGCTTCTATGTCTTAATGTGGTATATTGATTCTGACAGCCAATTATTGTCCTCAATATACTGTATATAAAACTTGCACCATCAGCACAAATACTGCTGGTGTGGGTGCGCATACAAAAAAAATCTTACGCTTCCTTTCATTAGGGAAATTCCCATCTCCATACAGATAGCTATAGAAATTACGTACAACATAATTATCACAGACGCCCCTGTCACATACCTTATCGCTGTGAATAGCAAACCTGCTACTAATACCAAGGTAGCGGACTGTTCACTGGGCCCGCCATTGCTGGAGCTGGTTACCAGCGGTTATCACTGATAACAAATATCAGATAGGTACCACCTGCCCTTGAGAGGCCTGCAGTGAATAGTTGGGATTATTTCACTGGCTAATACCGTAAATTCTCTCGTATAAGCCACGGCTTATACTAGAATCCAAATGAATGTTAGGCTTAAAGGATTGATCCAAAGAATGGGTGCATCTTATAGGAGGGTTTTTTTTACACTGTAGAACAGTACTAAAACTACTATTTTCAAGGGCCAGATGCACCTCATAGCTCCCTCCAAAGTCAAAAATGAATATGACCTTAGCTGTCTAAATGGCATTAAACATCTAATACTCACTCACTCAAGGCATACTTTCAATTGCATCATTTTTTTTTTTATCATTGGGCATGTTGCTGTTACTTGCATAGCGAGGTTTCTTGTTTTTCTCTAATTGCAGCCATGCCAATTCTAATCGCAGAAAATTGCGCGATATTCATATGGGTACCAAACATTCAAAATTTATGCCATGCCAAGAACAAGTGTGGTGCAAGTTGAGAGCCGAAAATCGCTGATATCAGCATGCACATGGTGAGTGTGTGAACCAGACTGATCATAAATGAGCACTATAGGACCTTGGACCCATATCCAGTGGGTCCACAAATTTTTATTTCACTGGTTATGGCAGAGGTGGCAAAACACACTGATAAGGCATTGGCATGATGTGTACCTTGTCTCTGAATAAGGGACATGCTGGTGCTCAGCTTATCAGTGCAAGTTGCCAGAACCAGCTCCACTCCGGCTTACACCCAATAGACTAGCGTCCCATAAATCATTAAGGTAGTGTGAAGCCACTAGAGGTGCAGACTTGATGTGTAATTATGAGCTCCTGCTGAGAACAAGGCATTTTTATCTCATTATACACATTGTTCCTATTGCCTTATTTATAAACAGGATCTACCGTAATGACATACACCGTATCATTATGAATAATGACCCTGGCACTATGCAGGGGCATAGGAAAAGGGGGAGCCAGGGGGTCCTGGGCCCCCTCAATCATAACGGATTGCGGGGCCCTGAGTATATTTGGGTCCCCCAAAATTTGCCAACAATTCATGATGAAATGGACAAGAAGCTTAAACTCTGCACCTCAAATAAGGTTTATATAGCAATGGAGTAGGAAAGATGGGGCCTGAGCCTCAAATCATATCTAAGTTGAACAAAAATTACTTTTCTATACAAATGTTATATAGGTATACATAGGTGTCATCGCGATTGAGCCGACAATTTAAGGTGGATGTCGGGGGGTGGCATGATGGGCCCCCCCAATAAAGATTTGCTTCCTACGCCATGTTAATTCATGCAACGGGATGACCATTTTGTGTGAGACACCAATGCATAACTTGCCCTTAAAGGTTGGGATGGGGATCCTAAGAAAGGAGTAGTCTGTCTATTTCTATGTGATAACACTGTGGCCAGAGGCATAGTAGGCAGCCCTTTATTGAGGCAAACTATACAGAGCATTGGATAGCTTTAAGTATTCAGTTCAATGCACTGGCATGCATGTGTGCTTGTCAAGGATCTCTATGGAAAAATTATGTTTGCCCCTCAACCCTCACCCCCAAACACTCACCTACCCACCCCTCACTTCACCCTATAGATCTATCCCTCTGTCCCTCTTGGACCAATTGGGAGACATTTTGCACATGGTTTAAGAAACTGTCTTTTATTCCTGACCATGCTGCCCCTGTATGTACAAGTAGGACCCTGCCACCCACACCCCCTCCTCCAGTGCCCCCCCCCCCCAAACCACAGGACACTGATACTCCTACGCTTTCTGCCGATTCAGCTGTTTCTGCCCAACTATTGGAACTAAAAGAGAAAAACACATAATTTCCATGTAGGACTGTCCTTCAGGCCTTTTGCACAAGATATTTGCAATGTTGCATTGTCTTAGTCAATGTAGAAAAGAAAAAGCGGTATAAAAAGGAGAAGCAAAGTCCAACCTCAGAAGATGCAAATTCATGCACTGTAAAAAAAAACTGTTGAATCTACCAGGGGATCCTCTTAAAACTGAACAGTAAACCACTAATGCTATTGCAGTGAAGCAGTGTAATTTTCACAAAAAGCCCCAGGTGGCAGTACTGTGATACAAGGAATCTCCGTGAAAATAGCGATCTCTAGCAACTTTGATACAAGGATTTCGTCATATTTCGACAACATTTCTTTGACAGTGTAGTAGATACCAATAAGGATGCATTCCATCTTTGACCAATCTGATACTAACATAAACCCTAAATCGGTCATCATCCATGTCTTATAGATCATTTTAGATCCAGATGACCTATGCTGCTGCAAGTTCAAGCAAACAACAGCAGAAACATGAAGGTTAAAAATATCTAAGGAATCCTAACAAATCCTTTAGAAAGTGAAATTCATGTTGTTATCCCCTCATAAGTGCACCTCAGTCAGCCGTCAGCCAAGTTAATCAGAACCCATTGAAGCCAATCGACCAATCAGTGTAGTGCACCTCAGAGCCCCCTGGAGGATATGGTAGTTGTCATTAACCGGACGAGGCCATAAGTCGCTTTATCGCCAATTGTGTGCTCTGCAGACCTAAGCCTCTCTATGAGTGACCTATGAGAGCTGGACTAATCAGCTGAGCTACATCTCGAAGGTCAGGTAGTGGGCCTTGTTGGAAGCAGCTGTCCAAGAGGATTTATTTCATGGTGGATACTACAGTCCAATAGGTCTAACCAAGGACCTCCATATGACATGGGTCTGTGGTCAGGTCATATGACATTCTGATGCTGTAAATAAGCTGGTCTTAGCTGCAATTGTGTAGAATTTCTTTGTTTTCAGATCACAAAACCGTGGAATAAATGCAAATTCCACTCCCATGTAATATGCATTGTATTTACCTCGATGTGGCGTTGTTTGAACCTTGAGGAAAATGATGCAAACATATTCCATAGGAATGGACATTTGCTTATATATGCCATCTTTTGACACTATAGAACAGTACTAAGATCACAATTTTCAAACCCCTGGTGCAGCTTACAGCTGAACTCAAGGTGCCGATTACACTCCAGGTTTTACAGTACCGTAAAACCTCGGTCATAAGCCGACCCCTGTCATAAGCCAGGAGTAGACTTTGAGGAAATATTATGAGCCGGTTTCGGTGCATACCTTTCACCACTTTCTCTTTAATCTATTATGATAAAACCCCGCCCATAAGCCATTGGAAGACTTTGGCTAGAAATTAGAAGCCGGTTTTAGTCAGAAATAGAAAAAAAAATGGCTTATGACCGGGGTTTTACATCAGGTAGCGAACAAAGTGTGTACATCCTGGTCCATTTCTTAAATTGGTTTTTGGGGCCCAACCATTGAGGTTAACTCAGTGTAAAAGGCTTTTCTTAAAAACTTACCTTATCATCTATCTAACCTTATATACATACAGATGGGAGGTGCTTTCAAGGATGCAGCAGATGTAAGAAGTTGTTACCAATCTCTTGTCGTTGTCTCAATTTTGTCATAACTTTGTTAGACAGCGCATGTTTAGATCAAATATATATTTAATCTTCCACCACAGATAGAGAGTCATAACTGACTCCTTCTTTGTCTTTAACCCTTTTAAGGGCTGCTAAGGCATCATGCCCATTGGTTGTCATGATGCACCAATAAAGTGCTGGCGAGACCACTAGCCAGCACTTCATTGGAGCATCATGCCGTCCCTCCGGGAGTTTGTGTATCAATCCCGTAAAATCGCGTTGATGCATTCATGTAGCCCTGGTGAGTTACTTCTCAGGGCTGTATTCATGCATTATGCTGACCAATGGGCATGATGCATCAATGCATCAGCAGCCCTTAAAGAGTTAAAGACGAATACACATAGATTCTATTTTTCTAGAAATTATCTTGTCTCTTTCTTTATGTTGCAATAGCTGGTCTTTAATCTTTCTCATGAAGATTTTTTCCTCATATGATTTTAAAGTGTGATGTGCACATTCTCCCTAGTTGTGATTGTTGTCCCTTTTCACATATATAAATCTCACAATTTAATTACCAAAATATTTCTAATCAGTTAACTGACTTCATAGATAGTGTTTCTGTGTTTTTCAGTCAGTGTGTAATTCAAGTTATTCATGGAATTCTAATTTTTCTCCTTAAATCTGTTCACTTCTGTTGTTATTCTTGTCAAAGTTCCTTCATGTTGTATTGAATAGGAAAGAAAAATAATCATATTACTTTAAGGGTCCTAAGTCCTTTTATACTGCTTTTGTGAAGCCATCATGTTATCGCATGGTATTTGAATATTTATTGCCATTTTAACCTCAGTATTTACAAATTGAAGTTTGATTTTTTTCTCGCTCAACTATCCATGAAATACAATAGGTTACACACTTCTTCTGGGGAATAAATAATGAAATTTTCACAAATTTTCCCTTTAGAGTAATATACTGCATGTACATTGAGATATACACTTCTCTTGTTTTTCATATCATCATACTAACCTATTAAGAATATTAAAATGTGGAAATGTAGTTGCGTAGAGGGTGGAATCAGTGAAATGTTTTTTTTTCTTGGGAACAGACAATGTAACATCATGATACAAAGAGAAGGAAAAGAGAGAGAAATATGAGATTCACCTTTACATTTACATGCAGCATAAATACTAAAATGTGGTTTCATTGAGATTTAATTATTGTGTACAATATTGGTCATTAATATTTACCATACTAACTATTAACATCTTAACACGAGACGCATTCTTTTCTTGTATCAGTTTGCCAAGTTCACCAACGGGGTACGGTGGTTAACATTTTCCTACTAGTGTTATGCTGACTACTTTATGTACAATATAAAATTACCAATATGCATTATGTACACTCTACCCATCTTCTCTACTCACACCCTACCATTCACAATCCTACTACTCCAAACCCTCACCAAAAGGGGAAAATTCACTGTGGCGTATCTGAACAACCTTCTTGAATATGTAATGGTTTGATATTTTGACCTCGATCCAAACTATGTCAGAGAATTTTCTAAGGGAAGACCAGACAAGGTAGCTTTGTTTAGTACAATCAGCATGTAGTTTATTCAGGTATACATAAACTTTGAATTTTGGCTGCCTAAGGTGGCTCAGGTATCAATTCTACCCTGACAGTGGCCAAGACCAGACTAACTCCTTACACAGCCTCTAGGTACAAGCTGGAGTCAGACAACTAGTGCTGCCACCGACCCAAAGTGGCCAAGATGGAGGCTACCTCTGGCCCTATAGGTAGTGACCACACTACTTGCACTGCCCTCTTGAGTAAGGAGCTAAAACTATATAACATACTACTGGCCCCAACACATACATGCAAACTCCTCGGTTTTTGTTTTTTAACTTTATTTTAAAATTTGATGGTATAATTCTTGTCAAATCTTCGTGCTGAAATGCATATCATTAATGTTTTATATAATGCTCTCATTAGGATATTGAGAAAACTACCAGTCAACCTTCAAGTGCACCAGAATGTGCCATTTCATAATCATTGTAGAAAGATACTTGTTCAATTTTAAGGATTTTATTTTTGTCCAGAGATTGGATGTTTGTTTGAAATATTTTAACAGTGCATGCATGTTCTGCAGTGGCATTGGCACTGTGACAAAAAGATCTCGTTCCAAACAGAACCTGCAGAAGTCAAAGAGATTCAATATTTGCAATTGCTTTAGTACTTCTCAATGACCGATAATATTTGCTTCAAAAATGCCGCAGTGAAGTCCCAACAAATCATAACCCCAAACTATTAGTAAATGTTGTATGTCACTTGTAATGTCTTAGTTGTTTGATCATTGTCAGTTCCCTTGGCCATATTTCCACAAAAAAACGCCAAGTAATGTTAAAAGTCTGGTACCTGTAGTGTGATTAGAATGTGCTGAATCCCTCTGTACGAGTATTTAGTCTGCTAGTCACAATAATGCACAAATCCACAAATGTAGGTTCAGCAACGGCATGTTCTTGTGCACATTAACTATTCTTAATAGCACTTAATAAAATTATGTATTAAAGCTAGGACTAGTGAATAAAATTTACATTTTCTAACTAAAGTGAAAGTGCTACATTCTTTTTCACATTATTAAACTGACATATATTACAAAGTATACAAGATATAACTATTAGAAGTATATGCATTATGTTAGGTAAATTAACCCTTTAAGGGTGACATGCCCATCGGATATCATGCATAAATGTAGCTCTGGTCAGATACCTGCCAGGATTACATTCAAGTATAATTCACCATGATGTACCAATTAAGTTGATGCATCATGCCAAACAACGGGCATGACGCACTTCTGCAGTAGTGGTCCTTCAAGGGTTAAGATATAGATATGATTGTTAAGTCCAAGTGTATGTGTTGTCATTTATGTGTGCACTATTTGTGTGAGTGTCAGCATTGTTCAGAATGAAGTTTTGAAAAATTGATGATCAAGCAATTATGTGACATAGGTGTGTTGAAGCAGATGGTCATTTGACATATTGAAATAAATTTGTATCAATACAGAGGATAGCTTCAAGCCATCTATTGTCATTGTGCTATATATATAATATTATATCTATAGATACCTTGTTACATTTAATTCATAACTGTATTAAATAGCCCACTGTATTAAATAGCTTATGCATCTTTGGGCCTAAGTCCGGGTGTGCCTTTTATACCAAGTGCGTCATGTGTGTGGTTATTGGTATAACATTCATTGTCCTTTACTCTTAATCATTAATCAAATTGAATCATTAGCTCTCAATTTTACTTTTGAGAATTTAACTTATGCTAGATAGTTAAGAAAATCAGTTATTTAAATCAGGTCGTCTTATTTTCCTCTCGAAGCGCTTTGATAAGAATTACTACCATTATACACCCCTGGTGATATTTCTGAGAATTTTATCAAAACTGTTTTGTATATATACTAATCGGAATAACACCAATTTTTTCAATCGATTTCTCAATCTGTTACCTACTAACTTAGCAGACACTTATTTTCTATATGAATACCATAGCATATCATTGAAATAAACTAGGTTCTATAGTGAGTGTGTTTTAACATAGACCTACACAATATACAGTTTACTACAACTGTGTAAGTCCATGGTTTAATAATAAATCCTTTTATTTTCACTGCTTTCCTGCTTGTAGAACCCACAAGCTCAAGCCATGATGAAAGAGGTACCACACAATCTGCGCTTCTAACCAATTAGCTGAATAACGTCTTATAAAAGCCAATCATTTCACTATATAGTGGCTTAAGAGAAACATACCGTAAAACGTCTTGCATAAGCCTTTCTCCCCTATACGATTACTCCCTCACTTCAAAACAAATTTATACACCAAATTTTGTAAAGTTATAAAGACTAGAATGAAACCTCCTTTTTATGCTGATCCCTATTTTCCATCTATTTTTTTCTTTTTTACAAATATTCTAGCAGTATTTGGCCTTAAAGCTGAAAAATAAAAACGTATTTGGCCTTAAATCTGAAGAATAAAAATCGTCAGCTTATGCAAGAGGTTTAACGGTAGTTGTTCAGATAAGGAAACCAGGAAATAGTTCTCTGTCAGCATGAATCTATGATTAAGTGGAACGCTTAAATGGGAAATTACTCACGAAACCAAATAAAGCATATATGGTGGAAGATTGGCAGAATTTGAGTTTTAAGACTCGATATAGTCTTATATGTCAGCATGCTCTTTACCGTTGTCCATTCAGTGTGAAGAAGTCTGTTCTTTCCTTGGTTCATTGACTTTACCATTATTTCACCCTTAAAGAAATCAGTTTTCTTCTTGGACTTTGTACATTGTCATTCCTGATTAATCTCTGTTGTACCTCATTCGAGTGTTCTTGACAATTGTGTCAATTTAATGTAGATTCTGTTATGATGTTAGGGAACTGAGATCACTGTAGTCAATGGTCAAATTAGTAGCAAGTATTCTGACAAGTCCAATTTGAGAAAAGATTTTTCTGATGACAGTGAATAAGGTTCACACCTATCTAGTAAAGTTTCCCCATGGGAAAAGAACTTTCATTCATAAAATTGAAGTGCTGTAAAGCTGAGATTACACTAGCAGCAATGGCCGCATGTATCCGATGTCACCTTTCTAACCAGGTCAAAACTTGCTGGAGCAGGTGAAAGTGTTAGCTTTCCTGCCGCAAGCTGCTGTGGCTGATGCTGTGCAGCAAAAGCTGTCAGAGTAACCCTAGTTAAAGATCACTATCACAGGCGCAGCAGGTTGCACTCTTCTGAAACTTGTAAATCTTCTATTTCTATGAACTTGGTCTTTATTGTCAGATGATCTGTCCATCCTAATTCCTCCTGTCATGGTACTCGATGGTTATTGCATGTTTGTTTTTGTTTTCAATATATACATATTCGGGTAAATATAAGAGAGAGATATGTTCATTGGTGGAAACTTTTGTCTGTGTTACAAATAGACCAAATAAGTCACTGCAACTTCTAAACCTTGGGGCTAAATATTGTACAAAGGTTTACCTAATTTCAGTCCGAGCGTTATCCCAAAGTCAGATCAATTTGAGTGTATATGTCATATTGTTTTAGTGAGATATTTTCAAAATTCCAAGATTTTATCAAATTTATCTGTCCTTTTGAGAAGCTGACCAGGAAAAACGGGGGTTGTCATGTGGGGATGTCCAATACAGGATGCCTTGGTTAAACTTATAGGGCTGCTGTATTCAACTGAAGATATTCAGTACCATGTTCTAACTGTGCTGTACCTGGAACAATCTCCAGTCTTAGAGTATGGAATAACTATTTGCCTTTAGCATGATACAATTGTCATTAATTTCAGGTAATTGAAGCCCACTTGATTGCTGTCCTCTCTTCTCCTTAAAATGATTTTAGTACTAACTTTGATTATACTAAAGGCATGTGAATATGAACATGTGAATGTTATAGTACTTGTTGATTTTCCTTTGCATGCTAAAACAAGCTAGTTAACCTAAGTCAAGCAAACACCAGAAAAACAACAGCATTTATGTAGGTCTGGTTCCAAATCTAAAGCTTCCTCTATTTTCTCTTGTGCCGCAACTCAGGAAGATGACATTCTCGCCAAAGTAAGTTACCGCACTCTGCCCGCATCACATTTTGCACTACCCTATGCTTGATACCTTGACCCCTCCACTTCCTCCTGCTTGGTTGCAGTTCTTAAGGTTATGGTATTCATTCCCCCATCGCATTGGAATAATGGCGATGAGTGATGGTTTATTGTTAAAAAAGTTCTCTCATATTAAATATATGACCCCCCTGTTTACATTGGCGATTTTGTTCCATAGAGCTAGTGATTCCACCTCTGCATGTCCTGATTTCTTCTGACCTCATTTGATAGCAAGCCGAAGTCATTTAAACCTTCACAGGCCACTGAATGAATCTGAAGTCTCAGTACATAGTGTTATGTTTATAAGGTTAAAAATAACAGTGGCGGATCCAGGATCTGGAAAAGGAGGGCACAAGGTCCAAAAGGAGGGGGTGCACCCCAAATTTTTTAGCAAAGTTTGGGGTCCAAAATATGTAATTAAATTCTAAAGTACTTGGAAAAAGGGGAGTGTGTGCCCCCGTGCCCCCCTCCCTATAAATCTGCCACTCAAAAAATATCCTGTTTTCATTGCATGTCTGATGGCTAATGCCATGGTAGTACTCCCCCTACCCCCATGTCTGTCATAGATTGTTCATGTCTTTGGATGAGGACTGGTGGTAATAATCAACAATTTTATTTTTGGTTCTAGTAAATGTTCTATCATAAGATATCTATGTGGTGCTCTATTCTTCCAATCATTATGACAAGCAGAGATGTCAGACCCTCAGAGGTTCATCTATTTTCATAGGTTCAGAGGTTGAGAGGCCCCTCAAATTTTTAGACTTTAGTGCAGTTTGTTGTATTGAGAAAAACTTCGCTTTTGAAGTGTTATGACCCTGACATTTTCAGAAATTGGTCCAAGACCCAACTGACATTTCTGGGAAGTGTGTTAGAATAGCTTCTTGGAGTAGAGATACTTTTAATTGAAAGGACTTCCATGCTCTAGTTCTTGACAGTATATTTCGTTAACTGTCATGGTCATTCTCTTTGTTTTTCTTCTGCTTCTTTGTTTTCTTTAACCAAAATAGTACTTATGAGGATGGGACTACTTAAAATTTCAACCTGATGTCAGATTAAAGAACAGGGAGGTAAAATGCTAGACCTAAATAATTGTCACCAGATTGAAGGTCGCCCAATTTCAGGATGGTTTTGCAATTTGACTGATATTAGTTTTTTCAAAACATTTTTGTATGAATTAGAGAATTAATATTGATAGAAATACTGAGAACAATGAGGCGAAATTTCAGTTAAGTGGTACTTGGTTAAGCATCACATACTTGGCTATGGAGTGGCTATGAAGCGATTCTGTTTTCAATTCTACTATATATCCAGTACTTTTTATATACCACACATTTGCCGATAATGCACTCAAGTCACCATTGTTATATTTCACAAGCAAAAGCTGATACGTAGTATGCTATGTAACAAATAACTTTGACACAACATGTAGATTGATAGGAAGAATTAATTCACAATGCTGGGGTATATTTTTAAACTTTTGAGTGTGCCCATAGAAAGAAATGTAATTTAACTTTTCAGATAATAATTTTCTTTTTCTACTTTTGTGACTGCATTTGATTTTCAGAAGACTGGGAGTCCCATTTGAAAAACAAACTTGACCAAATCCTGATCAGACTGACTGTGGTAATTATAGTTAATCTTTTCCTTTTTTCTCTTCTTTTATTACTTCCAGGCGGAGGCCGAACTTCGCGTTGCTCAAGCTGAGTTTGATCGCCAGTGTGAGATAACACGACTGTTGTTAGAAGGGATCAGTAGCACTCATGTAAGTATGACACTCTCAGGTTCCACTTCTACCCACCCAGCCACTGCCCGTCTCTTAATTAGCTTTTGAAAAAACCCTGATTCAAGAGCACATTTTGCCCAGTGTTCATCATTTCACACCAATGAAGTGCTGGCAAGTCTGCTCTCCAGCACTTCATTGGTGTATCATCACAACCAATGGGCATGATGCACTTACTTAGACATTATTGTCCTTTAACCCATTAAAGGCTGCTGATGCAGCAGTGCATCATGCTCATTGGTCATCATGATGCACCAATGAAGTGCTGGCGAGACTGCTCGCCAGCACTTCAATGGTGCATCATGCTGACCCTACAGGGATGATACATAAAATCCAGGAGGGTTGACATGATGCACCAGTGAAGTGCTGGCGAGCAGTCGGGCCAGCACTTCAATGGTGCATCATAATGACCAATGGGCATGATGCATCAATGCATCAGCGGCCCTTTAATGGTTAAAGGGCTTAGAGACAACACTGATTTGAGGAGTTACATGGGGAATCTTGTAACAAGAGAAGGGGGTCAGGTTAGTGTATTTTGAAAGTTTGTTTAAAATTCTCCTCTCCCCCCCCCCTCCCTTACCATTAGTCTTTACCGGGCTCCTGTTCCTTTTATATGTATCAAGAACTTGCCTTTTCCTACTGTAAGACCCTGTGTTCAGGGTGTGACAGCATGTAACATGCCTCTGAATTTGTCAGGGGTGTAGGAAACGGGGGTGAGGGCGCCCCCCAATCATAAAGGAGGTGGGGCCTGAGTATTGTCTGGGACCCCCCAAAATTTGCCAAGAATTCAGAAGAAGAAGATAACAATTTGCATCTCAAATTAGATTGATAAAGTAATGGGATAGGGAAAATAGGGGCCTGGGCCTCAAATCAGATCTAAAATTCATCAAAAATTACTTTCCAATACAAATTTTATATAGGTGCATATAGCCACTATTGTGCTTGAGCAGACAATTCAAGGTGGTCGAGGTGGGCCCCTGCTGGGCCCCCCCATGAAGATTTGCTTCCTACGCCTCTGTTGCCTACAAGATGTGGCTTATATGTACAGGATAAACCCTTAGTGTGTCTCTGGTAATGGCACCTATTGGGTCTATACTACCTACATGCAAGGCATAAGTGGGCTTGTGCAATACTGAACGAGACATTTATGTGTTTGCGTACCTTGAAGCTGTCCAAATATCCATCCCACCTCCACTAAATTCATCAACCCTCCTCCCCTGACCCCCTCCCTAGAGAACTGAACCCATCCTTCTGTACATGCATGTCTACTACCCAAACCCAAAAAATATCTCAAAATGCATTACTTTGGGTAAACAATGTTCTACGCACTCTTTCTAATTGCTTAATTGATAATGGTAACTGCTGGAAATGGTATGGCATGTCTTTTCTGTATGGTATTACCTGATCGACAGCTGCTAGGATCTTTCTTTCAACTCTAGCGGCCAGACTGAATGAAATTCTCTGCTCTTGCAGGTTTATAGACTTCGATTCCTGTTTCATTTTACCTGTACTTCTGGTTTCTTTTTACCATCTTATTCCGAAACTGGCATTTTAGATCAACTAATAAATAATGAATCACAAAATTTATGAATAATAATAATAATAATAATAATAATAATAATAATAATAATAATAATAATAATAATAATAATAATAATAATAATAATAAAAATAATAATAATAATAATAATTCAAATACCATAAGATGTACTGGGGACATAGTCCTTGGGCTCAGAGGAGTTTCTACACGGTTTGAGTACCAATTTTGCATAGTGAACTGGACAATGGTTTTTGGTTTGTTAAATGTCTGCTGAACAAAAATCACTTTGTTAGACACCTTGGTTTCCCAGCTTATTGTAACTAGGAGTACATGTATGTATGTATTAGAGTCAATGTAGAAGCATTGGCAGATGTTGAAAATGACCTGGTGGCCTCTGTTTATGATGCTGCCACCTGGTGTTGGATATTGGCAGATATTGCCAATAGACAGTCAATGCTGCTGTGCATCCAGCAGTATTCTGAATCTGAGCTGGGCAGCCCAAACGTCTAGCAAAGCAATTTGGGGTCCTCAGACATTTGCCAACCCTAAAAGCATTGTGAGGTTCACTATCCAAAATAGGTTCTCAAAAATGTCTTGGCCCAAGTACTAATACTTTGAGGATGCGGGCAAATACTGTTCTGATTGACAATGGGGAAAATGTGTGTTAAAATGTATACTGATGCTGTCATGTTACTGTTTTGTTGTTACTCATATTGCCTCCGCCCACCTCACCCTTTAGTGGTAAATCTAGGAAATGGCCATTTTTCATTACATTAAAAAATCATAAAAAAAGTGAAGAAATTCACATAGTAGTAGTCCTTCATTCAAGGTTTGAAATTGGCTTGGCACTTCAAAGAAAATTATTTCTGGAATAACAAAATATGAGCAGGCAATCAGAATGTTTATTGTTATTTATTAAAAGATTACTTTAGGTAGTACTGATTATTTATGGGAATCTGCAGAGCATCCAGATGAAAAATGTGCCTTTCCAACCATGTCGTGCCCACGCTATTCTGTCCCCCATGTCCCAGTATGTTTACTACTACCCTCTTCTTGGGCATACCAGTAACTAGTCAACTCACCAATTCCCCTCTGTCCTTCTTGTCTGGGCCCCGCGGCGTTCGCCTACTCATCTACCACTCTATCCTTGTCTTATTGACTCAAGGTGACCTACGTAAGTTACTCTAAGTTGCTCAACTTTTTCCGGCCCCGGCTGGTAGTAAAGACATAGACATAGCCGCGTATCGTGTCTGTGTCCTGCGGACCAATCACCTCTCTCCAATTGCATTTCCGTCTCCACCCCCAACTCTATCCATTTAGATTACTTACTAAATGTACTATTTGATCATTGAAATGATAAATTCATACATACCTTACGTCTGCTTCTCATGTGAAGGAACTACACAATTTTGAAGCATTTAGCAGAACTACATTTGAACATGAAATTTTTCAATCGTTCAAATCTCTTTGAATTGGTTAACATGTTATGAAGAAGGGGAAATAGACAAAAGAGAAATGATTGCCAGTTTTGGTATTTAGTACAACTAGGGTTGCATTTATTATAAAAGACATAAATATCAGCCACAGATAAAAAATTTGTAGACATTTTTAAGTATCACAGAATATTGTATGTGTTCAGACAGTTCTAGAGATATCGCTCTAGATTGTCTTTGTAGAACAAGTATTCGTAGTGGCGTTCTGTTTAGTGGAGATAGCCTTTTCCGTCTTCTGTACTATTCACTTGTCACCTTTAGTGCATGAGTCAGCTCTCTTACTTTCACCTCGTAAGGGCTGCATGGTGCCTCCAGGTTCATGTCCCGTGGTCAGTGCAATGCTTGCGGGTCTTTTTGCCAACACTGCATTGGCTCATACCCATCCACAAGGAGTACATCAACCCTGTAGGGTCAGCATGATGCATGAATGTAGCCCTGGCGAGTAACTCCCCTATTTTTGTCTATTTTTCTGTACTCTCCCCTGTTAACATATATATTCTTAGCAGTACTCAAATGAGATTGATCACATTAGATTCACAATTAGAACTTTCCTCCTGTAAATTTTTATTGTTGATAGGCATATGCGATGGGAAACACCTCATCAGCATACTTAGAGTTTTTTTTCTGGAAAGCTCTGCACATATATACATGAAGCGTAGATAGGATGATGGTTTGAAGCCTGACACTGTTATCAATATACAATACAAGCCTGAACTGTGGATGTTGTATGGTCAAACAGTCAGAATGTTAACACGATTGCAGTCTACTCGTGCCTCTCATGCTTAGACATATCCCTGTGACATGGCATCCAATCTATTACACTGTTACAGAAAACATGGTTACTATGGATAGAATTGAGCAATCTCTAAAGAGTAATCAGTACTTACATTCAATTTCAGATGAAATGATTAATTATTAGATTTATATAATCACAGAAACCTAATACAAGTGATTTATAAGTAATGACAAAAAAAAAATTAGAATCTACAAAAATTCTAGCATTTTACTTCTATATCAGTGATGAACTCAATTTCTTTTCAAATTATTCAGTGAACTTTATTAGATGTTAATAATTTAGTTTAAGATAGGCTTTGGAAGAGTAGGAAGTATGGGATATTGCAGTGAGGCAGCAAATTAGTTGGCTGTACCAGGGAGATATTAATCTATCCACAAAAAAAATATATAACAAAATAGAACGGTAGAACCATAAAACATTGATCTTCTTTCTTACAGGCTCATCACCAGCGCTGCCTGCATGACTTTGTCGAGTCCCAAGCAAATTATTATGCACAGTGTCACCAGTACATGATCGACCTGCAACGGCAGCTTGGCAGGTAAGTTCCACTGCATTGGTACTCTCATCAAGCTATGTTCCAAATATCTAAAACACCTGGGCCTATCTAGGGTAATCCTGCTTATGAGAATCAAGTCATACATTTCTAGAGAGGTGTACTTAAACTTAAAAGTAGAGCATTTATCATTTCTCTTCCTATGTTTCAACCTAACCTGAATGACATTGTTCATAGTCTGTCTGTCAATCCTAGTTTGAATTATCAATTAACATCCCTATCTCTACAAATATCTATTAAAAATTTATTCAGCTGTTTTCCACCTCTTAGAAATTAACTGTCACTTTCATTTTATGGGACATTGAAGTTTATTTCTGAAAGTTATGTGTTATCCTCATCAGTAGCCCAAAGTTGTACAACTTGTTCTGGCATTCTGAAAATGTCATTTTAAGTTAATGTATATACCACATATATATTCACCTAACTTTTTTGGCATAATGATATGTGTATAATATGGATATCTACAACAATATACAAGAATACTTTGTGATGATAAGAAAACATACAAGTTAGACCTAAGGTGGTTTAAGTTAGGCACTAAGGAATGTACCTTAAACATAAGCATGCCCTCTGTATTTTGTTAACGGTTACTAGATGTTCTTACTAACCAACGCGTGCCTGTTCTCTACCCTTTGCCTGCATCTTTATTGCCCACACACAGTATGAACATGAATGCTCAGGGAGGAGGGGAACCATCACCAGATACATTTTAAGTGCTGACATGTAGTTCTAGGGTGACTGTCAACTCAAGATAAGGTAAACCGTGTAGTGGTTGGGTTAAATTCATGTGTATCCGTGTTATATTGTCTTCTGAAGTGTGTTCAACGGAGGCCTTCTGTAATGTAGACCTAGTAGTGTCCAGATATAGTGAATGATCCAGAGATGCCACCTTGAAGTCCTTTCCTAACTTTTAGGATTTTCACATTTTAGGCCGTTTTTTTTCCTATAGACTTTTTGTCTGTGGAATTCTAAAAATTCCAAACATTGGATGATCAGAGAGTGGTATCCCTGATTATTTGTTAAGCGGCATGTTGTGTGAAATTGTTGAGCGTTGTCAAGCATGTTTAAGTACAAAGCACCTTTGCCTCAGTCTCATGAAATCAGTGCAGGTATGATGGTTGTCACTGTCTGACTGGTCACATAAGGGACATACCAACTTTAGTTGGTTACTATGCCAACTGCATGCATATTAAATACAATTCTACATGCAGTAGTTTCCACCCAACATATGTAGTATTTAGTACATCGATGTAAACGAAATATATTGAAATTTTATACAGGAGTACTGCATCAGTTTCAGGAGACTTGGCCTTAGGTGATTTTCCTTGTTTGATGATCGCACAAAACCTTTAGTAGTTAAGTCGATGTTACGCTCCTCAGCAGCTGAATACTGATTGGACCTTCTCCTTTACTATAGATATTAAAAGAGTGAATGAAATCTGTGTCATAGATTTTACCATTTAGGACAATAATGTCTGTACCATCCAATGCTTGATTCCTTGTAGCTTTCACTAACAGAATGGCCTGTGCACTGAAAGCCTATTCAGAAGTGTCTATTTCAAGCACTCCTTGCTTGTTCTTCTAAAATGCAATTTTCACTTGCATTGTTGAATAAAAATTGTAGGTCGGAATTTGGGGGAATGTATGCCCTGCGATAGCTGTGGAGAGGTAACAACAAAGTAGAAGAATTGCACTCTGCTGTTTGAAAGGCTTGATGCATTCTTTTGTTGTTTTAGATCTAAGACATAAGTTTCTTGCATGAATGAATTTGCTTCCCAAGTTATAAGTTGGGGAAATATTTACTGCCACCAGCAGCAAGAGGCTTTGAATTCTGACTTTCTTTTGGAATCAAGAGCATTCAATGTTCAGTCGCACAGTTTCCCATGTAGGAATTTTTGTTGATCCATTAACTCACTGGAGCCTGATTTCAGCCTGGTCTACACAGTGAGAGTAGGTCGTGAGTATTACCAACAACTCACTCACACCTCAGAAACCATCTCTAATAGGAACCAATTCTCTACTGTTTGACAAGCTGTTTGTCTGGCCTAGCTGAAGAACATAGGACTAAGACCTTGCCTGCTAATAACCTCTAAAGTGCCCATGCTATTGCACTGCTTCAAATCAGGCACCTCTGCAACTAACACTTCCAAACATACCGTACGACCTTTTGAAAGATTTGCTTGTTCTCGCCATCATTATTCCTTTCCAAGCTCCAGACGTCTTCCGTCTTTATGCATTACAGTTTTGCTGCTGGTTCAAGCTCTGGCAGAACTGTGGGTGGAACCACTCATCCTGGGGTAAATGGCGCCACTCCCAAACCCAGCGCACCCCCACTCTATGGGGGGGACTTGTTGAACTCCCCTGTCTCCCCCTCTGCCCCTAGTCCGCTCCCCAACAAACCCAATGGCCGCCAGGCGAGGGTCCTCTACGACTATGATGCTGCAGATAGGAGCGAACTCTCTTTGATTGCAGACGAGGTATGAAAAGTCAACCTTAAGGAAAGAAATTATCAACTCAAATTCAATACAATCAGCTTCCACTCATTAAGGATCAGACATCAAAACATTGCTTCATGATAGTTTGCTGTTGATTTATGTTGTTGTTTTTTGCTGTTAAAAGCAACTTATTCTGTATAACAATCTACCCGTCATCTATCAATAGTGCACATAGATTATCATTATAGCCAAGGTATTTCTGTCAGTCTTATCCCTTGCCATGAAAGATAGATACAGGATGGATTAAATGGGTAGTTCTTGTGATGTATGTAGTTATCTGTGCCCAATGCCTCAGCATGACTAGTTTGTGTCATAAGTATTACTTCTTGCTCCTTTTTTGTGTGTTGTTGTCATAAATCTAGTAGATCATTCAATCAAGCTGCATGTCAGAGTATAATGATGGTGTAAACCTTTGTGAAATTAGATTACAAGGTGCATAAACTGATGTTTTTTGGGTTTTTTTCTTTTTTCAAAATAAACTGAATGAAAGAATACATTGAAACGCCTTTTAACTTCAAGCTTAGATTAGAGACAATACCTTCCAATAATTATCAATTTTGATGGTGTGGTCTTCTTGAAATTAACCAGGCACTCATGATTTAGAAAAATGATAAAGATTGTACATTCATGATTGGAGCCTTGTCTGAAGCAGCAGTGCATATTCCAAATCATAATACCGCCATCTAATATTGCAACATTTGTTTAATTGGTCCACATGAACATGATAATAGGTTTGATCTCTTTTTCTTTTTTTTCTTCGCAGACCATAACAATCTTCCAGTTGCCGGAGGAGGACTCTGACTGGGTGATGGGAGTACGGAATGGAGTGCAGCAGGGCAAGGTGCCCATCACCTACCTGGAGATTAGAGATTAAAGCTAACCGTTTCAGGGCAGTATGATGCTTTCAGGCATCATGGTCATTTGTTTTCATGATTCAGCAATGTAGCACCAGCGAGTAACTCACCTGTGCTGCATTTATGTATCATGCCAACATTAAAGCAACATGCTACCATTTTAAGGTTTACCACTGGGGTATTTCTGGATCTAGCCTGACCATTCCAATATGGTTCGTCTTTGGTGTTGGGTGGGTAAGGGGGCCACTCTGGTCATAAGGATCATCTTGTAATGCTACATCACAAGTATGCATTCTCTCATCAACCATTGCAATAATTCAATAGATATAGAACACAACCTGGCGCCGGTATTAGGTACAAGGAAAGGTCAAGAAATTGCTTATCTGTTTCTTTTCAATGTCAGAATAAAAATGAAAAAGACATTGATAAGACAAAAAAGTGGATGTGTTGATGCTGTGTCAACATAACTATGGTTCAAAGGGTATCACTGCTCAACCCATGTCGAGAAGTAACAAGTATGTGCCTATGTTCACTCCAGACTTTAAATTTTATTTTCCTATATATGGTTTATATGTTCTGCAGTTTGTCAACTGGTGTCTGTGTGCCTACTGTCTAACGTAGGAAACCAAGCATGCTGAGGTCACCTCCCTGAAGCGTTACTTGAACATTGATGGTTATTGTTAATTTCAAATGACTTTTTGGATGACGTATAAAGAACCTTTCATGTTTTCTGTGTCTAAGTATTTATTCAGATGTGTAGAGAGATGTTAATAACCCTCATATTTGGGATCATTGTAAATTAATGTATATCCAAAGAAATTAAGTTATTATTATGGAGGTGCTTATGTTGATATGCAGTTTCACCTAAACATGCTTAACCTGACCAGGTTAAACAGAGATACCTATGTTATTCTTGAAAGTTACTGTAATTATGACAACTTTGAGAAATACAGCCAGAAATTTATAACCATCTCAAGAAATATCACTTTTGGAACATTACAATGCCAAATTGTTAAACAAAGAACAAATTGGCTGATTCATTGAGAGAGGAAAATAATAAGGCACCAAAAGCACTGATTGTGGTCAAATGAAGTAAATTTGTTGGGATCTTAGAAAAAAAGAATAGGCCAGAGAAACGTCCACAAATATGATTCCTATTCACGTACATTCTATCTTTAAGATGGTTTTGCTCAAGTATTTCGAGCAATATTAGTGGTGTTAGTGTGAGTAACCGTTCTCTTTGTTTGACCGTAGGTGAAGAGTCTTATCACATATTAATAAACATTGGTCCATAAATTATAGGCAAAGACTGTAGCTAGAAATATCTTTCTGTTTCTCCCCAGATTATAGACGGGACATCCATGTTGTGGTCATCAGACCGCTGTGAATGAAAAATGAAGTCTTTATTTTCAAGTAATGAGAGGCCAAAGAGAGAATAACCCAAGTTGTAGATTGTAGATTTTCCCCCACTTTGATCGGTCATCAGTGTTGTAGCATTCCCAACCAAACTGTGTACTCAATATGATGTCCATTCCTAACTGATAGAACAAATGTTGATGCTGTGAGGGCTTTCTGTGTAATACAGAATCTGTGATGACATCCCAAGTTCATAGTTTGAAGGCAGTTTAATGCTTATGTGCTCTAAATAATGGTTTTACACTTGAGAGGTAGGCATTTACTACCTTTAAAGATCTTGGGATGTTCTCAGCAGTCAATTCAGTATATGAAACACAAAGTCCTGATTGTACATTGAAATTGAGCCATGTATTCAGGCTTTTAACACTCATTCAAGTTCCAGGAAATAATCAAGGAACTAGTACAGTTGTGTCATATGCAATTTACACAATTTAAGCAAGCTTTAATTGCCAAGGAGATGCAAATTGAAATGAGAGTTTAATGAAGCGACTATCCCTTCATAAAAGCATCTCGACTAAACTGAGTTGAAACCCAAAATGTATTTACTCATAGGAATCAAAAACAATTCCAGCATCGTGTTAGGTCACTCGGTTGGCATCTGATGCCACCACATAACATCTAGAATTAGGTCAGAGCGTAACAAAAGCTGGAAGTGATTCCACTTGTTTTTCACCATAGTCAAATTTAAGTGTAATGGAGGCGTCCCACTTGGTGGACCATCTTGTTAATGAGAATAGCTGCAGGACGAGTGTCTATGCTGTAGTGTTCAGGTTGTAGTGGCCATAGTAGTAGGTAGAATCTTGTGAAGTAAAGGTAAATGCTTGTTCCTCACCCTGTTAAAGATACATTAGTAAACCACAATTACGTCTGGACGTATGTTCTACAAAATGCAGATTATCTGCATATTGGTTGTCAGTCATATGTTTACCAATTGTTAATTTCATTAATAAGTCTCCTGTTCTTTGTTAATGGTAAGGCAGTTTGTTTCTGTTGCCATCGTCAAGCCTTGTTCTGTTAATTGCTGCTGCAGTCTCCGATCACCACCCATAGCAATGGCCATCTTTGTTGTATGTTTTCTCATTAGTGAGGCTGTAATGATATGAGAGAAAGATTACCGATAAAGTAAGGATGCTGCCATATTGAGCTTACTTTGTATAGAAGCAAAGATATGTCCCACTCACTGATAAATCACTAAATCATGAATATGATAAATATGCTTGATCTACTTAGCAATATTTCACTATGATACCAGAAGATATATGTCTAGTGCATTATTGGTTAGACTAAAAGGAAACAGGAGAACAGAAAAGCATAGTGTGATTTGGAAAAGCTAAATTGACTTCAAAATGTTATCAAAAGTGCACTCTCATGTAGATAATGTATGTTCTATTAATGATTTAGAATGATAATGGCCATATGTTTAAATGTTCACAGGCTTTTTCAAAAGAACTAGACATTAATGTTCCAAAAGGAAAGGGATACTTTATTTATTTAGTCTGTACAGTTGGCAGGTTAAGATATTCATCAGTATAATCTTCTTAGCTTATGAGAGTTACTAAAAACTTCATTCATGGTAAGGGGTTTTGCCGGTAGACCCGGCCCTGTGGTCATTAGGTGGTCAGCAGTCTTTTACACATTATATAAATCCTTTTGTGTTATCACTGATTGCAACCATTAACCAATTGTTGTCATTATGATCCTTAGCTAAAACATATGGAGGATTGCACTCTAGCCCTTGCCTGAATATGGTTGTAGTGTAAGAAAAAACAATTAAGTGCAACTCTAGGGCTTTTGGTCATTGTATAGCCTGCCATACTTCCAAGCAAGTATATTCAGTTAACTAAGCTTCCAAGCCAATTATATGACAGTGGGGCTTCGTAAATCAATAGAGCACTTTGTTAGCTTTTGTAGAATTATATTGGGTTTGGTTTTATGCATTTTCTTGAATCACTTGACCATAGGGATGTCTCATTGAGGAAAAACCAAACACACTGATAAGCAATAATAGTAAATTATCCTGGAATACCATGTGTACCCACAACTCCATGTTAGTGTGTGATTTGTGATTTATAATTGTGGTTCGAAGTAATTGGTGGCTTTTAATTTAATGCAATCCATGCAGAATATTACTGGTTATCATTATAGTGGATAGTGTCATTTATTATTGGGAATAGATGGATGGATTGTATAATAGTATCTTCCCATGTGGGACTATTTTTATTGTTATGATTTAGTAGGCCTGTGTAGTCAGCCTGTCCGCGATGTGGAAATATCTCCTGAAGGCTCTTGTTTGAACTCATTGTAGAGGCACATCTAATGTGTTTTATTATTTCTGTATTCACCAGATGTAAATAAAAGTCTTCTTAGGGCACTCTGTGTTACTGTCATTTCTTCCCTCAATTATTCAATCAATCACCAGACATTTCATCCAGTAATGTAGAGTACTGTAGTTTTTTTAAAAGGTTTTTAAAAGCTGCTTGTCCAAACAACTAGACAGGTATTTATATGCTGCTAGCCCGATACAACAGTTACCGAATCTATGAATGACCAAATCTATGAGATGAATGACCGCATCTATGAGGAGGGTTGAGGGGGGAAACCACTACAGGGGCTTCATTCCCCTACTCTTTCAACTTAGGTCAACTTAGTATTACTGTTTATTCAAATCCTTCTTCTCACCCACAAATAGTTGGTTTTATGTGGCTACATACAAATATAGCATAGCATGCAGCCAACACGAAGGAAATTTCTACCGATAATGTAATTCTTGAATCTCAACTCAATACTTTATACCAACTGCTTGAAGCTGGATACATTGGCACTCAGGACAACCTGATATCAGATATGAATGGATTTCTCTATTCACATACATTTATGTGCATCTGAAATGGGATTAGACCAAAAGAGAGAGGTCTCTTTGTTGAAGATGTAGCATTGGAGATATTGTAGTATTATGGGATTTTGTCAGCTATGTTCAGCTGCAGATGCAAAACATGAGAATGTCAGTTCATTAGTTTAGCATTAGATGGTAGTTTTGCAGTTTTCACCTCCTCTGACCTTACTAGCTATAGCTACTGGACTCTTACTCTTAAAGTACATCAAGCCTAGCATAATTCAAAAACTGGTACTCTTAAACTCATTTACCTGATTTCACTGAAAACCGAAACTCTTAAAGTCCCAAACCTAAGTCAACTCAAAAACTGATACTCCTGAAGTCTTTTACATAGCTCGACTTGAAAACTGATACTCTTAAAGTGTCACATGTATGTTAATTAAAAAAAACTGATACTCTTAGACTCATTTATCTGGAGGGTGATTCATAAAAATTCAACATGCATTTGAAAGTATGTAAAATGTGCTCAGTATGTAAATTACAATTCTGTAAGGGTCTTTTTTTTTTTATAAATGTGGTATTATTTATATAGTTTTGGGGCCTTTTATCCACTCCATTCCTTGAGGAACAGTAGAACGTACTCATAGGCAACTCAGCATATATAATTTCAATTCTGCACACCATTTATGGAGGGGTCTTAAGCTCATCCTAAGTGAAAAAAAAATTATTATCAATAATTCATAACTGGGGATAACTGTATATCAAAAGTCTTCTTTTTTTTTACATTCATTTTGATGTATACAGAATTGGATTTAAGCATTTATTTCCCATAATAGAAAGGTAAAATTTTTACATGTTCACAAATTCATGTTTAAAATTTACAGTGTTTAAAAGGTTATATTTTTGTTGAGTTAAGGGATACAAGGCTCTTATTTATATAGTTTTGGGGCCTTTATCCACTCCATTCCTTGAAGCACAGTAGAACGTACTCATAGGGTATAATGGGTAGGTTAAAATTAAGAAGTATCAGGCACTTTGTGAGCAATACTAAGTCTGCTTCAGCTAAAATGTTCTTTAATATGTTGGAAAACGTACCACTAAAGGGATTAAGCATAATGTTAGCTACTAGGGGGCATCAAAAGCGCAAAATAACTGGTTTTACACCAGAATGAAGAGCATGTCTCCTCTTTAAAAGAAATCACATTTTTATTAAATCCTTTTATATCAACTTCTGGTTGCACAAGTGACCTAAGAATATTCATTTGGGTAAAATATTGTCAAAATATACAGTCGGACATTGCCCAAAGTTTCCTGACAAGTTTTTGCTAGAATGATCTTAAATAATCACATGTGATAGTGTCACCTAGTGTTTGTTTCAATAACCAAACCCCTTTGATGTTGCAATAATGTTGTCAAAATTTTTCGAAAATATTTATTTGAATATTCTGTACCATCTTGATACTACGAATATTGAGTTGACAAGCAAATATACCTCCCAACCAGCATGCCCGCAAGGGTCAGAAATGGGATTCCTGTGGGCCTCTGGGCTAGCCCAGAGGTGGGCTTAAGTTGGTAAATGTCTGAGCTGCCAGATTAGGCTGAGATGGGCTGGTCCAGATCCCTCTTTTAACTATATATGTAATTTTTTAAAGGTTTTGCGCTGTTTATATATATGTAGGGGCATGAAATTATATATATATAACAGTCATTACGTTCATCAACCCATGGGACTGAGACCCAGGTCTCAGGGTGTGATGGAGGGATCTGGATGGCAGGTGGCAGCACCTGCCTTTGGGTTCATATCAATTACACAAGGGGGCCCACCACTTGTGTGTCACAAGTCATGTGACGAGTCTGAGTTCTGAGGGCTTGTCCCATATATAAATGAGGGCAGTTTTCTTGTTACCACTTCAGTAGTGGTCAAGACCAGTGATCACACTAAGGTTGTTACCATAAGGGTAACCAAATGTCATGGGCATGTAGCCTGTAGAGGCTGGATGGTATTTAATAAAACTTGGTTGCTTACCCAGAACTTCTTCTCTTTTTGTTATTTCTTAACCTAACTGAAAAGTCAAACCACTACAACATGCATCTCTCTCAGCTATCTCTCTACCATTTCAACTACAGCCATCACAGCAGCCAAGTTAGATCAGTAGGAAGAGCACTGGACTCCATATCCAAAAGTCAATGGTTCTAGTCCAGGGAGGTACTCACCATTTTTCAGGTGGAGACCCAAGTTTAGTTTAAAGAAAATGCAAACTGAATGATAGGTTTTTAGGCTTTTATTTCTTTTATTGTCAAGAAGAATGGTATTGATAGACTTATTTAGGAATATATCCAATTACCAATTACATGGTCAAGCAGATACATGTTGAATTTTTATGAATCAACCTCCCAAACCTAAGTCAACTCAAAAACTGATATTCCTAAAGTCTTTTACATAGCTCGACTTGAAAACTGATACTCTTAAAGTGTCATACCTAGGTTAATTCAAAAACTGATACACCTAGACTCATTTAACAGGTTTAACTTAAAACTGATACTCTTAAAGTCCAAAACCTGACTCAAATAAAAAAAAAATGATACTTTAAAGTGTCATACCTAGCATAACTCAAAAACTGACACTCTTAAACTCATTTACCTAGCTTAACTCAAAACTGATACTCTTATAGGCCCGAACCTGCTTAAACTCGATAACTGATACTCTTAAATTCTCCTACAGGGCTGAACTTGAAAACTGATACTCTTAAAGTCCTAAACCTGACACAACTCAAAGAATGATACTTTAAAGTTGTATACCTAGTTAAACTCAAAAACTGAAATTCTTAAACTCACTTACTTGGCTTGTCTTAAAATTGATACTCATAAAGTATCATACCTAGCTGAATTCAAGAACTGATACTCTTAAACTAATTTACCTGGTTTAACTTAAAACTGATACTCTTAAAGTCCCAAACTTGACTCAACTCAAAAACAGATACTCTCAAAGTCTTTTACATGGCTCAACCTAAAAACTGATACTCTTAAAGTGTCTTACCTGCCCCAACACATAAA
Source organism: Acholoe squamosa (assembly GCA_949317995.1). NCBI lineage: Eukaryota > Metazoa > Annelida > Polychaeta > Phyllodocida > Polynoidae > Acholoe > Acholoe squamosa. Next base: position 71,309,582 of record OX439046.1, on the reverse strand, counting down.
CTGATACTCTTAAAGTCCTCATTTACCAACTTTATCAGAATCTGATACTCTTAAACTCATTTACCTGGCTCAACATATAAACTGATACTCTTAAAGTCCTCATCTACCAACATTATTCTAAAGGTGTCATACCTAGCCTAACTCAAAAACTGATGCTCTTAAATTCACTTACCTGGCTTGAATTAAAACTGATACACCCGAACCTGCCTAAACTCGATAACTGATACTCTTAAACCGCTCTACCTAGCTCAACTTGAAAACTGATACTCTTAAAGTCCTAAACCTGACACAACTCAAAGAATGATACTTTTAAAGTGTCACATGTAGTTAAACTCAAAGACTGATACTCTTAGACTCATTTACCAGGCTTAACTTAAAACTGACACTCTTAAAGTATCAATCCTAGCTTAATTCCAAAACTGATACTCTTAAACTAATTTACCTTGTTTAACTTAAAACTGATACTCTTGAAGTCCCAAACCTGACTCAACTCAAAAACAGATACTCTCAAAGTCTTTTACATGGCTCAACTTAAAAACTGCTACTCTTAAAGTGTCTTACCTGCCCCAACACATAAACTGATACTCTTAAAGTCCTCATTTACCAACTTTATCAGAATCTGATACTCTTAAACTCATTTACCTGGCTCAACATATAAACTGATACTCTTAAAGTCCTCATCTACCAACATTACTCAAAAACTGATACTCTTAAACTGCCATGTCTATCTTCATTCAAAAACTGATAATCTTTAACTCCTTTACCTAGCTCAACTTGAAAACTGATGCTCAAAAAGTCCAGAACCTGACTCAACTCAAAAACTGATACTCTTAAAGACTTTTACCTGGCTCAACGTAAAAAGTGATACTCTGAAAGTGTCATACCTAGCTTAACTCATGAACTGATTCTCCTAAAAAATCGATACTTGTAAACTTTATGACCTGACTAAACTAACAGTATTCCTCTTTAAGTCCCCATTTAGCCATAACTCAAAAACTGATTCTCTTGAAGTCCTTTACCTGGCTCAACTTGAAAACTGATACTCTTAAAGTCCTTTACCTAACTCAACTCAAAAACCGATACTCTTAAAGTCTTTTACACAGCTTAACTCTAAAACTATTAATCTAAAGTATCAATCCTAGCTTAATTCAAAAACTGATACTCTTAAACTCATTTACCTGATTTAATTGAAAACTGAACTCTTAAAGTCCCAAACCTGAGTCAACTCAAACACTGATATTCCTAAAGTCTTTTACATAGATCAACTTATAAACTGATACCCTTAAAGTGTCATACCTAGGTTAATTCAGAAACTCATACTCAAAAATTCATTTACCTGGTTTAACTTAAAACTGATACTCTTAAAATCCCCTACCTGGCTTAACTCAAAAACTGATACTCTTAAACTCATTTACCTGGCTCAACATATAAACTGATACTCTTAAAGTCCTCATCTACCAACATTATTCTAAAGGTGTCATACCTAGCCTAACTCAAAAACTGATGCTCTTAAATTCACTTACCTGGCTTGACTTAAAACTGATACACCCGAACCTGCCTAAACTCGTTTACTGATACTCTTAAACCGCTCTACCTAGCTCAACTTGAAAACTGATACTCTTAAAGTCCTAAACCTGACACAACTCAAAGAATGATACTTTTAAAGTGTCATATGTAGTTAAACTCAAAGACTGATACTCTTAGACTCATTTACCAGGCTTAACTTAAAACTGACACTCTTAAAGTATCAATCCTAGCTTAATTCCAAAACTGATACTCTTAAACTTATTTACCTGATTTCACTGAAAACCGAAACTCTTAAATTCCAAACCTGAGTCAACTCAACAACAGATACTCCTAAAGTCTCCTACTGGACTCAACTTGAAAACTGATACTCTTAAAGTGTCATACCTAGCCTAACTTAAAAACTGATGCTCTCAAACACTAACCTGGCTCAACTTGAAAACTGATACTGTTAAAGTCCAAAACCTGACTCAACTCAAAAACTGATACTCTTAAAGACTTTTACCTGGCTCAAATCAAAAACTGATACTCTTAAAGTCCTTTACCTGGCTCAACTTGAAAACGTGTACTCTAAAAGTGTCATACCTAGCCTAACTCAAAAACTGATGCTCTTAAGGACGAGAGCGACATGCGCCTAGTGGCCATTTTGGGAACTAGTACATTCTTCTTATTTAGAGGATTCTGTCAGTTTTTGAAGCAAGTTTCTATCATTATTAGTTAAAATGTTATGTCTACTGATATAAATGTGCATTTTTATTAAGTTTGATAACGTTTTGCCAAAAGACTACAAACCCCCCTCTACCCTTCTCTGGCTGGGGTCCATAGGCTTATGCATTAGGGTTCCCAACCCTTGCATACACACTCATCTTTTGCAAAAAGTAGCATTGGAACCATATGATTTTACATTTCTATCTTGATTAACACATGTCAATAGACATATTTGTAGTTTTTGAGAAAAATTGTTTGTCCAGTTTAGGAATTATTCACCAATGTTTCTCCAAAATCAAAAATGTCTAGGTGTCAGCCCATTGGACTCAATGCTAAAGCATCTTACAGAAGGTGGCTGCTACCGAAGAAAGTAGCTTTGCTACCCCAACTTTTTATTCCACATTTCAATTACATATAGTGTAAGGAACACATATTCCAAGTTACAAGGAAATCCTTTGTCAATTATTAGTTGGGTCGCCTGGAACCCTTGTCCTTGAACTCACTTACCTGGCTTGACTTAAAACTGATACACCCAAACCAGCCTAAACTCGATAACTGATACTCCTAAACCCCTCTACCTAGCTCAACTTGAAAACTGATACTCTTAAAGTCCTAAACCTGACACAACTCAAAGAATGATACTTTTAAAGTGTCACATGTAGTTAAACTCAAAGACTGATACTCTTAGACTCATTTACCAGGCTTAACTTAAAACTGACACTCTTAAAGTATCAATCCTAGCTTAATTCCAAAACTGATACTCTTAAACTAATTTACCTTGTTTAACTTAAAACTGATACTCTTGAAGTCCCAAACCTGACTCAACTCAAAAACAGATACTCTCAAAGTCTTTTACATGGCTCAACTTAAAAACTGCTACTCTTAAAGTGTCTTACCTGCCCCAACACATAAACTGATACTCTTAAAGTCCTCATTTACCAACTTTATCAGAATCTGATACTCTTAAACTCATTTACCTGGCTCAACATATAAACTGATACTCTTAAAGTCCTCATCTACCAACATTACTCAAAAACTGATACTCTTAAACTGCCATGTCTATCTTCATTCAAAAACTGATAATCTTTAACTCCTTTACCTAGCTCAACTTGAAAACTGATGCTCAAAAAGTCCAGAACCTGACTCAACTCAAAAACTGATACTCTTAAAGACTTTTACCTGGCTCAACGTAAAAAGTGATACTCTGAAAGTGTCATACCTAGCTTAACTCATGAACTGATTCTCCTAAAAAATCGATACTTGTAAACTTTATGACCTGACTAAACTAACAGTATTCCTCTTTAAGTCCCCATTTAGCCATAACTCAAAAACTGATTCTCTTGAAGTCCTTTACCTGGCTCAACTTGAAAACTGATACTCTTAAAGTCCTTTACCTAACTCAACTCAAAAACCGATACTCTTAAAGTCTTTTACACAGCTTAACTCTAAAACTATTAATCTAAAGTATCAATCCTAGCTTAATTCAAAAACTGATACTCTTAAACTCATTTACCTGATTTAATTGAAAACTGAACTCTTAAAGTCCCAAACCTGAGTCAACTCAAACACTGATATTCCTAAAGTCTTTTACATAGATCAACTTATAAACTGATACCCTTAAAGTGTCATACCTAGGTTAATTCAGAAACTCATACTCAAAAATTCATTTACCTGGTTTAACTTAAAACTGATACTCTTAAAATCCCCTACCTGGCTTAACTCAAAAACTGATACTCTTAAACTCATTTACCTGGCTCAACATATAAACTGATACTCTTAAAGTCCTCATCTACCAACATTATTCTAAAGGTGTCATACCTAGCCTAACTCAAAAACTGATGCTCTTAAATTCACTTACCTGGCTTGACTTAAAACTGATACACCCGAACCTGCCTAAACTCGTTTACTGATACTCTTAAACCGCTCTACCTAGCTCAACTTGAAAACTGATACTCTTAAAGTCCTAAACCTGACACAACTCAAAGAATGATACTTTTAAAGTGTCATATGTAGTTAAACTCAAAGACTGATACTCTTAGACTCATTTACCAGGCTTAACTTAAAACTGACACTCTTAAAGTATCAATCCTAGCTTAATTCCAAAACTGATACTCTTAAACTTATTTACCTGATTTCACTGAAAACCGAAACTCTTAAATTCCAAACCTGAGTCAACTCAACAACAGATACTCCTAAAGTCTCCTACTGGACTCAACTTGAAAACTGATACTCTTAAAGTGTCATACCTAGCCTAACTTAAAAACTGATGCTCTCAAACACTAACCTGGCTCAACTTGAAAACTGATACTGTTAAAGTCCAAAACCTGACTCAACTCAAAAACTGATACTCTTAAAGACTTTTACCTGGCTCAAATCAAAAACTGATACTCTTAAAGTCCTTTACCTGGCTCAACTTGAAAACGTGTACTCTAAAAGTGTCATACCTAGCCTAACTCAAAAACTGATGCTCTTAAGGACGAGAGCGACATGCGCCTAGTGGCCATTTTGGGAACTAGTACATTCTTCTTATTTAGAGGATTCTGTCAGTTTTTGAAGCAAGTTTCTATCATTATTAGTTAAAATGTTATGTCTACTGATATAAATGTGCATTTTTATTAAGTTTGATAACGTTTTGCCAAAAGACTACAAACCCCCCTCTACCCTTCTCTGGCTGGGGTCCATAGGCTTATGCATTAGGGTTCCCAACCCTTGCATACACACTCATCTTTTGCAAAAAGTAGCATTGGAACCATATGATTTTACATTTCTATCTTGATTAACACATGTCAATAGACATATTTGTAGTTTTTGAGAAAAATTGTTTGTCCAGTTTAGGAATTATTCACCAATGTTTCTCCAAAATCAAAAATGTCTAGGTGTCAGCCCATTGGACTCAATGCTAAAGCATCTTACAGAAGGTGGCTGCTACCGAAGAAAGTAGCTTTGCTACCCCAACTTTTTATTCCACATTTCAATTACATATAGTGTAAGGAACACATATTCCAAGTTACAAGGAAATCCTTTGTCAATTATTAGTTGGGTCGCCTGGAACCCTTGTCCTTGAACTCACTTACCTGGCTTGACTTAAAACTGATACACCCAAACCAGCCTAAACTCGATAACTGATACTCCTAAACCCCTCTACCTAGCTCAACTTGAAAACTGATACTCTTAAAGTCCTAAACCTGGCACAACTCAAAGAATGATACTTTTAAAGTGTCATATGTAGTTAAACTCAAAGACTGATACTCTTAGACTCATTTAACAGGCTTAACTTAAAACTGATACTCTTAAAGTATCAATCCTGGCTTAATTCCAAAACTGATACTCTTAAACTTATTTACCTGATTTCACTGAAAACCGAAACTCTTAAATTCCGAACCTGAGTCAACTCAACAACAGATACTCCTAAAGTCTCCTACTGGACTCAACTTGAAAACTGATACTCCTAAAGTGTCATACCTAGCCTAACTTAAAAACTGAGGCTCTCAAACTCACTTACCTGGCTCAACTTGAAAACTGAAACTCTTAAACTCATTAACCTGATTTCATTAAAAACCGAACTCTTAAAGTCCTAAACCTGAGTAAACTCAAACACTGATATTCCTAAAGTCTTTTACATAAATCAACTTATAAAGTGATACCCTTAAAGTGTCATACCTAGGTTAATTCAGAAACTCATACTCAAAAATTCATTTACCTGGTTTAACTTAAAACTGATACTCTTAAAATCCCCTACCTGGCTTAACTCAAAAACTGATACTCTTAAAGTCCTTTACCTGGCTCAACTTGAAAACTGATACTCTTAAAGTCCTTTACCTAACTCAACTCAAAAACCGATACTCTTAAAGTCTTTTACATAGCTTAACTCTAAAACTTATACTCTTAAAGTATCAATCCTAGCTTAATTCAAGAACTGATACTCTTAAACTCATTTACCTGATTTCATTAACTTAAAACTGATACTCCTAAAATCCCCTACCTGGTTTAACTCAAAAACTGATACTCTTAAAGTCCTAAACCTGGCACAACTCAAAGAATGATACTTTTAAAGTGTCATATGTAGTTAAACTCAAAGACTGATACTCTTAGACTCATTTACCAAGCTTAACATAAAACTGACACTCTTAAAGTATCAATCCTTGCTTAATTCCAAAACTGATACTCTTAAACTTATTTACCTGATTTCACTGAAAACCAAAACTCTTAAATTCCGAACCTGAGTCAACTCAACAACAGATACTCCTAAAGTCTCCTACTGGACTCAACTTGAAAACTGATACTCCTAAAGTGTCATACCTAGCCTAACTTAAAAACTGAGGCTCTCAAACTCACTTACCTGGCCAAACTTGAAAACTGATACTCTTAAAGACTTTTACCTGGCTTAAATCAAAAACTGATACTCTTAAAGTCATTTACCTGGCTCAACTTGAAAACCTTTACTCTAAAGGTGTCATATCTAACCTAGCTCAAAAACTGATGCTCTTAAACTAACTTACCTAGCTTGACTTAAAACTAATACTCTTAAAGTATCATACCTAGCTGAATTCAAAAACTGATACTCTTAAACTCATTTACCTGGTTTAGCTGAAAACTGATACTCTTAAAGTCATTTACCTAGCTCAACTTGAAAACTGATACTCTTAAAGTGTCATACCTAGCCTAACTCAAAAACGGATGCTCTTAAACTCACTAACCTGGCTCAACTTGAAAACTGATACTCTTAAAGTCCTTTACCTGGCTCAACTTGAAATCTGATATTGTTAAAGTCCAAAACCTGACTCAACTCAACTCAAAAACTCTTAAAGTGTCATACTTAGGAAACTGATTCTCCTAAAAATCGATACTCTTAAACTTTATGACCTGACTAAACTTACAGTATTCCTCTTCAAGTCCACAACTTGCCATAACTCAAAAACTACCTAGCTCTGTCATATCTAGCTATGGGTAATTACAGCTACTATATGAACATAGTGATAACAAGAAGCTGGCAATTAGTGGATACTTGATGATAGCTTTATTGTACAAAAGAACATGCTGAAGAGATGTTAACTCAGCGAATAGCTAGTTGGTAATACTTGCAGGTGTGCTAGCAACTGGCTGTATATACATAATGACAAACAGGTGTACCACCCCTAGTGGCAGGGTGTGGTACTACTGCAAACATTATAGGCGAGTATAGTATAGTGAGCGATAATGGATGTTGTATGAATGGTATAATGTACAATATATTAATAGAGTAAAAGCGGTCGAGTTCTCTACTTATCACAGCTCAACTTGAAAACTGATACTTTAATGTCCTAAACCTGACCCAACTGAAAGAATGATACTTTTAAGGCCCGTGGTTACCGCCTTCCTCATACCTAATTAAACTCAAAAACTAATACTCTTAAACTCATTTACCTGCTTTAACTTTCTACTGATACTCTTAAAGTCAAAAACTGAAATTATTAAAGTCCTCATCCACCGACTTTACTCAGAATCTAATTCTCTAAAACACATTTACCTGGCTTAACTCAAAAACTGATACTCCTAAAGTGCCATATCTAGTTTAATTCAAAAATCGATAATCTTTAACACCTTTACCTAGCTCAACTTGAAAAATCATACTCTGAAAGTCTTTTACCTGGATCAACTTGAAAACTGATACTCTAAAGTACTCATACCTAACCTAACTCAAAAACTGATGCTCTTAAACTCACTTACCTGGCTTGACTTAAAACTAATACTCTTAAAGTATCATACCTAGCTGAATTCAAAAACTGATACTCTTAAACTCATTTACCGGGTTTAACTGAAAACTGATACTCTTAAAGCATCAATCCTAGCTTAATTCAAAAACCGATATGCCTTTTTTCCCCTATTTTGGCCCATTTTTCACATTTTCTGGCATTTTTTTTTCACTAACAAGGCAACTTTCAAAAGCTCAGGAGACCTTAATAATTGAAGTATCAACAAACCTTTAACCAGAAACATGTTAAAGTTGATGTAACCTCAGCAGTAGCTAAAGGTAGTGACAAATGTAATCTCAGGTTTCCACAGATTTAAGATATTGAGTTTAGTCACCTTAAACAATGTTGCTGTTGAGCTGCTGGTGTAATTGGGCATCTTCAGACACCCCCCTAAAAAAATGTTCCTTAAACAGTCATCTTCAACACCTTAGACAACATTGTTGTTAAAGATACATTCTAGCTCCTAGTAATAACTGAGGGCCAAAAGCAAACTGAATTAGATACTAATTATACAGACTCTACAGGTCATCACTTCACCTAACAACACCATTATGCCTTATTGTCGGGTCTATGTTCCATAGGGTACATAGCTATAAGTATGAGTTTCACCCTATGGTTTATATTAAATAGCACCAGTTCTCCTATACCAATATTTCTATCATTAGAAAATTTGTAATGACACCCATGTCTAAGAATATGATTCTGTCATGGTCTATTAGCTCCAAGCAATGAGACCTTTTACTTACCCCCACATAGAGAGACCTATCTTGTATCTATACACCAACTATTCACAGAGGCACAGATGGTTTATATCATGATAGCATATCCTTCCTTTTATGTAGGTAACATGAATGAATTCATATTCAGTCAATATCCTTAGAGAAGAAGGATAGAGAAGAAAATGTTTAAGTTAATGGCACCAACTGTCCATACAAGACGTGTATCAAGGTGCTGTGGTGGTGGCACCTGTCTATCCCTGGGGTGCATCCAGGTGTGGTGATGGAAGCATCTGCCCATGATACAAGCCCATGGGTGCGGTGGGTGTTGTGGTACCAGCAGCTTTATACACCAGAGGTGTGTCACAGTGTTGTGGTGACATAGCATTGGTGCTCCAGGGTGCTGTATTGGTGATATCCGTTCATTTTGGATGGGCTGGAAATGAAAGATTCAGTTCAAAACATACATTGTTTCAAACAGATTTATTGAATACAGCTTGATTTGATATACAAGCATTTTCTATATTGGTTTAACTGGTGCGAGGCAGCTTTACAATATCAACATCAAATATCATGTATATATATATATATATATATATATATATATATATATATATATATATATATATATATATATATATATATATATACAGTAAAATTTCCTTACAATGAATCCTGTTACAACGAATTTTCGTTTACAACAAACAAATCACATTGTCCCAAAACAGTCCCATACATTTCTATAGTAAAAGAATCCCCTTACAACGAACTTCATATGATGTAAAATCGTTTACAACGAATTTTTATGGCTGATACTGGCCTTATAATGGCTTCAAAGGAATTCTAGGGTTCCTGTTTGGTCGTCTCACCCACCTCTGGTACTCTTTGAAGGGGTAAGGGAGTTGTAGGGGGGTGTAATAGGGCTTCTGTACCCACATCTATTGAGCTCTGGGCGGCAGAAGGGGTAAGGGAGGTGTAGGGGGGCGTGTAATAGGGCTTCTGTACCCGCATCTATTGTGCTCTGGGCGGCAGAAGGGGTAAGGGAGGTGTAGGGGGGGTGTGTAATAGGGCTTCTGTACCCGCATCTATTGAGCTCTGGGCGGCAGAAGGGGTAAGGGAGGTGTAGGGGGGGTGTAATAGGGCTTCTGTACCCACATCTATTGAGCTCTGGGCGACAGAAGGGGTAAGGGAGTTCTGAGGGGTGTTAGATGACCCTTAATGTACCCTTAATTGCATGATTTGGTTACAACGAAATTCGTTTATAACGAATTTTTTTGCAAGTCCCAAGTAGTTTGTTATAACGGAATTTTACTGTATATATATATATATATATATATATATATATATATATATATATATATATATATATATATATAGACTCGGGTTCTGAAAGTGGTTCTATTTGGAACAGGTTTTCCATCATAATTGAAATATAATGTTCTTACCCCTTGCCATCTTCTTCTTCTGGTAGTGGGTCTAAAAGAGGAAAATAAAAAGGAAATCAAAACAGATTTCTTTCAGGTGTTGTACTATATACAAATGATATAAAGCTCATGACACTCTGAACATTTATACACTTCAGATTCAGTTATTACCATGTGGACCTTTTTTAGACTTTCTAGAATGATATCTTCTACATTTTTTTTATACCACGAAAATTTCTGTTGCATTAATGATCTGTGATAACTTCATGATGATTCTAAGCAGCAGTTCATGTTGCTCAATAATTACATTTTGACACTGTTTTCATCTCACCTCATTCCACTGGGACCTCTTTTTACTGTATGTGCCTTGCTTTTTCAGGTTGGCCCTCTGCCGGATTGCTCCCTGTCTCACCCTCTCCTTTCTGCCTGCTTTCTTGCTGCAAAAAGTGAAGCATGATCATTCTCTCATATCATTTTAGATTTTTCATTATTGATGAAATGGTTATTAGGCAAGTCAAGAATCTTGTCAAGACACTCTGTACAATATTTCTACTTAAAGCAGTGTAATGATATTGATAGGATGATCCATTGATATTTCCTTCACATGAATCTATATTTAGTCATTTTCATTCATATATATATTAGGTTATCCAAACTTGTTATATTTTGAAAATGTATCAGATTCCTTCTTTATAGGAACTTAAGAGAACATTATCCACTTACATCTCTTTTATAAGTCTTTTTACATCCCTTGGACTAAGGTGTTTAAGGGTGACCCGACAGTCCCTTGTCAGAGGAGGGTGCAGCTATGATATACCATTTTATTGTTCCATAAATTCTAACATATTTTGTATTAATCAAAGAAATATCTATGAAATTAATACATAGGTTGGTTCTAAGAGCTATAAGAGCGCTCAAACTTTGTATAAGAGCGTTCATGCCCCACTGCACACCAGCCACAGTCAGTTAGACAGAGTTTATGACATCAAAGGCTCCGACCTAATGGTTCACTGCACAATATAATAAAAATGAGGGTCTCAGTGTGCGACCTCATGGTTCAATGCACAAATTAATAACTTGTAAGTGAATGCAACCGGCCGTCACGGGTGCCTGAGCACCGCTGACGCCGTCATGAGTGTCTGAGCACTCTAAGGACTGAACAATGGGTTACATAAGCACGACGCCATAACCTTCCGGTCGCTCTAGCGTCGCTCCTGAGCGACCTAGGTCAAATATCAAAAATTCTATGGAAAGCCCATAATTAGACGGTCAGAATGAGCCCAAGATCAAGGCGGAACTTCCAGTATTAAGGAAGTTATGCCATGGAGACTGAAAGGAGCTCCGAGTGCACCACAGACAAACCGGCGCGAATTACGCGCCTATCCAGCGGGCATTATAAACTTGGCATATTCAACTCCGCGCATGCCCAAAATGGCGGTTATAAACGCATAAACGGCCGAGATATGAGGGTCTAAAGATGCAGAACCGACCAAGACAATGGGGGCCATAGCGGCGTCCATGGGGGTCCTTTGTCCCCCTGTGACACTTGAAAGGGTCCCCTCAAACAATTGTAGAGTTAGGCAGATGCTGCTGGCTCCAGTCAGTCTGGAGGTGCTTTTCCAAGATTTGCTACAAATAGCCTGTCTGCACCTCCAGGAAGACACATCACCAAGAACCGCTCTAGAGGTAACATCTCCAGTCATCTCCTGCTACCTGCTATACCACTGCACTATGGTGAAACTATGCCAGACAGGCATTGGTTTCCTACCATTAGTGGCCAGAGGCTATCTTCTTCAAGACTTCCACCAGAGGGTAAAGTTACTCATCATTACATTATTCCTCTAAGCAGCAGGTCAGGAGCTAGGTGTGGGAACCCACCTAGAACTATGCTGGACACTGTATTATTAATACCTCACAGGTGGAGTGGAACTGAACATTGTACTTTATAAATTACTGTATGTTTACTGTATGTACAAATTACCTACATACTAACTACTGTATGATTGATATTTCTTACATGTTGCCTAAAGCTGAATAAACCAGTGACAACTGGAAATAACACTATTTATAAGAGCCTTGAGATAATTACACTATACACCACTAGTCATATGATATTTCTCATATGACAACTTGATCATGCCAATTACTAGTATGACAAAGTGGTGGAGAACATCCTACTAAGATCCCATCCCTCACAGGCTCATAAAATTTAAAGCTGGTAACACAACTAAAAACAATCATGCACACAGTAAGTTAAAGCTGGTACCGCAACTGGGAACAATCATGCACACAGTAAATTAAAGCTGGTACCGCATACACACAGTAAGACCCACTCCACCCACCCAGTGACCTTGACCTTGACACCATACCCACCAAGGTCACCAGTGAGATCTCCCACACATCAATGAGATCTCCCGCACATCAGTGAGATCCCACACACACATCAATGAGATCTCCCACACATCAATGAGATCTCTCACACAACAGTAAGATCTCTCATATATCAGTGAGGTCTCCCAAAACGTCAGTGAGGTCTCCCAAAACGTCAGTGAGGTCTCCCAAACGTCAGTGAGGTCTCCCAAACGTCAGTGAGGTCTCCCAAACGTCAGTGAGGTCTCCCAAACGTCAGTGAGGTCTCCCAAACGTCAGTGAGGTCTCCCACACGTCAGTGAGGTCTCCCACACGTCAGAAGAGGTCTCCCACACGTCAGTGAGGTCTCCCACACGTCAGTGAGGTCTCCCACACGTCAGTGAGGTCTCCCACACGTCAGTGAGGTCCACCACACACATCAAGGCCTTATCAGTCAAGCTGGCAGAACAACACACAAAGACCTTACGTAGTCAGGGGCCTGTTGAAGAGGTCTCCCTCCCACCAAGATCTAGGAGGCCCACAGGAGGCAAACCAGCCTCCAATACAACAGACCCACACTCAGTAGACCCCACACCACCCACCCTGTCTACTCAGGGAACAACCAGTTCTCAGGGATCCAACATTTCCCAGGGATCTCTACAGGACGCCCAACTCACGCTATCTACCTCAGGGGAAGAAGGATCTGCCTCAGGGGGTGGATCCACACCCTCATCTAGATCCTCCACCCCAGCTCCAGCCTTTGACAGCCACTCCTCCAGAGACACCTCCCCCACACCCTCCATCATGGACACCGATGAAGGCCCCCAACCTAATCAGACAGCTGAGAAGATAAGGGCCTATGAGAAGGCCATCCAAGATGCAGTTACTGCCCTAGAAACCAACAAGTCCCAGCAGGAGGAAAGGGAGAGGATCCTCAACCAACAACTGGCGGAGAGGAATGCAGCAATAGATGCTCAACAGAAGGCCATGGAAGATCAGCGGAAGTCCCTAGAGAGACAACAACAACAGATAGCAGATCTCATGAAGATGGTATCATCCCAGACCCCACAACCTCCCACACCTGCCATCACACCTGTTGTCACACCATCTGCCTCTGGATCCAAAGATGACATCATAATCTCCATGGTGTCCAACATGACCAAACTCATAGACAGAAAACAACAGGATGACAGAAAGATCAGGATACATGAGGTAACAAAACCCAAAACCTTTTCACACCCATCACCACTCATGTCAACAGCATTATTTATTGATCACAAATTCCCAGAATATCTGAAGGATAAGTACAAAGTGACAGACAGCGACACCATGGTAACATATTTACCCAAGTACCTCGAAGGACAAGCACTAGCTTGGTTTGAATCCTTCAGGGAGAGTGCCACACCTGATATGTTGACATGGACCAATGTAGTGAATAAATTAAAAGAGTATTTTGCTACTCGAGACAATATAATCTCAAGGACTGCACTCCGTGCACAAAAGATAGATGAACCTGTTCTAGACTATGCATGCCATCTCAGGAAAGTGTGTAATGCCCAACGCCAGAATGATGAAACCCTAAGCAAGGCATTTACCCAAGGCATGAGGCCCTGGATCTCTATAGCTCTTGAGAACAAGAAAATAGACTCTTTTGACCAAGCCCTAGACCTAGCCCTAGAGGTTGAGACCCAAGAGAGATCTAGGAAGGTAAGGGATGCAGAAACCAACCCACAGCCTACTAAGAAAAAGGTCCAGGAAATCAGCACTAGTTCAGATGAAGATGTTAACCTAATGTCTAGTGCCCATGTAAGGCAACAGGAAGCTAAGGTTGCATCAAGAGACCCCACCGGTAGATACAGAGGAAATAACTATGACCCCAACTACCAATTCAATAGAGGTAGAGGTAGAGGGGGCAACAACAACAACCGGGGGGGTCACAACAGTAGGAAAGACAACAGCTCTTCCAACTCCAACAATGGTAACTCTTCATACAGTGATAGGAGAGACAGAACCCCAAGTAATGGCAGATCCTATAATAATCAAGGATCCAACAGTAGGAGCCAGAGTCCACATAGGAACTACAACTCTGGATCCTACAACAACTCTGGATCCTACAACAACAGCCAGGGTTCAAACAACTCTGGATCCTACAACAACTCTGGATCCTACAACAACAGCCAGGGTTCAAACAACTCTGGATCCTATAGTCAAGGATCCAACAGTAGGGGCCAGAGTCCACATAGGAACTACAACAGTGGATCCTACAACAACAATGGCGCCTACAACAACCAGAGATCCAACAACTCCGGTCAATACAGCAACTCTGGTCAATATAACCAGGGTTCCAACCCACGCCAGGAGGATTACAAACCTGACACAAGAGGTTACCAGGGGAACCAACAAAGTAACCCCCAAATACCACCTCATGTGATGGATCAAATCTCCAAGCTCCTGGTGGCAAGCATCTCAACCACCCCACAGAACCAGGAAAACTAGGATGTCACAGTGCCGATGGGCCAGTGCACTGTGACACCCCAAATACAAACAATCAATCAGGATTAACAAAGATCCAACCAGAGACAATTGCTAGTGCCAATCTACCATCTAACAGACAGAGACGTCCATCAGTGATACACATCACCCCACCAGATTCATCATCAAAGGATACAGGTGAGAGTACCAAGCTTTCTATTGTACTTCTTCAAAATGGCTGTATCAATGCAAATCTATATGATGTTTCAGATGTACAATGTTTGGTTGATACAGGTGCTACTATCACCTGTGTCAGACAATCATTCCTCATGGATCTCCAAAAGAGATTCCATATCCAACTGAGGAAATCTAAAATCAACATCCACTTGGCAGATGGATCGGTGTGTCATGTTAGACATTCAGCTATGCTGAACTTTAGAATCCAAGGTGTCAGATTCCAATACCAATTTGCTGTAATACCCAACCTCACACAGCCCATTGTACTTGGCACAGATTTCTTAAGCACTACAAAATCTCAAATTGAATTTAATGTTGATCCTGAACAAATTCTCAAACCCATTAGGGCAGTGAGGGATTTTACCATCCCTCCATTCTCTGAACTTGCAGTATTGGGTAAGGTCACATCTACTCAATCACTGCAAGGCAAAACTGGAGTAGTAGATAACCTCCAAAGAAACAACAATGCCCCATATCTAGTTCAAAGGGCAGCAGTAACCCCCAGGGAAAATAACAAACATCCCCTAGTGTTACTCAACACCAGCAGGCGCCCACATAAAATCAAAAAGGGTGCCATCATAGCTCTATTTCAGGAAGTCAAGGAATCTGATTTAGAAAAACCTCAACAGGTGTCAGACACTACCCCACACACTGATCAATCCATCTCAGCCATACGGCCTGAGGACGTAACTCAATTCAGTGACACAGACTCAGACTGTGAGTCCACATATGCTGACCCTGAACCCAACTCAATCAGACTCTCTGAAATAGCTGCTATACATAGTGAGGCACATGACCTCGAGCCAGAATTGGAAGAGAATGTTCCACCAAAATCTGTGCTCACATCCAAAGATCAGCATGATAGATTAAAATCACTGCTGACCAAGTATGATGATGTATTTGTAGGAAAAGATGGAGACATTGGTGCCACACACCTGTATACACACTCAATACATGTAAAACCTGAGGCAGTACCATGTCATTTCCTACCATATAGACAAACACCAGAAAAACAGGCCGCAATAGGGGAAGAGTGTGAAAGGCTAGTACAACAGGGCATTCTGAGAGAATGTGCCGAGGGCCCCTGGGCCTCCAGATCCTTTTTAGTACAAAAATCATCGGGAGGCCATCGGCTCGTCACAGATTTTCGTTATTTGAACCAGAACACGATAAATCAAGCCTTATCTACACCCCGGGCCGATGACACTCTAGACATGATAGGGTCACTCAGACCAAGAGTATTCAGTAAGCTAGATGCCCAACAGGGATTTTTTCAAATTCCTATAAGACAGGAGGATCAGCATAAAACCGCATTCATAGCAAATGACAAAAAATATGTTTATGAAAGGATGCCGATGGGTTTAGCGACGGCACCGGCGGGATTCTGCCATCTAGTCACATTAATTCTGAACAAACTCAAGTACAAATGTGCCCTACCATACCTAGATGACATATTGGTATTATCACCATCAATCGAACAACACTTCCATGACCTGGAAGACGTGTTCAACAGCCTAAGAGTTGGTAAACTCAAACTGAAGAAATCAAAATGTGAATACTTCATAGACAGAATAGACTTCTTGGGAATGAGAGTCACACCCATGGGACTGCAACCATCTCCCACAAAGGTGGAGTCAATCAAAACCTTCCCAACACCAAAATCAGTCAAAAATGTCAGATCCTTCACAGGCCTATGCCAATACTTCAAAAAGTTTATCAAAGGTTATGCCCAAATTGCTAGACCATTATATGATCTACAGACACATCTCAAAGCATTTGTCTGGACAGAAGAGGCAGATAATGCTTTCAAAACATTAAAGCATGCCCTCTGTACCAATGCTCTTCTCAGATATCCAAACTATGAGAAAGAGTTCAGTTTGGCAACTGATGCTTCCAATGTGAGTTTAGGAGCTGTACTCTCACAGAGAGATAATGAAGGAGTGCTCAGACCAGTAGCCTTTGCAGGTAGAACCCTCTCAAAACATGAGAGAAATTACAATACCACAGAGAGAGAACTACTGGGAGTAGTGTATGGAGTATTACACTTCAGACACTATCTAGAGACCAGACACTTCCAACTATACACAGACCATGCAGCCCTAATCCCACTATTAACCAATACAGGACTCACACATAGATGGGCCAGATGGGCTCTAGACATACAACAATTTTCATTCACCATCCAACACGTGAAAGGTGATGATAACACACCACCAGATGCTATGTCTAGAAGAGAATACCCAGATTCTGGACCCATGACTAATTCTCCACCCCCACCAAGGAGAGTTAGAGCAGCCAGTAGAACCAAGTTTGCAAAAGTAACAAAGAAAGTACCATTCAAAAGGGATGATCCACCCAACACCATTGAAAGGCCAGAGACACCCATTAGGGGTATCTTGAAGCAATCTACACACTATGTGTTTTGCCACTGTGAGAGAGAATACTCACAACTCTTTCCAGATAATGACTTCGAGCCTATTGAATTCTCATCACTCAATCAGATAGTGAAGGCAACTCCTAAGGAGCCACCCTTCACCCCACCTGACTCAGATGATGAAGATCCAGAAGACACAATATATGCTATTACTCAAGCAACTTCTAAATCAGTCAGATTCTTTGAACCAATGCAGGGAGAGGAAACACCAAACCATTTGTGTCCTATGACCACACGCTCAAAGACTAGAGAAATGATTCAGGAGGGCACACCAAAACCCCCCACACAATCACAAACTATTCTAAATGAGAAAAAGGTCACAGGAAACAAACCTATCAAAACCCCACCTGCCAGGAAAAATGTCACAAAAGACACTGCATCTACTAAATCAAAGAACTCTGAGACAAAGAAGATTGACAAAAAGCAAATTGTGCCTTTAAAGAAAAAGGTTGCCACTCCCATCAAGGCGAGAATAGGCCCTCCAAAGGAGCCTACACACCAAAACAAGAGTGACACACCCCAACAAAAGGCACAAGATAGGCCAATAGTCGATGAAAAAGAAAAAGAAAGAGACAGAATAAAACAACATGTGCTAGATATAAATCAACTACTGGATCAGATTCCCGACACATCCATCTCAGGTACAAACCTTGGCTTGGAACAAAGGAAAGACAAGGACCTATTGCCCCTCATACAGTATCTTGAGGATGGAACCTTGCCTGCACCAAAAGCACAAGGAAATAGAATCATCAACCAAGGCCAGACATACACCTTGGTAAATGGTACATTAGTCCATATATGCCCCATAAATTGGAGAAAAACCAATACTGTACCACTTCAAATTGTTATACCACAGCAATGGGTAACAAGTACACTACAGTATTTCCATGACTCACCTACTGGCGGCCATCTTGGTTCAAGTAGGATGCTGTCAGCACTCCGACCTAGGGTATATTGGAAGTCTATGCTAGCAGACACAACAAAATATGTTTCCACCTGCCACACATGCCTCACAGCAAAAAGGCAAGTACACTCACACAAAACACCAATGACAGTGAGAGAGTACATGACTTCACCAATGAAGTTCCTAAACCTAGACGCGGTGGGACCACTTCCCACAACTGCCAGGGGAAACAAACATATACAAGTCTGCATAGATTATGCTACCAGATATGCAACAGCTTGGGCTACTACTGACTTAAAAGCTGAGACAACAGCAGCAGAGTTCTACAAGAATATAATTTGTCATCATGGAACACCAGCCACTCTTCAAACAGACAATGGAACATGTTATACAGGTGCAAAGTTCACAAAGTTAACTAAACACCTCAAGATCAAACATAAATTCTCCTCACCATACAGGCCACAATCAAATGGGCTTGTAGAGAGATTCAATGCTAGCATAGGCACAGCACTCAGAGCATTCTGCTCAAAGCACCAAAACAATTGGGATTCATTTATTGAACCCATAACCTTTGCATTAAACAACACTGAATCCCAAACCACAGGATTCACCCCTTTCTTCCTACTCCATGGGAGAAACCCAGCCACCCCAATGGACTTAGGGCTGGGAATACAGGAAGACATATCCACAGTAGCAGACCATGTAGCTAACATGATAACAAATCAAGATACCTCTAGGAGGAAAGCTATAGAAAGGGTCGCCAAGCTACAAAAGGAAAGGAAGGATAGATATGATAAGAAACTTACACCACAGGAAATCAAGGTCACCGACATGGTGTACCTTAACATACCAAGAATCCTGACCAACACAGAGTGTAAGAAACTTCAACCCCTTTTTATGGGACCATATGTTGTAGTAGATAGACCTAGTTTGACAAGTGCCAAACTCAAAAACTTGGACACCAATCTATTGGTGGCCAGACCAGTGCACATAGACAGACTGAAAAAGGTTGTGGCTGTCAGAAACAATGAATTTGCACACAGGCTTATTCCACATGAGGCCAAATACTACAGCAAAATTGTAAGGAACAAAAATGATATCACCCTTACAAGAGAAACCACAGGCATAGGCCCTATCAAGCCTAGGCCTGCACACCACATACTAAGAAAGACATCTAGGTGTGGTGCAGTTTCAAGAAATTAGAAACAAGATTGAGATACCAAAAGTCATAAGATTTTCAAAATGTATTACAAATTCTCTTCATCCACACATAAGACATGTGTGACTGATAATGAATTACTATGTATATAAAGCCAATCAAATTTGTAAATATATCAGTAGGTTATTGCCTCTGAAAGGGTCAAAGACTGGGACCCCCCAAGTAAAGCAGACATGAAGTCTAAGAAGAGTAAGGGTAACACAATGGAGTGTCTAAAGCCTAATCCCCACATGAAAGAGCGCGCTATGCCAACACAGCAGTCTATAGAGATCAATTGACCTTATAAGCTACCCTCAGACAACTGTCTAGACGGTCATGAATGGCTGTCCTGGATGACAGGAGGAGCTAATTACCAGTACACAGACTACACAATAGACCCCACAGTTAGCAGACACTGGAGATTAATGCATTGTCTCCAGAGAAACAATACCAGGCCCACAATGGATGTGGGTAGGGTAGGCTACATAAGAAGCACTGTGGACCATAGCCCACCATCAGTCTTCATCCAGCTGCAGTCTGGAACACAAGTCTACAGGACCCCACTTGGGAATTAGCCAGCCCACTTCTCCATTAGGAGAGACTGCACTAGGATAAAGAACACACCTACTTCACCTTCAACCTGACCTTACCATTACTGGTCAACCTCTATAGACTCACCGGACATATTGCCAAGACAGCTCAATCTTGCAAAGGTACAGTTTGAACCACTTCATTTAAAGTGTTACACCATACACTTAGACTTTACCAGCACCAAATCACTACAAATTTGACAAGACTTTAAACAGCAAACTTGCTTTACACAAGCACCATGGGGAGACTGAGAGTTTCACCCATACTGCTAACTATGCTGTTATTATATACTATAAAACCACTTACTGCAGGCTATACACCTGTGGTGAGACAAAACATAGGAGTAGTATTCAAACCTAGCCCTCAACCATTGGTCAATGGACATACAACCACAACACTGTTGTTAGCTATTCCCTACAAGATACCTCGGGCACCCGTTACCCAAGGATCCATAAGGGATAGAATACTCCATTTGACCACTCCTACTCTACAAGATCATACCTCTGGCCAAATTATCCAACAAGCTAAGGAGCTAGACACCTTGCTGGAAATTGCAGACAAGGAGATAAATGAAACACTAGCCTCCATCAAATTGTTCTTATCCAACCCCATAAACACATTGGACAAGGCCAAAAGAGAGGCCATACTGGGTTTTCTAGCACCCCTGTTTCGCGGTGTGCTAGGTCTAGCCACAGTAGAAGATGTAAACCAAGTAATGGGACAGCTCAAGAACATAGATGAAATACTAAGAAAATTTGCTAAACAGGATCAGGAAGCAGCTAATCTCATTGAAAAGATCACAGACAGACAAGATAAGTTTGTCAAAGCATACATCCAAGATAAGAAGGTACTGGACAGCACAATCAACACCATAGGTGACACCGTCAACCTGTGGGCCTCTAACATGTCCAGGTCACTTGACTCATATTCAAGGCACGAGAAAACTCAAAGGGAGAAAATGCAAGTATTAAATGATGCATTAATTATCATAGCAGCAAGAATGAATACAGTTCAATCACTGCAAAGGACAAATGCAGCCCTGAGGATGCTATCATCAGGGATCCTAACCCCTGATATAGTACCACCCTCAGACCTCGCTAGATACCTAGTTGACATTAATAACAAACTTAGGATTACACACCCTGGAGCACAAGTCGCAATTAATGACTTAGATTTCTATTATTCACAGAAGCTGACCTCATACACTTACTCAGCTCACCATATATATATTCATCTGGACATTATAATTCAATCTACCACCTCAACCTTCAAACTGTACCAAATGATTACATCACCCATGCCTATAGACACACAGGAGACCCCCACCAGAGGAGTCACCAAACTACAAACCACAACTGAGTTTCTAGCAGTATCTTACGATGAATCATTATTTATCGAATTGGACTCAGCAGATATGCAGGCATGTGAAGGTACTACAGTAAAGGTATGCAGAGATGTAAATGGTAGAATCTATAAACACAGGCCTACATGCCCTGTAGCCATTTTTACTAACCAGGCTCAACAGATTAAGGAACATTGCAAGTTTACAGTTTCACCACTGCAAGCACCTACCACCCATGCTATTTCCATTTCTGAAGATGAGTATCTGGTCACTACTAATGAACCCCATTACTTTATCAACTGCCATGGTAAAACGTCTGAAACTCGGAAGGCCCAGTCCTACTCAATCATAGGTGTACCCTGTGGGTGCACGATCAGTGTAGGAGAATTTTCTCTTCCAAACACAAGGTTGCCCTGTAACTCAACCTTATCATTTCATTACATTCTCAAGACAATTAATTTACCATTCATGGCAGCACTTAACAAAATTTCTGAAACCAAACCAGATGAAAGAGAGAATCTTCCAAATTTCCCAGTAGTAAACCTTTCTAGAACCTTAGAAAAACTACAGGAAAATCCAATCATGGATGATATTACTCAACTAAATTTAGAGCCCTTTGCCAAAACAGTATTAAAAGATGCCTCCAACCTTAATAAGGAAATGGAAACGCGCTACGAGGAATCATACCTACGTCGAGTTACAGAGCATCCAATCTTCCAAAGCTTAGCACTCATCCTAGGGATATCAGCTCACATTTTTATAGTATACATACTACTCAAATTATACAGACTAGGAGGGACTGTAGCCTACCTGCCTACAGCCAAAGCATTCAGACTAGTCACCGAGCTGCCCCTACACAAATTGCTCCCAGATAAGAATCCTACCAAATTAACCCCTACAGAGGAAACCCACACCCCCTTCCTCACAATTCAGGAAACCCACACCCTGATAATTGCTATATTATTCACCCTGACCATCTACTCAGCCTACAGAATAATGAAGTACCTTAAGAAATTTGCACAGACACACTGTGGCAAGAAAAATGTGGCCAAGCGCACAAACCCCACAATATATTTTAAAATATATTGTGGAGACTCAAACTTCGCGCTACCCTTGAGGCCAATACCACATGAATTTGATGAGATTAAGTCAGCAGCTGCCCCTGCCTATAAGGATATAGTGGTTAAAACCTTCCCACTACCTAAGGCTATATTTACCTGGAATGGACCAGCAGTTATAACAACACAGAGAGGAGAATTTGCTTATCACCTCCCTCAGGTGATACACCTACCTTGGCGCACTAGGTTCAGCACTATACCAGCCCTTAAAAACAAAGGACTGTACTACTCCATGCTTCTCCAGAATGATTGTGGCACCAGCCCGGTGACCATGACAGCACTGGAAAATACAACAGATATAATTATTGACGAACAACAGGAGGAGACCGCAAGGTCAAACATGCAGACTATTGCTACTTTTCTAAACCACCAGCCCTCCCCGGTGACTGTGGAAACAGCCTAGACTGCCCACAGCCTAGGCTGCCCCCAGTCCACCACCAGGAGACAACACATCAGAGACAGTATTCAGAACTTTTCGGACAATTTGCCGGCCCTGAAAAGGGCCTTTGGGATGGCGGGTTTTTACACCCTAGGTTTCAGTCAGTCGGGATCCTACCACAGATCCTCGGGTTCAACATCAATGGGAGAGTCCGGGGCCGAGTCCGAGCCATACATATGGCCGTGATCCTGCTCCCACTCAGCGAGCCGGGCCTCCAGCATCCCCAGTCCATACTCGGCAGCCGTGGATGGATTCCCGGATGCCGCAAGATCGAGGAGGGATGCCGCCAACAGATAATCCCATAGCACTCGCTCCCGCGGCCCTAGGTTATAATCCATGGGCCAGAAACCCATATTACCCAAGGCCCTAGTCAGAAGGGCCACAGTGGCCCCCCGACGCAAGGCTGAGCCCAGGAAATAATGGCAGGAGTAATTACAGACCATCACATCACCATGCTCAATGATCTCTTTGAAATTACTCACTATGTACCCATAATGGATGGTCTGGTTAGACTCAACCAGGGCCCTAGCTGGACTCCCCACCTCCATCACCTGGGGGACAGGCAGAGCAAAGAGAGCTTGTAGGTGGGCCATGGTACTACAGCAGTGACTTCCAGAGAGGAACTGATGCTCCAATACCAGCCACACACTCCTTAAATGGACACACACACACCCCCCCCCCACCCTGAACTGTCCACTGACACCAAGCTAGGCACTGCCACAGACACATGCCAAAATCTGGCACCTAACACCTCAAGTGCCACCACTGCATGAGCACACCAGGGAGGAGACTCACATCTCACTCCTGACACACCTCCACTGTCAATGAAATTATCAAAGTATTGAAAAAATTGATTTAGAAAAAAAAATATACACAGCCACTTGTTGATGTATAATATGAAAATCTATGGTATTCTCACAAAATCAATGATTAATGCGCGCATATACGCGCAAAATTGCGAAATTGCAAATTACAAATTGTAAAATTGTACAAATCTAACGTTAATATACATGAATGCAGGTAGATAACTAAGACAGTTTTTGTACCCACTAGCACTTGTATACTATGCCAAGGTTTACTTAAAGTAACACACTTTAGGTATCCAAGAAAATTGTTGGAAAAATGAAAAAAAAAAAAAAAAAAAAAATTGTTGAGAAAATTGTTGACATAAAACATGTTTACTTAAGATACTCACCAAATAAATCTCTTTCAGGGGCACATACTCAAAAGGCTAGGGGAATAGTCAATTAAGCAGCGGCCCACTGCCGAAATTGCCAATTAATACACCCATATAGCAAAATCAATGAGTAACTCAGAGACAAACAAGCCTATTGTACATGAAGTACTTTGTTTTTCCGGCCCTCGGAAAAATTTGTCTCAAATCCCATAAATTGAATAGTGTAATCTAGATTGTATGTTTGTACCCAATTTGCACACTAAAATTGTATGTTTGCACACCAGATTGTACGCTCGTACCCAATTTGCACACTAAAAATTGTATATTTGCACACCAGATTGTACGCTTGTACCCAATTTGCACACTAAAATTGTATGTTTGCACACTAGATTGTAAGTTGTATCCAATTTACATTTGAATTATATGTTGCACATTATACTGTATGTCTGTACCCAATTCATACACTGAAGTCAGATTTTTAGAAAATCAACATTTCTATGTGTATCCAAGCTGTACGCAAAATTATATTTGTACATACAGAAACTATCAATTGAACGCAAAATTATACATTGGCATACTAAAATTGCCAAATGCACGCGAAATTATATATTTGCACACTAAAATTGCCAAATATACGCGAAAATTATATATTTGCACACTCAAATTGCCAAATGCACGCGAAATTATATATTTGCACACTAAAATTGCCAAATATACGCGAAAATTATATATTTGCACACTCAAATTGCCAAATGTACGCAAAAATTATATATTTGCACACTAAAATTGCCAAATATACGCGAAAATTATATATTTGCACACTCAAATTGCCAAATGTACGCAAAAATTATATATTTGCATACTGAAATTGTCAATTGAACGCAATTACACGCGAAATTGTAAATTTGCACACTAAAATTGTCATTTATGTTCAATTTGCACGCTAAATTGAACATTAAATGCCAAAATTGCACACTATTTGCCAAATTGTATGTTGTACATAAAAATGGAAAATTATACCCAAAATTGATGTTACATAAGCAAATAAGCTATGGTATGGTAAGATATAGAAACTCGGAAATGTACTTATACCCAGGAGAAAATTGTTTATACTGACAAAGCTCTACCACAAAAATTGCATTTGAAGCACTCCCCATTACTTCAAATCCTCTTACAAAACAGTATATAACTCCAAAATAAGGTAAAAATTGTATAAATTGTACATTCCCTCGGCGAAATGACGGAGTTTCGCATTCTTTCGGGGGAGAGGGAGTATTCTATGATATACCATTTTATTGTTCCATAAATTCTAACATATTTTGTATTAATCAAAGAAATATCTATGAAATTAATACATAGGTTGGTTCTAAGAGCTATAAGAGCGCTCAAACTTTGTATAAGAGCGTTCATGCCCCACTGCACACCAGCCACAGTCAGTTAGACAGAGTTTATGACATCAAAGGCTCCGACCTAATGGTTCACTGCACAATATAATAAAAATGAGGGTCTCAGTGTGCGACCTCATGGTTCAATGCACAAATTAATAACTTGTAAGTGAATGCAACCGGCCGTCACGGGTGCCTGAGCACCGCTGACGCCGTCATGAGTGTCTGAGCACTCTAAGGACTGAACAATGGGTTACATAAGCACGACGCCATAACCTTCCGGTCGCTCTAGCGTCGCTCCTGAGCGACCTAGGTCAAATATCAAAAATTCTATGGAAAGCCCATAATTAGACGGTCAGAATGAGCCCAAGATCAAGGCGGAACTCCCAGTATTAAGGAAGTTATGCCATGGAGACTGAAAGGAGCTCCGAGTGCACCACAGACAAACCGGCGCAAATTACGCGCCTATCCAGCGGGCATTATAAACTTGGCATATTCAACTCCGCACATGCCCAAAATGGCGGTTATAAACGCATAAACGGCCGAGATATGAGGGTCTAAAGATGCAGAACCGACCAAGACAATGGGGGCCATAGCGGCGTCCATGGGGGTCCTTTGTCCCCCTGTGACACTTGAAAGGGTCCCCTCAAACAATTGTAGAGTTAGGCAGATGCTGCTGGCTCCAGTCAGTCTGGAGGTGCTTTTCCAAGATTTGCTACAAATAGCCTGTCTGCACCTCCAGGAAGACACATCACCAAGAACCGCTCTAGAGGTAACATCTCCAGTCATCTCCTGCTACCTGCTATACCACTGCACTATGGTGAAACTATGCTAGACAGGCATTGGTTTCCTACCATTTGTGGCCAGAGGCTATCTTCTTCAAGACTTCCACCAGAGGGTAAAGTTACTCATCATTACATTATTCCTCTAAGCAGCAGGTCAGGAGCTAGGTGTGGGAACCCACCTAGAACTATGCTGGACACTGTATTATTAATACCTCACAGGTGGAGTGGAACTGAACATTGTACTTTATAAATTACTGTATGTTTACTGTATGTACAAATTACCTACATACTAACTACTGTATGATTGATATTTCTTACATGTTGCCTAAAGCTGAATAAACCAGTGACAACTGGAAATAACACTATTTATAAGAGCCTTGAGATAATTACACTATACACCACTAGTCATATGATATTTCTCATATGACAACTTGATCATGCCAATTACTAGTATGACACAGCACACAGACATTGCCTTCTTTCTCGATCTCTCCCACTTTATCTGCACTGAAAACAAGTATGAATATATCTTTTGAATATCAATTGAATATGTTACTTAAAAGCTGGCCTCCCCAGCCTGAGCAAAATACAATATGAGGGGTGTTAAGCTGAATTTCCACCAATGTATGTGCACATATATATCAATTTATAGATATTCATACTTAATGAAAGCCTCCTACTAGGATGGATAGAGGAACAGTACCATGATCATTATAAATCTAATAACCTAAAATTGGACATGTTGTCTTTTCTATTTCTTAAATATATCCACAGATTATCTATACTCACAAACAATTAGATCAATGATCAAAAACAACATGTGTAACTTACGGAATATTTTCCTCCATCTCTATTTCCACATCCAACAGAGATGTGTGCTGGATTGTGTCTTGTGTTTGATTCTCTGTCTCTTCCTGTGGAGGTCTGATACTGACGGTCGTACAAGTGCCTTCAATTGGGAAGGCGGTAACCACGGGCCTTCTTCTGGCATGGACAGCATGGTCATTTATTGCCTATGATATCAAAAGTGACAAAATAAAAGTTGATGTTTCAGAAATGGTAAAGAGTATAAATTAACAACTGTTTGGTATGATTTATACATGTATGTGTTGAACTCAGAGGATGTCATTTATACAAGTAGGCCTGGTTTCAAAGTTTAATGCGATCAATGATAGTATTTTACCAGTGATATACTTACAGATGATGGCAAGGCCAACTCCTCATCATTTTTGTCTGCAACCTCTGCCCTGCTTCCTGCAACTGCCTGGTGTGCACTTGGTGCAGCCACAACAAACCTATCGGCGGCTGGCAGGGTACTGGGAGCTGCCAGGAGTGCACTTGGTGCAGCCACAACAAACCTATCGGCAGCTGGCAGGGTACTGGGGGCTGCCAGGAGTGCACTTGGTGCAGCCACAACAAACCTATCGGCAGCTGGCAGGGTACTGGGAGCTGGGAGACTGCTTGAAGGTCGAGGTGCTGCTACAGCTGGTGGCCTGGTGCAATGCATAACAACAATTGCTGCATCATATTTATAAAGAGTTGTATGAAAACTGGGATCAGGATGTTACAAAACAAGTGGTATAAGTTTTAAACTATTGCTTGGTCAAATCTTCTAGTGGCCTATTTTTGTTAAAGAGAAATAAAGAAAAGGGCCAAAAAATTGTTCAGTCATTCAAATCATTTTGATCGAGTAACAATGGTGTCTACATATATATTGGGTTTTGAAAACGATAATTTTATTCTCAAACAGCATTTTTGTTCTTCATGTTCTACCACCTCATCACAAAAGACTATTGCTCTATCAAACTGTCAACAAAACCATCAAATCTAAGGCAATAATAATTTTTAGAGGTTCCCTATGATAGGATGGCATTTTGGTAAAATGTTTCAATTGCAGTACCATATGTAATGAAATTAACAGCAGGAATTGCTGAGAATTCCGAGGACTTAGAGCTAAAGTTCAAGTAAATATGCTCTCATTCCAACTCTAGAGTGTTAGTTTTGTATGCTTCACAAAAAATTGGAGAGTAATCCTTTAGGTTAGATTGAATACACTTGACTCGACCTCACTTTCAATTACAATCACTGATAGACTCTTACTTTCATCACATGCCCAGTAGTCAACCTATATCAGCTGTCTTCATTAATTCATTACACTAGTTATTCCTTCCCAAAGCCTGGATACAATGATTCATCTTCGAAGCACTAGGTAAATATTTTTTTCCACAAGTACTCTGTTTTCCTAACATGATATTTAACAGCCTTTAATGATGGACGATCAAGTCATATAAAATACAGTGATTAAGGGTTAGTCAATGAGGCAAAGAAGTAAAAGCACCAAAGACATCCTTAAAACATTGATATAACATTCATATCAAGTATGACACCAAACTATGCCTTTCAGGACACTAAGTACCATAATGTCCCATGTATGAGGGATATAACCCTGTCATAATGTCCTGTGTTTGAGGGATATAACCCTGTCATAATGTCCCATGTTTGAGGGATATAACCCTGTCATACTGTCCTGTGTTTGAGGGATATAGCCCTATCATAATGTCCTGTGTTTGAGGGATATAGCCCTGTCATAGTGTGCTGTGTATGAGGGATATAACCCTGTCATAATGTCCTGTGTTTGAGGGATATAGCCCTATCATAATGTCCTGTGTTTGAGGGATATAACCCTGTCATAATATCCTGTGTATGATGGATATAGCCCTATCATAATGTCCTGTGTTTGAGGGATATAGCCCTGTCATAGTGTGCTGTGTATGAGGGACACTGCTGTCACACCACAAGCCACACTTCTCAAGTTGTTCTTCATTCCCCATTGACTGTGATGATGATGATATAGGACAATAACCACAATAAATGTAATTAATAAACTGACCATGATATTCCTATATCAACATGCGCTAATAATATACTCACTTGTCTGCAGGAATGTTTGGGTGCCCTTCTTGAAGCACACCTGACTGCACCTCAGCTGGTGCAGACAACACCGGAGCACTATAAAACAAATTTAATGTCATCAATGGAGCATTATAATACATATTTAATGTCAACAATGGAGCACTATAATACATATTTAATGCCAACAATGGAGCACTATAATACACATTCAATGCCATCAATGGAGCACTATAATATATATTTAATGTCATCATTGTAGCACTATAATACATATTTAATGTCATCATTGTAGCACTATAAGACATATGTAATGTCATCCATGGAAATCAATGGAATAATGAGGTGTTGATATTCAAGAGGACATTAGGCAAGCTGTCATCTACTGGTTACATCTTGACTTCTATGAATCATTATGGACATGCCAACATCAAAATGTCTGCTTCTGCTTTCCTTCTAGAGTGTTGTATTACCATTGGGCTGTGTTTAGCATATATCATAATCTGTTCAAAATGACACCATAATCAACCAAGTTAAACCAGAAAGGTTTGAATACTGGCTCATTAGGAAAACTGATACTCTTAACTTGATAGTCAAATTCTACAAGGTTAGCCATTGCTCATCATTATGCATTCATTAGGAACAAATGCACTCTTTTTGGTTCAACCATCTGTCAGATTTACCTAACTGATCAATTCTCTTAATCTCTTTCTTAATTAACTTGCACATTTCAAAAACTGATATTCTGAATTTCCTTTGTGGTAGTCATTTTAATACAACATTAGCCAACTTGCATTGACCGGGGACTAATGCAATATCTAGGTCACCCATATTTTTCAATTGTTAAACTGATACTCTTAATTTGTCTCTTCATGCTCATCATTCAACAATTCTTTGTAGGCCAAGGGGCCAATGATCCAAATTACTCATTTTCAAAACTTATACTATTAATATCCTTGGTCATTATTCTACACACAAAGTTAGCCATTGCACCAGTGCAGTTATCCTACTTAATTATAGCATTCTTTTATGATCAGAATTGAGTAGGAACCTTCCTGATTTGTTGTAGTTGTTTCATGGCATAGAATATAATTGTGGTTTCCCCATAGAGTGAACCTACCCCAATCCGTTACAGCAATGGATAGTTTCACAATAGCACTCTTTGTTATCTTATTATTTACATGACCAGGGGTTAGTTACGTATATATCTCACACTTACAGCAGGGTCAGTCTAAGTCAAAACAACCAATGGTTGACTTAACATGGACTCACCCAGCATTGTCAGCCCCTTAGTTATCTTATTGTTAACATGACCAAGGGGGAGTTTCATTAGTTGCACCCAATAACACCTGTTCATTTATTTATGTATTAATATATTTTATTGAGTGTGGACCAAGGCACAAGGTAATTTGTTCTCCTGTTAGCAAAACTGATACTCTTAATTAAGTATTGATGTTTATCATCCTGCATTCATTTGGGACCAATGCTCCAATTCGCTCTTTACAAAAGAAAATGATACTCTTAATATCCCATTTGCACGGTCATCATAGTGCAATAGTTGAGTTATTCATCTGGATAATTTTAAGAAATTATACTCATAATATCTTTCTCTGTATTCATCATCCTTTACTCAGAGCCAAATTATGTAGCCCACCTGTCTCATTTCTAAAATTGACACACAATCCACCCAGCTATATTAACTAGCAACTGACATGGCTTGTTACAGAAAAAGAAATCTCTCCGGAAAATACCCAGCAAAGTCAAACCCTCCCACTGCTTCCATTTTAAACCTCCTATCACATCCTTAAGTACCTTGTCTGTGTACATATCCATGCTCACTTGTTGACAGCTGTTTATAGAATACTTATTGAATGTAATTGTGTCACAACTCACAATGCACCATTGTAAATGCAGGTCTCTTACATCAAAAGAATTTTTGTAAATCAAAGCTTAGTGCTTGTTATCTATTTGAATTAAAGTATCCAATTGCAGTCATTTACTTTGCTGTTTTGGGGTTTGAATAGTAAGTACTGGATCCATGATTAGATCACCATATCCACTCTAAATATTTATCATCAAGTATTAATGATGAATAATGTGTAGTCAACACATACTTTATTACTTGTTCTATCAGTCCTTTATTTCTGTCACATTCTGACACTTTAGTGCACTTTGTAAATGCCTTATTGCTATGTATATATGCTAAATAATCTATATCCCATTTATTCATCATTCAAGTATTGATGTACTTGTGTAGGTAGTACAAGGATTTAGGCAGAATATGTTCAAAAATAATGCAGTTGGCCCATTCTCCGTGTCCAAAGCAGTGCTTCTGGATTTTACAGCTTTTACGTTGATTGTTCACATATGCTGGCTCATGAGATAAGTGGGACAGTTCAAAACATCTTTTCGTGTGGCACAAATGCGACATTTCATGGAGATGCTTCTCTGCATTTCCATTAATCACATACACCAATCTGTGCACAGGTTGGTCTTTACTTCCCCATCCCTTCACTGTTATCTTTAAGGTGGGGTATCCACGTGTTGTTACAGCTTTGTCCCATAGACGACAGCCAGTTAAATCCTCATCATGACTGTACTTTGTAATCCTTTTGATGACTTTGTTTCGATACCTATCTGTCATCATCTTCTCTACTTTTCCACTCATATCTTCCACTGACTTATGATGTCCCTATTGAAAAGATACAAAAAAGTAACTTTGAAGTTTATCATTTTGAATTATTCCCCTCAACTTTGCAACTGCTTTGAATGTATAGACCATCATCTAATGACCTCAATTGTACACTGGAGAGTCACTTTGAACATCACAAAATATCTTATGTCATACTGAAATAAAGGAAGTGTGCACCCACCTTCCATTAAAAATACGTTAAAAAGGTTTGCCTTGCTAACACCATTGTCAGCCCCTTACCCATTGATTTGTTAACATAACCAGGGGGAGTTTCACAACTCACACACTTATAGCATTGTTAACAGGGCCAGGGGGAGTTTCATAACTAAGACACTAATAGCATTGTTAACATGACCAGGGGGAGTTTCTTAACTCACACACTAATAGCATTGTTAACATGACCAGGGGGAGTTTCTTAACTCACACACTATTAGCATTATTAACATGACCAGGGGGAGTTTCATAACTCACACACTTATAGCATTGTTAACATGACCAGGGGGAGTTTCTTAACTCACACACTAATAGCATTGTTAACATGACCAGGGGGAGTTTCATAACTCACACACTAATAGCATTGTTAACATGACCAGGGGGAGTTTCATAACTCACACACTAAAAGCATTCTTAACATGACCAGGGGGACTTTCTTAACTCACACACTAATAGCATTGTTAACATGACCAGAGAGTTTCATAACTCACACACTAACAGCATTCTTAACATGGCCTTGGGGAGTTTCATAACTCACACACTATTAGCATTATTAACATGACCAGGAGACTTTCTTAACTCACACACTAATAGCATTGTTAACATGACCAGGGGGAGTTTCATAACTCATACACTAATAGCATTGTTAACATGACCAGGGGGAGTTTCATAACTCACACGCTAATACCACTGTTAACATGACCAGGGGACTTTCTTACCTCACACATTAATAGCATTGTTAACATGACCAGGGGGAGTTTCATAACTCATACACTAATAGCATTGTTAACATGACCAGGGGGAGTTTCATAACTCACACACTAATAGCATTGTTAACATGACCAGAGAAGGTTTCATAACTCACACTAATAGCATTTTTAATATGACCACGAGAAGTTTCTTAACTCACACACTAGTAGCTTTGTCAATATGACCAAGGGAGGGTTTCTTAACTCACACAGTAATAGCATTGTTAATATGACACAGGGGAGTTTGAAAATGATACTCATCTTCATTAGGCTAAGTCAAGTAGTCCAACTGACTCAGTTACAATCTGGTATTCCCAATTGTATTGTTGGACTTCATCAATCCCCTTGATATAGCCACACAATCTTAGTGTCTACCTGTTTACATGAGGATGGTAAGGATGTAAGTTCACGCCTTACATCACCTAATAGGTGTTCCCCCTCACACTAATGAACTCACTAGTTAGCATTCTGTTAACTTGCTCATTGTAATTCCATTTACTTAGTATATCACATAAGATTTGATATTGAATCAGGATTTTGAATTAGGCACTGGCTTATACGTGGGGTATTACGGCACCCAGAGGCAGTCCAACCCCTAATTAACCCATTAACTTGTCTTTATGCTGATGTCAAATTCTGCTTACATCAACAGGACTATTATAGAATAAGGGGAGTAATAAATGTCATTCTCCACTCAAGGGCTGTTTTGAGAAAGCTAATAGAGAGCACTATTTATGAATGACAAGCTGCCCCCCGGCTTCAAATGTCCAACAATAGGTAGTGCTACCTTGTGCTGTGCACTTTAACTCTTCTTTTACCGAACGCACATTTCTGCGAGTAAATTGCGTTTTTTTGGCTGATTTTGATGCCCTCTTTCTTATACGAAAATCAGTGAAATCTTACGATTTTCTCAGGGATTGCCTTATGGTATGTGAACTCTATGGATCTTAAACCACTAGTTTCTACTCTGCTTTGCTGAGCAATGGTGAGGTTCTGGAAGAGAATTGAGAAAGGTTGGGGTCAATTCTGATGAGTATTTATGCAAAAAATCATAGAAAATGAAGTAACCTTGTGCTGTGCCCTTTAAGGGCTGCTGATGCAGGAGTGCTTCATGCTGCATAGGCATGATGCTTCGAATACGTGCCAGCAAGACTGCTCACCAGCACTTCATTGGTGCTTCATGCTGATCAATGGGCATGATGGATTATGCTCCACAGCACTTAATTGGTGCTTCATGCTGATCAATTGGCATGATGGATTATGCTCCATAGCACTTCATTGGTGCTTCATGCTGACCAATGGGCATGATGGATTATGCTCCACAGCACTTAATTGGTGCTTCATGCTGATCAATTGGCATGATGGATTATGCTCCATAGCACTTTATTGGTGCTTCATGCTGACCAATGGGCATGATGGATTATGCTCACCAGCACTTCATTGGTTTTTCATGCTGATCAATGGGCATGATGGATTATGCTCCATAGCACTTCATTGGTGCTTCATGCTGACCAATGGGCATGATGGATTATGCTCCACAGCACTTCATTGGAGAACCATGCCACTCCTCCGGGAGAGTATCAACCCTGTAGGGTCTGCATGATACATGCATTTAGCTCTGGTGAATAACTTACCAGGGCTGCATTCATGCATCATAACGGCCAATGGGCATGGTGCATTAAATTTAATGCTGATATTATCTAAGGTGCCATATACAAGATACACCCAGAGTTTGAGGATTTGTCCCAAATACCTTGAAATGACAAAATGTCAGTCCTAATTGATGAATTTCCAAAATACAATGCTGGTGTAGGAGTTTAATATATCAAATGAAAGCTCTTGGTGGATCCAGGGTATACGGAATCCAGATTGATAAGCAGGTACTGCAGTAGTACACGTCTGGCTGAGTGAGATTACGGAACCAAGCATGGACACTATGGCAGAATGAAGAAACACACAGATCGGCATTGGATTCATCAATGATTCACCACCTACCTAAGGCCACATCAAAAAAAATACGGATCTTGGTTTTGAAAAAATGGTGCGAGCGAGCGGAAATCTTTCTCTTTTTTTTAAGAATTTTCTTACGTCCAATGGATTCCTTGCTGGAAAAGTGAGGCGAGCGAAAAAATTTTGTTTTTAAAAGAGAAAACTTGTAGAAAGTGAAAAAAAAGAAGAAAAAAAAATTGTATTTCCGGAAATATGGAGAGGGAAATCCGTAGTCCAACTTTTTTTGGTGTGGCCTAACCACTGTCATTCAGAATTATATACCATGTTACAGTCCTACCCAAGTCTTAAACTGCCATATACCTCAGATGCAGCCTATGACTCATTCAAAAGTCGGAGGGTGCGGCTTTTACGAGGGTGCGGCTCATACGAGAGAATTTGCCATATAAGCTGAAGGTCATGCATGACGAGAGCCTCTATGCAGCTCAGTAGATCAGCTAGGAACAAGGGTTGTGGCTTATAGTGCATTTTGACAGAATAGGGGTCAGGCAGTATACTTACACATGGGTACGGTATTGACTCGGATCTATACGGTAGATAGCTGATATGTATGTGTTAGGGAGTGGAGGGTGGTTCAGTTGTCAAAAGCAGGGAGCTGGGTTGATGAGAGAGAGGGGATGTGTGTATAGTTTTATCAGGGGGTGAGTGCAAACAAAGCATCTGCTGGAATAGATCTGTACTCTCTTAACATGCAAGACATCCATCATGCCTTCAACTCTTTAAGGGCCACTGATGCATTAACTCCGGGAGTGTATGTATCAACCCCGGAGGGTCGGCATGATGCGTCAATAGAAGTGCTGGCGAGCAGTCTCAACACCACTTCATTGGTGCATCATGATGACCAATGGGCATGATGCACTCCTGTATTAGCGGCCTTTAAAGGGTAAAGTGCCACTGATGCAGGAGTGCATCATGCCCATTGGTCATCATGATGCAAAAAAAGGTTCTGCTAATACTGCTTGCCAGCACTTTATTGGAGCATTATGCCGACTTCACATGAATGTACCAACAGTTACATTGTAGGGTCGGTATGAATCATGAATGTAGGTATCCCTAGCGAGTTACATGTAAATGGCTGCAGTTGCATTGACATGAAGCAAATATATATGGTTGTCATGATGCGTGAATATCGTGCCGGTGAGTTACTAACCAGTGCTGCATTGGTGCATCATAACAACAAAGGAACATAAACATATTATGGGGCAGTTAAAGAGTTAGTGTTCTCCCCTGACATGCGTGTTTAATCTCCCCATGGCACGCACATGTGATGTACATGCACTGATATTCTCACATAGTAGACCGAGTCACAATGTTTCACGTCTTATTGTAAAACGCACATAAAAACTGCACCTGCATATACAGTGTATACAAAAGGTTTTTGCCCTCGCAGGCCACTCGGTCCTATGAATTTTATCACTCCACAGGCCCGGATTGATTTCAGTAGGACCGAGATTATTGTTGTGAGGAAAGAAATAATGAAAAATAAGAATTAACTTGCTATTTTAATCATTTAATTCTTCAAGATTAAACAAAATTTACACCTTTTGTTTTAGTCTGTAAAAACCTTAGTAATAATCCGATTTGCAAGCTTAAGGTTATTAGTGCACCTTATTTGTTACTAAAGGTTGGGGGTGCATCTTGTATATGAGTATTCTATACGATAGAACAGAAATAAATTGTCCAAATTATGACTCCAGGTTCATCCCCAGCTTTCGCTAATTCTGTAAGGCACAGCAGGGTCATCCTGACCTATAAGCCACAAATAATAAGCGGGGTGTTACAGATTCTGATGTCACGATTACTTGAATTCAGCAACACTGTCCCACTTTTAGGCCCTACAGAATTCAAAAATGATCCAGGATCATTTTAAAATATGGGTTGCAGTGTTTGGAAAGTATTGGTCCAGCTAGCCACTATGGATCTAGTCCATATGTAGGAAGGTAGTCAGTGGCCCAGCTAAGAATTTCTCAACCACTTCGATTGCATACTGCCTACTACGAATTGCACACCCCCTATAAACCAGTCCACTCATAGTTAGGGGCAGTGGGTGACCCGGTATTGCCCATACAAATGCATGCACTTTCCTCCTATATCTGCACCAGTCATAGTGATTGACCCTGTATACCCAAGAATGCCCTTCCGATCCAGGCAAGGTCGGTACGATCCAGCAGGGTTATAATCTTTGGGTTTGAGAAATGACTTCCTGTATTACCTATGATTGACTGTACAGCTGCCCGTCCTTTCAATGTATATCTGCACCACTCATAGTGATTGACCCTGTATACTCAAGAATTCCCTTTCGATCCAGGCCAGGTCGGTACGATTTGGGAGCACTCTAAACTTAGGGTCTGAGAACTGACTCCCAGTCTCATGGTAGCCTTTGTAGTGGTATTAGGAGCTGGAAGGACGAGGTTGCCCCATTGAACCATAGACCGTGTGAATGGTGGATATATCGTGTCAATGACTTATTCACCGCCTAGTCAAGGCCTAGTTGTAGTATTGATTCACTCCTGTATTGATAGATGGCATGTCAGTCTGATTGAATACCTGTTTGACACTTGATTGATAGCTGATTGATTTGGAATCCTAGCCGGCCTCCTGGGATAGACTAGCCTTGGTCCTATATTGATTCTTACATCAGTCGATGTGGACCATAGACCGCAGTCCTCCCATACCCTCATTGATTTTAGGATCATCAGCATTTAGGTAAATAGCTTGGGGAAGACCAACCAATTTATGATGGTGCGCTGTCTCAAAGGGCTAAGGTTCTTAGGCATATATAGTGTCTCATTGATAAAATAGCATTAAGACTTTAAGGGCCACTGATGTAGGAGTACATCACACCCTTTCTCGTCGATACAGTCCCAGAGGGTCAGTATGATGCACTAATGCCATGCTGGCAAGCAAAGGTGCCAGCAGCTGATTGCTGTATCATGCCGACAAATGAGCATGATGCACTCCTGCATCAGTGGCCATCAATGGGTTTATATACATAGCGTTTTAATGTAGTATATCAAAATAAAAGTGTGAGCATTGAATTTTCCCTTTTTCAGTTCATTCTAGGTGCCTTTCTACTGAAGATGGAAGCAGAAGCCTTAATCATATAATGTTCTAACAGTTTTTTTCAGTTCAATTCGACTTGTTTTTGTCCATGTTCGAACAATCCGTCTTTTTTTGTCCATGTTCTAACAATCCATCTTATTTTCGTCCATGTTCAAACAAACCATCCTGATATTGTTCATGTTCAAACAAACCATCATGCTTTCTAAAAATCCGTCCTGTTTTGTCAATGTTCTAACAAATCATCCTGACATTGCCCATGTTCTAACAATTCGTCCTGTTTTTGTCTGTTCTAGGTGCCGCTCTAGTGAAGGTTGGAGCAGCAGAGCAGAAGCTGGGACAGGCAGAGAGGGAGTTTAACAGCACAGCACAAAATAACTTCATCCAACCTCTGCGCGCCTTCCTGGATGGAGACATGAAAACAGTACAGGTACGTCAACAGGGCATGTCAACTCTTAAACTTAAAATGCCTGCAGCCCTGGCGAGTTACTTGCCATGGCTACATTCATGCATCATGCCAATCCTGTGGGTTTGATGGACTCCCAGAGGTCGGCATAATGCTCCAAAGCTTGCCAGCACTACATTGGTGCATCGTGATGACCAATAGGCATGATGCATTAATGCATCATGCCCATTGTAACCTGTAAGGGCCACTGATGCATTAATGCATCATACCCATTGATCAGCATTCAACAGCACATGATTGGTGCATCATGATGAGCCTCTGGAAATGTATCAACCCTGTGGGATTCTCATGATACATGAATGCAGCCATAGCAAGTTACTCACCAGGCCAGCTAATGGTCCACAGCTGTTTGAAAAAAAAGACATCAGGCTGATTTGAGGCATAGAAATTTGATGAAATTTACTGATAATAACACTAATCTTAGCTGAAGAAGGGAGGGGCGGGGGGCAGAGCCCCCAATGAATGACTTGCACAGACTTGCCATTCTGTGTGTAACATAGTGTGTAGGACTAATGCTAGGGGGATCCTCCTGCTGCAATTGGCATCGGAATTTGGCAATCGTTTTTGCACAACATGCATGAGGAAGGCTCCCTATTCGCTTCCAATTCAAAATCAGTTGTAAATCTTGCGAATTGCAGAGGGAAGGAATATTTTAGATGGGAAATCATTTCATATGAAACGGTGCTGACATCTAAATTCAAAAAGAAAACAGAGCACTATAACCTTCTTTTGTTATGGTGCCAGAATGTAACCCTGGCAAGTTACTCACAGACCGCACATACATACTATTCTTTGATTCAAATTATTTGAAGACAGGACCTTTGAGATGGTTTTTCTGTCAGTGTAATTTATAATGATTTCTTAACCATTTTCTTTTGTGTTTTATTTCATTAGGTTATTTTATCATCTTTATGTAAAGTGCATGATTAGTTTTTCATATATGATATAGAATATACAGTATGTCTTTCCCAACCGTATAACATGATGTTATACATAATAGCTTAATATTGGGTAGTTGTTTTCCTGCGGCAGAGATGTCATAAAGTACGTCAGTTCATCTCCCCCTTTATGTTGTTAACGGTGACATCAGTGATGTACAGAGTGTACAGAGTGCCACACATAAACAGGGAAGGAAGTTTTCAATTTTTCTCTGATGTGAGGGATTTTCAAGTTCCGAAGGGCAAATTTTTGGGGTCCCAAAAAAAAAATAAACTCTTAAATACAGGTGTCTCAATCGGTATGGATACAGTGCAGAGATGTAAGACCTTCAGAGGGCCGTCTATTTTCAGATGTTCAGGCTTCTTCCAGCCTGTGGTCATAATTTGGATAAAGAGAATTACATTAATCATAGATACCCTTACATTTCCTTTCTACTTCTAGGGAGCCTAAGGCTGAGCATAATTCAGGCTTCAGCAGGTGCAATAAAACATGCCTTATGCTGCCCTCTAGCCATTTCTAACCAAACTAACTTTCAGAGAAAATGAATCTAAGCTGGCTACTGATTGGCTGAAACTCTGATGCAGTGTTTTTAGTTGTCTTGCTTTGACCATCCATTCTAGAGATGGTTTTAATGGTTTTGAGTGAGGGGATCAGGTTGAAATGAAGACAAGATGGGTGCTTTTAGCAGAACACATTGGGGGAATGGGTGCCTTGCTAACATCCAGAATTTTTCAGAGGTTGAGCCCATACCCAACTGACATTTCTGAATACAGAAACTAGGAGATGAGACAGAAAGTGTTGAACCCTTTAAGGGCTGCTAATGCAGGAGTGTATCATGCCCATTGGTCATCATGAGGCATGAATGCAGCCCTGGCAAGTAACTCACCAGGGCTGTATTCATGCATCATGACGACCCTACAGGGTTGATACATATACTCCCGGAGGGTCGGCTTGATGCTCCAACGAAGTGCTGGTGAACAGTCTCGCCAGCACTTCATTGGTGCATCATGACGACCAATGGGCATGATGCATTAATGCATTAGTGGCATTAAAGTGTTAAGCTGATTGTTTGTGAATGTTTCTCATCTGGTGACTTCCCATGTCAAAGTGTAGAGTCTTTTCCATCTTTGACTTGTCATTGTAGTCAAATTGTGCCCAAAGCTTTGACTGTGCGTGTCACTCCAACCCCTATATCACTCCTCCAAAGTGATTTTCTCTCAGTTGTCAAATCATATTCATGTACCTGGTCTGATTTCTGTGAGTATTCTTAGATTTTCAATAGGTCTTCAGTTCTTGTGGTTTTAGTTGTGTGTAGGTAGAATTTCTTAGATTATTCCTATTATAGTAAAAGCGCAAGATCCAGCAAGTGCATGAGTCTGTGTGTCACACTGTAAGAAATAACTGTTGAATCTGTCTACCAGGCATCCTCATCAAATTGAACACTGAACCATAATCGTATTGTAGTAAAGCAGTCTAGTTTCTACAATAAAGCCCAGATGGCAGTACAGTTAAGCACAGAGGCACAAGGAATTTCCATAGAAATAACGAGAGATCTCTGGCAAATTAGGGACAAGGAGTTCACCATTATTTACACATTTTATTCTTACAGTTCAGAAAAATATATTGAGGGCAGTGTTGCTGTAACGACACAGAAAAAGCCATCATAAAATCTTAATGGATTGTGTAGGACCTTCAGATGAAGGCCAAAGTGGCCTGCTTGTTACCTCAACCTTTTATTGGCAAAAGAATTGTTCAGATACTCCAATTACCAGGTAGAGGTGAAGTCAGCTTTGTTTGTATAGCATAACTCTAATTCTTTAAGGTGATTTAGCCTGCATAAGAGAAAAATGGCCTGCATAAGATGCCAAAAATAATACCACTTTGACTTGCTGTGAGTAGGCACTTACCTATTTTACAAACCTTATTCTTTGAATTTTATCTATTCAGCAATGGAAAGAGCTAATAAAAAGAAGTGGATTTGCCTTTTAGATGAAGTCTTTATGTCAATTTAAAGGGGAATTATGACTGGTTAAAGATGCCAAATCAAACCTATAATTCTACCATAGTTAAGAGTTTAAATAGGGTCCAAATTTGTGATCAAGCAAGTTGAATGCAGGAGAATTTAGTTCACTTCTATCACTATTTTTAATCATTTTCTGTTTTGAGAGGCTAGATTATGCCTAACATTATGGATATTGATGGATATTTTCCCTGTATAATAATTCAAAATGGTTTATTTTGACTCAAGTTTTCCCCCCATTTAAACGGTCAACGAGAATCACGGCAGAATTGTGGGGTCCTTTCCGAGAGTTTGAATAGTCATAATTTCCCTTTAAATTGACATAAAGACTTCATTCCAAAAAGCAAATTCCCCTTCTTTTTATCATACCTACCCTTTGCAGAACAGATATAATACATAGGATATAGTATTGGAAAACAGGGAACTCCCTAACATTGGGAAGCTGGATTGAATCTCTAAGTGAACCACACATCACAATTTTGGGGCTGTCTGTCAAACATCCTGGGGCCCTTTAGAAAAAATAAATCTAAACATTTTCTAGACCATTTTTAACCAGAAAATGTGGCAAACCATTCTTTTGTATGTGCTATGTCATCTTCATATCATAAAATGGTTCTAAAATTTTGGTTCAACTTAAGTGTAAAGATTTTCTTCTCTGTAACTGATCTTAAGTTAAAATCCAATAGATTTCCTCAAGCCCTTCAAAATGGTACCTTGGTTGTACTGATACTCCTATGAATAGCTTCAAAATCAATAAGGTAAGACAAGTGAGGTTACAGCTGTGGCTGATCACAATTTTCACACCTGCACTAGCAGACCCGCACACAGCAGATGGGTCAGTGCCTACTGTGAGAAAAAAGTTTTCAGCAACACTGATTGAGGGTCATGGCAATTTACAAGGATGGAAGTCTTCAGGGTTTTCCTGGATTTCAGGGATTTTCAAGTTCCAAAGAACTATACTCAACTATATATAACCCATATTTTAGGGACTCTCATTGAGTATTTAAGAGATTTTGGTGGTCAGTGAATCTAATTCCTGAATTTATGACTCACACATTATCAGGCATCATGGTAGATTTTGGCCTATGGATAAACACACAAGGTTCATAACATTTTGTGCACTGCCATGCATTTCCTTGCCATATAGCTTCATATTGTTTACATTTAATTTATTACTTAAGTAAAATGTCATCCCCTTCAGCTCATTCATTTCAGACATTTTCTAGGACATTAGAAAGTATCTAGAAGAGCTTCTAACTTGATAGTATTTGGTGTATGCTAATTGTTATTATTATATTTTTGTTTTCTATTCAAACTATTACCAGACAACACATATAGGGAGTTATACATTGGTGCATCATGCCTATAGGTTGACATGATGCACCAATGAAGTGCTGGCGAGTCTGCTCACCAGCACTTCATTGCTGCATCATATCAACCCTCCGGGCGTGTATCAACCCCATACTAAGGTAGGTATGATGCATGAATTCAACCCTACGATTGCATTCACACACCATGATGCATTAATCATAATGGGCATGGTGCATGAATGCATCATGATGCATTAATGGGCATGCTGCATGAATGCATCATGATGCATTAATGCATCATGATGCATGAATGCATTTTAGACTTTAAGATTGATAACAGGGCACCACATTCCCTTCCTATTTCAAACCAAGAACTCCATGCCAATACAAGTGGGCAAAACATGTGATTTTGTATTCTGTTTTAAAAATGAAAAATAATTTGTATCTTTTCATTTATTTCTTGTTGTATTTTTTCCTATTTCAGAAAGAGAGAAAAGTGCTGGAGAACAAGCGTCTGGATCTTGATGCAGCGAAAACAAGGCTCCGACGTGCGAAGGCCATGTCATCCAAGGAACAGGTGTGTATCGAGTTAGCCACCTAACCAACCCACCTGGGGCTGTTAATGCAGGAGTCCATCATGCTCAGTGGTCGGCATGATGCACCAATGATGTGCTGGTGAGACTGCTCGCCAGCACTTCTTTGGAGCACCATGCCGACCCTCCTTTGGTATATTGACCCATCGGTTCTGCATGATGCATGCATGTAGCCCTGATGAGTTCTAACCAGGGCTGCATTCATGCATCATGACGACCAATGGGCATGATGCATGAATGCATTATCGGTCTCTGAATGTCTAACTTAGACTTCACTAGTACTATCAATGACTTCATCAGGACTGAAATAAAGAGAACTGTATTGAAAACTAGAGATAACAATTAGCTATTTTCACCATGCTGGTGTAAGGGATAAATGCTGATGGCTCTGTCTAATAGAATATACCGTCAACAACCCAAGGCTCACGGGAATTGCAAAGTGTGAAGGATGTTCCAACGTTAGTCGCACTTGTGATGTTGGGAACAACAGTTATTGTTTGATAATTGATTTTGTTTAAAAACATGGAATAAGAAGGGAACTACATATATGAGGTTTCAGTAGTTTAATACGTCTCTAGCGGGGGCTCTTTCAAGACCAGCGTTATTTGATACCCTGGTGCTTCTATGTCTCAATGTGGTATATTGATTCTGACAGCCAATTATTCTCCTCAATATACTGTATATAAAACTTGCACCATCAGCACAAATACTGCTGGTGTGGGTGCGCGTACAAAAAAAATCTTACGCTTCCTTTCATTAGGGAAATTCCCATCTCCATACAGATAGCTATAGAAATTACGTACAACATAATTATGACAGACGCCCCTGTCACATACCTTATCGCTGTGAATAGCAAACCTGCTACTAATACCAAGGTAGCGGACTGTTCACTGGGCCCGCCATTGCTGGAGCTGGTTACCAGCAGTTATCACTGATAACAAATATCAGATAGGTACCACCTGCCCTTGATAGGCCTGCAGTGAATAGTTGGGATTATTTCACTCGCTAATACCGTAAATTCTCTCGTATAAGCCATGGCTTATACTAGAATCCAAATGAATGTTAGGCTTAAAGGATTGATCCAAAGAATGGGAGCATCTTATAGGAGGGTTTTTTACACTATAGAACAGTACTAAAACTACTATTTTTAAGGGCCAGATGCACCTCATAGCTCCCTCCAAAGTCAAAAATGAATATGACCTTAGCTGTTTAAATGACATCTAATACTCACTCACTCAAGGCATACTTTCAATGGCATCATGATGACCAATTTCTTCTTCTTTTTTTTTGATCATTGGGCATGTTGCTGTTGCTTGCATAGCGAGGTTTCTTGTTTATCTCTAATTGCAGCCATGATAATTCTAATCGCAGAAAATTGCGCGATATTCATATGGGTACCAAACATTCAAAATTTATGCCATGCCAAGAACAAGTGTGGTGC
Organism: Acholoe squamosa; assembly: GCA_949317995.1. NCBI lineage: Eukaryota > Metazoa > Annelida > Polychaeta > Phyllodocida > Polynoidae > Acholoe > Acholoe squamosa. The sequence goes on along the minus strand of OX439046.1, from coordinate 71,264,647 downwards.
AAGTTGAGAGCCGAAAATTGCTGATATCAGCATGCACATGGTGAGTGTGTGAACCAGACTGATCATAAATAAGCGCTATAGGACCCTGGACCCATATCCAGTGGGTCCACAAATTTTTATTTCACTGGTTATGGCAGAGGTGGCAAAACACACTGATAAGGCATTGGCATGATGGGTACCTTGTCCCTGGATAACATCCACTTCAAGGGACATGCTGGTCCTCAGCTTATCAGTGCAAGTTGCCAGAACCAGCTCCATTCCGGCTTACACCCTATAGACTAGCGTCCCATAAATCATGAAGGGAGTGTGAAGCCACTCGAGGTGCAGACTTGATGGGTAATTGTGAGCTCCTGCTGATAACAAGGCATTTTTATCTCATTATACACATTGTTCCTATTGCCTTATTTATAAACAGGATCTACCGTAATGGCTCACACACCGTATCATTATGAATAATGACCCTGGCACTATGCAGGGGTCTAGGAAAAGGGGGAGCCAGGGGGTCCTGGGCCCCCTCAGTCATAAAGGATTGAGGGGCCCTGAGTATATTTGGGTCCCCCAAAATTTGCCAACAATTCATGATGAAATGGACAAGAAGCTTAAACTCTGCACCTCAAATAAGGTTTATATAGCAATGGAATAGGAAAGATGGGGCCTGAGCCTCAAATCATATCTAAGTTGAACAAAAGTTACTTTGCTATACAAATGGTATATAGGTATATATAGACGTCATTGCGCTTGAGCCGCCGACACTTTAAGGTGGAGGTGGGGGGGCATGATGGGCCCCCCAATAAAGATTTGCTTCCTACGCCATGTTAATTCATGCATCGGGATGACCATTTTGTGTGAGACACCAATGCAAAACTTGCCCTTAAAGGTTGGGATGGGGATCCTAAGAAAGGAGTAGTCTGTCTATTTCTATGTGATAGCACTGTGGCCAGATGCATAGTAGGCAGCCCTTTATCGAGGCAAACTATACAGAGCATTGGATAGCTTTAAGTATTCAGTTAAATGCACTGGCATGCATGTGTGCTTGTCAAGGATCTCTATGGAAAAATTATGTTTGCCCCTCAACCCTCACCCCCAAACACTCACCTACCCACCCCTCACTTCACCCTATAGATCTATCCCTCTCTCCCTCTTGGACCAATTGGGAGTGTGTACAGTGTGTAGGACTGTCCTTCAGGCTTTTTGCACAAGATATTTGCAATGTCAGATTGTCTTAGTTAATGTAGGAAAGAAAAAGCGGTATAAAAAGGAGAAGCAAAGTCCAACCTCAGAAGATGCAAATTCATGCACTGTAAAAAAACTGTTGAATCTACCAGGGGATCCTCTTAAAACTGAACAGTAAACCACTAATGTTATTGCAGTGAAGCAGTGTAATTTTCACAAAAAGCCCCAGGTGGCAGTACTGTGATACGAAGAATCTCTGTGAAAATAGTGACGGATCTCTAGCAACTTTGGTACAAGGATTTCGCCATATTTCGACAACATTTCTTTTACAGTGTGGTTGATACCCATAAGGATGCATTCCATCTTTGACCGATCTGATACTAACATAAACCCTAAATAAGTCATCATCCATGTCTTATAGATCATTTTAGATCCAGATGGCCTATGCTCTTGTAAGCAAACAACAGCAGAAACATGAAGGTTAAAAATATCTAAGGAATCCTAATAAATCCTTTAGAAAGTGAAATCAGATGGTTATCCCCTCATAAGTGCACCTCAGTCAGCCATCAGCCAAGTTAATCAGAACCCAATGAAGCCAATCGACCAATCAGTGTAGTGCACCTCAGAGCCCCCTGGAGGATATGGTAGTTGTCATTAACCGGACGAGGCCATAAGTCGCTTTGTCGCCAATTGTGTGCTCTGCAGACCTAAGCCTCTCTACGAGTGACCTATGAGAGCTGGACTAATCAGCTGAGCTACATCTTGAAGGTCAGGTAGTGGGCCTTGTTGGAAGCAGCTGTCCAAGAGGATTTATTCAGGGATGGATGTCTTCACAGATTTTCAAAGTTCCAAGGCCCTATACCTTCATATAAAAACTCTGCTTTTAAGGCCGATATTGGACTATTTCAGGGATTTTCGGGCTGTGTGACTTTCATCCCGGTTTATTTCCTGGTGGATACTACAGTCCAATAGGTCTAACCAAGGACCTCCATATGACATGGGTCTGTGGTCAGGTCATATGACATTCTGATGCTGTAAATAAGCTGGTCTTAGCTGCAATTGTGTAGAATTTCTTTGTTTTCAGATCACAAAACCATGGAATAAATGCAAATTCCACTCCCATGTAATATGCATTGTATTTACCTTGATGTGGCGTTGTTTGAACCTTGAGGAAAATGATGCAAACATATTCCATAGGAATGGACATTTGCTTATATATGCCATCTTTTGACACTATAGAACAGTACTAAGATCACAATTTTCAAACCCCTGGTGCAGCTTACAGCTGAACTCAGGGTGCCGATTACACTCCAGGTTTTACAGTACCGTAAAACCTCGGTCATAAGCCGACCCCTGTCATAAGCCAGGAGTAGACTTTGAGGAAATATTATGAGCCGGTTTCGGTGCATACCTTTCACCACTTTCTCTTTAATCTATTATGGTAAAACCCCGCCCATAAGCCATTGGAAGACTTTGGCTAGAAATTAGAAGCCGGTTTTAGTCAGAAATAGAAAAAAAAATGGCTTATGACCGGGGTTTTAGATCAGGTAGCGAACAAAGTGTGTACATCCTGGTCCATTTCTTAAATTGGTTTTTGGGGCCCAACCATTGAGGTTAACTCAGTGTAAAAGGCTTTTCTTAAAAACTTACCTTATCATCTATCTAACCTTATATACATACAGATGGGAGGTGCTTTCAAGGATGCAGCAGATGTAAGAAGTTGTTACCAATCTCTTGTCGTTGTCTCAATTTTGGCGTAACTTTGTTAGACAGTGCATGTTTAGATCAAATATATATTTAATCTTCCACCACAGATAGAGAGTCATAACTGACTCCTTCTATGTCTTTAACCCTTTAAAGGGCTGCTAAGGCATCATGCCCATTGGTTGTCATGATGCACCAATAAAGTGCTGGCGAGACCACTAGCCAGCACTTCATTGGAGCATCATGCTGTCCCTCCGGGAGTTTGTGTATCAATCCCGTAAAATCGCATTGATGCATTCATGTAGCCCTGGTGAGTTACTTCTCAGGGATGTATTCATGCATTATGCTGACCAATGGGCATGATGCTTCAATGCATCAGCAGCCCTTAAAGAGTTAAAGACAAATACACATAGATTCTATTTTTCTAGAAATTATCTTGTCTCTTTCTTTATGTTGCAATAGCTGGTCTTTAATCTTTCTCATGAAGATTTTTTCCTCATATGATTTTAAAGTGTGATGTGCACATTCTCCCTAGTTGTGATTGTTGTCCCTTTTCACACATATAAATCTCACAATTTAATTACCAAAATATTTCTAATCAGTTAACTGACTTCATAGATAGTGTTTCTGTGTTTTTCAGTCAGTGTGTAATTCAAGTTATTCATGGAATTCTAATTTTTCTCCTTAAATCTGTTCACTTCTGTCTTTATTCTTGTCAAAGTTCCTTCGTGTTGTATTGAATAGGAAAGAAAAATAATCATATTACTTTAAGGGTCCTAAGTCGTTTTATACTGCTTTTGTGAAGCCATCATGTTATCGCATGTGATTTGAATATTTTTTGCCATTTTAACCTCAGTATTTACAAATTGAAGTTTGATTTTTTTTCTCACTCAACTATCCATGAAATACAATAGGTTACACACTTCTTCTGGGGAATAAATAATAAAATTTTCACAAATTTTCCCTTTAGAGTAATAAACTGCATGTACATTGAGATATACACTTCTCTTGTTTTTAATATCATCATACTAACCTATTAAGAATATTAAAATGTGGAAATGTAGTTGCGTAGAGCGTGGAATCAGTGAAATGTTTTTTTTTCTTGGGAACAGACAATGTTCCATCATGATACAAAGAGAAGGAAAAGAGAGAGAAATATGAGATTCACCTTTACATTTACATGCAGCATAAATACTAAAATGTGGTTTCATTGAGATTTAATTATTGTGTACAATATTGGTCATTAATATTTACCATACTAACTATTAACATCTTAACACAAGACGCATTCTTTTCTTGTATCAGTTTGCCAAGTTCACCAACGGGGTACGGTGGTTAACATTTTCCTACTAGTGTTATGCTGACTACTTTATGTACAATATAAAATTACCAATATGCATTATGTACACTCTACCCATCTTCTTTACTCACGCCCTACCATTCACAATCCTACTACTCCAAACCCTCACCAAAAGGGGAAAATTCACTGTGGCGTATCTGAACCATTTTCTTGAATATGTAATGGTTTGATATTTTGACCTCGATCCAAACTATGTCAGAGAATTTTCTAAGGGAAGACCAGACAAGGTAGCTCTGTTTAGTACAATCAGCATGTAGTTTATTCAGGTATACATAAACTTTGAATTTTGGCTGCCTAAGGTGGCTCAGGTATCAATTCTAGCCTGACAGTGGCCAAGACCAGACTAACTCCTTACACAGCCTCTAGGTACAAGCTGGAGTCAGACAACTAGTGCTGCCACCGGCCCAAAGTGGCCAAGATCGAGGCTACCTCTGGCCCTATAGGTAGTGACCACACTACTTGCACTGCATTCTTGAGTAAGGAGCTAAAACTATATAACATACTACGGACCCCAACACATACATGCAAACTCCTCGGTTTTTGTGTTTTCACTTTATTTTTAAAATTTGATGGTATAATTCTTGTCAAATCTTCGTGCTGAAATGCATATCATTAATGTTTTATATAATGCTCTCATTAGGATATTGAGAAAACTACCAGTCAACCTTCAAGTGCACCAGAATGTGTCATTTCATAATCATTGTAGAAAGATACTTGTTCAATTTTAAGGATTTTATTTTTTGTCCAGAGATTGGATGTTTGTTTGAAATATTTTAACAGTGCATGCATGTTCTGCTGTGGTATTGGCACTGTGACAAAAAGATCTTGTTCCAAACAGAACCTGCAGAAGTTAAAAAGATTCAATATATGCAATTGCTTTAGTACTTCTCAATGACCGATAATATTTGCTTCAAAAATGCCACAGTGAAGTCCCAACAAATCATAACCCCAAACTATTAGTAAATGTTGTATGTCACTTGTAATGTCTTAGTTGTTTGATCATTGTCAGTTCCCTTGGCCATATTTCCACAAAAAATAGCCAAGTAATGTTAATAGTCTGGTACCTGTAGTGTGATTAGAATGTGCTGAATCCCTCTGTACGAGTATTTAGTCTGCTAGTCACAATAATGCACAAATCCACAAATGTAGGTTCAGCAATGGAATGTTCTTGTGCACATTAACTATTCTTAGTTGCACTTAATAAAATTATGTATTAAAGCTAGGACTAGTGAATAAAATTTACATTTTCTAAACTAAAGTGAAAGTGCTACATTCTTTTTCATATTATTAAACTGACATATATTACAAAGTATACAAGATATAACTATAAGAAGTATATGCATTAAGTTAGGTAAATTAACCCCTTAAGGGCATCATGCCCATCGGGTGTCATGCATGAATGTAGCTCTGGTCAGATACCTGCCAGGATTACATTCAAGTATCATTCACCATCATGTACCAATTAAGTTGATGCATCATGCCAAACAACGGGCATGACACACTTCTGCAGTAGTGATCCTTAAAGGGTTAAGACATAGACATGATTGTTAAGTTCAAGTATAAGTGTTGTCATTTATGTGTGCACTAGCTGTGTGAGTGTCAGCATTGTTCAGAATGATGTTTTGAAAAATTGATGATCAAGCAATTATGTGACATAGGTGTGTTCAAGCAGATGGTCATTTGACATATTGAAATAAATTTGTATCAATACAGAGGATAGCTTCAAGCCATCTATTGTCATTGTGCTATATATATAATATTATATCTATATATACCTTGTTACATTTAATTCATAACTGTATTAAATAGCCCACTGTATTAAATAGCCCATGCATCTTTGGGCCTAAGTCCGGGTGTGCCTTTTATACCAAGTGCGTCATGTGTGTGGTTATCGGTATAACAATTATTGTCCTTTACTCTTAATCATTAATCAAATCGAATCATTAGCTCTCAATTTTACCTTTGAGAATTTAACTTATGCTAGATAGTTAAGGAAATCAGTTATTTAAATCAGGTCGTCTTATTTTCCTCTCGAAGCGCTTTGATAATAATTACTACCATTATACACCCCTGGTGATATTTCTGAGAATTTTATCAAACTGTTTTGTATATATACTAATCGGAATAACACCAATTTTTTTAATAGATTTCTCAATCTGTTACCTACTAACTTAGCAGACACTTATTTTCTATATGAATACCATAGCATATCATTGAAATAAACTAAGTTCTATAGTGAGTGTGTTTTAACATAGACCTACACAATATACAGTTTACTACAACTGTGTAAGTCCATGGTTTAATAATAAATCCTTTTATTTCCACTGCTTTCCTGCTTGTAGAACCCACAAGCTCAAGCCATGATGAAAGAGGTACCACACAATCTGCGCTTCTAACCAATTAGATGACTAACATCTTATAAATGCCAATCATTTCACCATATAGTGGCTTAAGAGAAACATACCGTAAAACATTTTGCCTAAGCCTTTCTCCCCTATACGATCACTCCCTCACTTTAAAACAAAATTATACACCAAATTTTGTAAAGTTTTAAAGACTAGAATGAAAACCTCCTTTTTATGCTGATCCCTATTTTTCATCTATTCTTTTCTTTTTTACAAATATTCTAGCAGTTTTTGGCCTTAAATCTGAAGAATAAAATCGTCAGCTTATGCGAGAGCTTTAACGGTAGTTGTTCAGATAAGGAAACCAGGAAATAGTTCTCTGTCAGCATGAATCTATGATTAAGTGGAACGCTTAAATGGGAAATTACTCATGAAACCAAATAAAGCATATATGGTGGAAGATTGGCAGAATTTAAGTTTTAAGACTAGATATAGTCTTATATGTCAGCATGCTCTTTACCGTTGTCCATTCAGTGTGAAGAAGTCTGTTCTTTCCTTGGTTCATTGACTTTACCATTATTTCACCCTTAAAGAAATCAGTTTTCTTCTTGGACTTTGTACATTGTCATTCCTGATTAATCTCTGTTGTACCTCCTTCGAGTGTTCTTGACACTTGTGTCAATTTAATGTAGATTCTTTTATGATGTTAGGGAACTGAGATCACTGTAGTCAATGGTCAAATTAATAGCAAGTACTCTGACAAGTCCAATTTGAGAAAAGATTTTACTGATGACAGTGAATAAGGTTCACACCTATCTAGTAAAGTTTCCTCATGGGAAAAGAACTTTCATTCATAAATTATAAGTGCTGTAAAGCTGAGATTACACTAGCGGCAATGGCCGCATGTATCTGATGTCACCTTTCTAACCGGGTCAAAACTTGCTGGAGCAGGTGAAAGTGTTAGCTTTCCTGCCGCAAGCCGCTGTGGCTGATGCCGTGCAGCAAAAGCTGTCAGAGTAACCCTAGTCAAAGATCACTATCACAGGCGCAGCAGGTTGCAGTCTTCTGAAACTTGTAAATCTTCTATTTCTATGAACTTGGTCTTTATTGTCAGATGATCTGTCCATCCTAATTCCTCCTGTCATGGTACTCGATGGTTATTGCATGTTTGTTTTTGTTTTCAATATATACATATTCGGGTAAATATAAGAGAGAGATATGTTCATTGGTGGAAATTTTTGTCTGTGTTACAAATAGACCAAATAAGTCACTGCAACTTCTAAACCTTGGGGCTAAATATTGTACAAAGGTTTACCTAATTTCAGTCCGAGCGTTATCCCAAAGTCAGATCAATTTTAGTGTATATGTCATATTGTTTTAGTGAGATATTTTCAAAATTCCACGATTTTATCAAATTTATCTGTCCTTTTGAGAAGCTGACCAGGAAATACGGGGGTTTTCATGTGGGGATGTCCAATACAGGATGCCTTGGTTAAACTTATACTGCTGTATTCAACTGAAGATATTCAGTACCATGTGCATATGTCTGATTGTATGTTCTAACTGTGCTGTACCTGTGCTGTACCTGCAACAAGCCCGCTTGATTGCTGTCCTCTCTTCTCCTTAAAATGATTTTAGTACTAACTTTGATTATACTAAAGGCATGTGAATATGAACATGTGAATGTTATAGTACTTGTTGATTTTCCTTTGCATGCTAAAACCAGCTAGTTAACCTAAGTCAAGCAAACACCAGAAAAACAACAGCATTTATGTAGGTCTGGTTCCAAATCTAAAGCTTCCTCTATTTTCTCTTGTGCCGCAACTCAGGAAGATGACATTCTCGCCAAAGTAAGTTACCGCACTCTGCCCGCATCACATTTTGCACTACCCTATGCTTGATACCTTGCCCCCTCCACTTCATCCTACTTGGTTGCAGTTCTTAAGGTTATGGTATTCATTCCCCCATCGCATTGGAATAATGGCGATGAGTGATGGTTTATTGTTAAAAAAGTTCTCTCATATTAAATATATGACCCCCCTGTTTACATTGGAGATTTTGTTCCATAGAGCTAGTGATTCCACCTCTGCATGTCCTGATTTCTTCTGACCTCATTTGATAGCAAGCCAAAGTCATTTAAACCTTCACAGGCCACTGAATGAATCTGAAGTCTCAGTACATAGTGTTATGTTTATAAGGTTAATAATAACAGTGGCTGATCCAGGATCTGGAAAAGGAGGGCACAAGGTCCAAAACGAGGGGGTGCACCCCAAATTTTTTAGCAAAGTTTGGGGTCCAAAATATGTAATTAAATTCTAAAGTACTTGGAAAAAGGGGAGTGTGTGCCCCCGTGCCCCCCTCCCTCTAAATCCGCCACTCAAAAAAATATCCTGTTTTCATTGCATGTCTGATGGCTAATGCCATGGTAGTACTCCCCACCCCTACCCCCATGTCTGTCATAGATTGTTCATGTCTTTGGATGAGGACTGGTGATAATAATTAACAATTTTATTTTTGGTTCTAGTAAATGTTCTATCATAAGATATCTATGTGGTGCTCTATTCTTCCAATCATTATGACAAGCAGAGATGTCAGACCCTCAGAGGTACATCTATTTTCATAGGTTCAGAGGTTGAGAGGCCCCTCAAATTTTTAGACTTTAGTGCAGTTTGATGTATTGAGAAAAACTTCGCTTATGAAGTGTTATGACCCTGACATTTTCAGAAATTGCACCAAGACCCAACTGACATTTCTGGGAAGTGTGGTAGAATAGCTTCTTGGAGTAGAGATACTTTTAATTGAAAGGACTTCCATGCTCTAGTTCTTGACAGTATATTTAGTTAACTGTCATGGTCATTCTCTTTGTTTTTCTTCTGCTTCTTTGTTTTCTTTAACCAAAATAGAACTTATGAGGATGGGATTTCAACCTGATGTCAGATTAAAGAACAGGGAGGAAAAATGCTAGACCTAAATAATTGTCACCAGATTGAAGGTCGCCCAATTTTAGGATGGTTTTGCAATTTGACTGATATTAGTTTGTTCAAAACATTTTTGTATGAATTAGAGAATTAATATTGATAGAAATACTGAGAACAATGAGGGGAAATTTCAGTTAAGTGGTACTTGGTTAAGCATCACATACTTGGCTATGGAGTGGCTATGAAGCGATTCTGTTTTCAATTCTACTATATATCCAGTACTTTTTATATACCACACATTTGCAGATAATGCACTCAAGTCACCATTGTTATATTTCACAAGCAAAAGCCGATACGTAGTATGCTGTGTAACAAAGAACTTTTACACAACCTGTAGATTGATAGGAAGAAATAATTCACAATGCTGGGGTATATTTTTAAACTTTTGAGTGTGCCCATAGAAAGAAATGTAATTTAAAAAAATCTAATTTTAAGAAACCAGTACATTGCTCTGTGATGGTTTGATAACTTTTCAGATAATTTCTTTTTCCACTTTTGTGACTGCATTTGATTTTCAGAAGACTGGGAGTCCCATTTGAAAAACGAACTTGACCAAATCCTGATCAGACTGACTGTGTTAATCATAGTTAATATTTTCTTTTTTTCTCTTCTTTTCTTACTTCCAGGCGGAGGCCGAACTTCGCGTTGCTCAAGCTGAGTTTGATCGCCAGTGTGAGATAACACGACTGTTGTTAGAAGGGATCAGTAGCACTCATGTAAGTATGACACTCTCAGGTTCCACTTCTACCCGCCCAGCCACTGCCCGTCTCTTAATTAGCTTTTGAAAAAACCCTGATTCAAGGGCACATTTTGCCCAGTGTTCATCATTTCGCACCAATGAAGTGCTGGCAAGTCTGCTCTCCAGCACTTCATTGGTGTATCATCACAACCAATGGGCATGATGCACTTACTTAGACATTATTGTCCTTTAACCCATTAAAGGCTGCTGATGCAGCAGTGCATCATGCTCATTGGTCATCATGATGCACCAATGAAGTGCTGGCGAGACTGCTCGCCAGCACTTCAATGGTGCATCATGCTGACCCTACAGGGATGATACATAAAATCCAGGAGGGTTGACATGATGCACCAGTGAAGTGCTGGCGAGCAGTCGGGCCAGCACTTCAATGGTGCATCATAATGACCAATGGGCATGATGCGTTAATGCATCAGCGGCCCTTAAATGGTTAAAGGGCTTAGAGACAACACTGATTTGAGGAGTTACATGGGGAATCTTGTAACAAGAGAAGGGGGTCAGGTTAGTGTATTTTGAAAGTTTGTTTAAAATTCTCCTCTCCCCCCCCCTCCCTTACCATTAGTCTTTACCGGGCTCCTGTTCCTTTTATATGTATCAAGAACTTGCCTTTTCCTACTGTAAGACCCTGTGTTCAGGGTGTGACAGCATGTAACATGCCTCTGAATTTGTCAGGGGTGTAGGAAACGGGGGTGAGGGCGCCCCCCAATCATAAAGGAGGTGGGGCCTGAGTATTGTCTGGGACCCCCCAAAATTTGCCAAGAATTCAGAAGAAGAAGATAACAATTTGCATCTCAAATTAGATTGATAAAGTAATGGGATAGGGAAAATAGGGGCCTGGGCCTCAAATCAGATCTAAAATTCATCAAAAATTACTTTCCAATACAAATTTTATATAGGTGCATATAGCCACTATTGTGCTTGAGCAGACAATTCAAGGTGGTCGAGGTGGGCCCCTGCTGGGCCCCCCCATGAAGATTTGCTTCCTACGCCTCTGTTGCCTACAAGATGTGGCTTATATGTACAGGATAAACCCTTAGTGTGTCTCTGGTAATGGCACCTATTGGGTCTATACTACCTACATGCAAGGCATAAGTGGGCTTGTGCAATACTGAATGAGACATTTATGTGTTTGCGTACCTTGAAGCTGTCCAAATATCCATCCCACCTCCACTAAATTCATCAACCCTCCTCCCCTGACCCCCTCCCTAGAGAACTGAACCCATCCTTCTGTACATGCATGTCTACTACCCAAACCCAAAAAATATCTCAAAATGCATTACTTTGGGTAAAACAATGTTCTACGCACTCTTTCTAATTGCTTAATTGATAATGGTAACTGCTGGAAATGGTATGGCATGTCTTTTCTGTATGGTATTACCTGATCGACAGCTGCTAGGATCTTTCTTTCAACTCTAGCGGCCAGACTGAATGAAATTCTCTGCTCTTGCAGGTTTATAGACTTCGATTCCTGTTTCATTTTACCTGTACTTCTGGTTTCTTTTTACCATCTTATTCCGAAACTGGCATTTTAGATCAACTAATAAATAATGAATCACAAAATTTATGAATAATAATAATAATAATAATAATAATAATAATAATAATAATTCAAATACCATAAGATGTACTGGGGACATAGTCCTTGGGCTCAGAGGAGTTTCTACGCGGTTTGAGTACCAATTTTGCATAGTGAACTGGACAATGGTTTTTGGTTTGTTAAATGTCTGCTGAACGAAAATCACTTTGTTAGACACCTTGGTTTCCCAGCTTATTGTAACTAGGAGTACATGTATGTATGTATTAGAGTCAATGTAGAAGCATTGGCAGATGTTGAAAATGACCTGGTGGCCTCTGTTTATGATGCTGCCACCTGGTGTTGGATATTGGCAGATATTGCCAATAGACAGTCAATGCTGCTGTGCATCCAGCAGTATTCTGAATCTGAGCTGGGCAGCCCAAACGTCTAGCAAAGCAATTTGGGGTCCTCAGACATTTGCCAACCCTAAAAGCATTGTGAGGTTCACTATCCAAAATAGGTTCTCAAAAATGTCTTGGCCCAAGTACTAATACTTTGAGGATGCGGGCAAATACTGTTCTGATTGACAATGGGGAAAATGTGTGTTAAAATGTATACTGATGCTGTCATGTTACTGTTTTGTTGTTACTCATATTGCCTCCGCCCACCCCACCCTTTAGTGGTAAATCTAGGAAATGGCCATTTTTCATTACATTAAAAAATCATAAAAAAAAGTGAAGAAATTCACATAGTAGTAGTCCTTCATTCAAGGTTTGAAATTGGCTTGGCACTTCAAAGAAAATTATTTCTGGAATAACAAAATATGAGCAGGCAATCAGAATGTTTATTGTTATTTATTAAAAGATTACTTTAGGTAGTACTGATTATTTATGGGAATCTGCAGAGCATCCAGATGAAAAATGTGCCTTTCCAACCATGTCGTGCCCACGCTATTCTGTCCCCCATGTCCCAGTATGTTTACTACTACCCTCTTCTTGGGCATACCAGTAACTAGTCAACTCACCAATTCCCCTCTGTCCTTCTTGTCTGGGCCCCGCGGCGTTCGCCTACTCATCTACCACTCTATCCTTGTCTTATTGACTCAAGGTGACCTACGTAAGTTACTCTAAGTTGCTCAACTTTTTCCGGCCCCGGCTGGTAGTAAAGACATAGACATAGCCGCGTATCGTGTCTGTGTCCTGCGGACCAATCACCTCTCTCCAATTGCATTTCCGTCTCCACCCCCAACTCTATCCATTTAGATTACTTACTAAATGTACTATTTGATCATTGAAATGATAAATTCATACATTCCTTATGTCTGCTTCTCATGTGAAGGAACTACACAATTTTGAAGCATTTAGCAGAACTACATTTGAACATGAAATTTTTCAATCGTTCAAATCTCTTTGAATTGGTTAACATGTTATGAAGAAGGGGAAATAGACAAAAGAGAAATGATTGCCAGTTTTGGTATTTAGTACAACTAGGGTTGCATTTATTATAAAAGACATAAATATCAGCCACAGATAAAAAATTTGTAGACAATTTTAAGTATCACAGAATATTGTATGTGTTCAGACAGTTCTAGAGATTTCTGTCTTCTGTACTATTCACTTGTCACCTTTAGTGCATGAGTCAGCTCTCTTACTTTCACCTCGTAAGGGCTGCATGGTGCCTCCAGGTTCATGTCCCGTGGTCAGTGCAATGCTTGCGGGTCTTTTTGCCAACACTGCATTGGCTCATACCCATCCACAAGGAGTACATCAACCCTGTAGGGTCAGCATGATGCATGAATGTAGCCCTGGCGAGTAACACAGTCACGGAAGTATTGCATTAACGCAAGACCATCGGGCATGATGCGAAAATGCACCATGCCACCTGGAATGGTTAACTCCCCTATTTTTGTCTATTTTTCTGTACTCTCCCCTGTTAACATATATATTCTTAGCAGTACTCAAATGAGATTGATCACATTAGATTCACAATTAGAACTTTCCTCCTGTAAATTTTTATTGTTGATAGGCATATGCGATGGGAAACACCTCATCAGCATACTTAGAGTTTTTTTTCTGGAAAGCTCTGCACATATATACATGAAGCGTAGATAGGATGATGGTTTGAAGCCTGACACTGTTATCAATATACAATACAAACCTGAACTGTGGATGTTGTATGGTCAAACAGTCAGAATGTTAACACGATTGCAGTCTACTCGTGCCTCTCATGCTTAGACGTATCCCTGTGACATGGCATCCAATCTGTTACACTGTTACAGAAAACATGGTTACTATGGATAGAATTGAGCAATCTCTAAAGAGTAATCAGTACTTACATTAAATTTCAGATGAAATGATTAATTATTAGATTTATATAATCACAGAAACCTAATACAAGTGAAAAGATTTATAAGTAATGACAAAAAAAAAATTAGAATCTACAAAAATTCTAGCATTTTACTTCTATATCAGTGATGAACTCAATTTCTTTTCAAATTATTCAGTGAACTTTATTAGATGTTAATAATTTAGTTTAAGATAGGCTTTGGAAGAGTAGGAAGTATGGGATATTGCAGTGAGGCAGCAAATTAGTTGGCTGTACCAGGGAGATATTAATCAAAAAAAAATAATATAACAAAATAGAACGGTAGAACCATAAAACATTGATCTTCTTTCTTACAGGCTCATCACCAGCGCTGCCTGCATGACTTTGTCGAGTCCCAAGCGAATTATTATGCACAGTGTCACCAGTACATGATCGACCTGCAACGGCAGCTTGGCAGGTAAGTTCCACTGCATTGGTACTCTCATCAAGCTATGTTCCAAATATCTAAAACATCTGGGCCTATCTAGGGTAATCCTGCTTATGAGAATCAAGTCATACATTTCTAGAGAGGTGTACTTAAACTTAAAAGTAGAGCATTTATCATTTCTCTTCCTATGTTTCAACCTATTCCTTTATACTAACCTGAATGACATTGTTATCAATTAACATCCCTATCTCTACAAATATCTATTAAAAATTTATTCAGCTGTTTTCCACCTCTTAGAAATTAACTGTCACTTTCATTTTATGGGACATTGAAGTTTATTTCTGAAAGTTATGTGTTATCCTCATCAGTAGCCCAAAGTTGTACAACTTGTTCTGGCATTCTGAAAATGTCATTTTAAGTTAATGTATATACCACATATATATTCACCTAACTTTTTTGGCATAATGATATGTGTATAATATGGATATCTACAACAATATACAAGAATACTTTGTGATGATAAGAAAACATACAAGTTAGACCTAAGGTGGTTTAAGTTAGGCACTAAGGAATGTACCTTAAACATAAGCATGCCCTCTGTATTTTGTTAACGGTTACTAGATGTTCTTACTAACCAACGCGTGCCTGTTCTCTACCCTTTGCCTGCATCTTTATTGCCCACACACAGTATGAACATGAATGCTCAGGGAGGAGGGGAACCATCACCAGATACATTCTAAGCGCTGACATGTAGTTCTAGGGTGACTGTCAACTCAAGATAAGGTAAACCGTGTAGTGGTTGGGTTAAATTCATGTGTATCCGTGTTATATTGTCTTCTGAAGTGTGTTCAACGGAGGCCTTCTGTAATGTAGACCTAGTAGTGTCCAGATATAGTGAATGATCCAGAGATGCCACCTTGAAGTCCTTTCCTAACTTTTAGGATTTTCACATTTTAGGAGTTTTTTTTCCTATAGACTTTTTGTCTGTGGAATTCTAAAAATTCCAAACATTGGATGATCAGAGAGTGGTATCCCTGATTATTTGTTAAGCGGCATGTTGTGTGAAATTGTTGAGCGTTGTCAAGCATGTTTAAGTACAAAGCACCTTTGCCTCAGTCTCATGAAATCAGTGCAGGTATGATGGTTGTCACTGTTTGACTGGTCAGATAAGGGACATACCAACTTTAGTTGGTTACTATGCCAACTGCATGCATATTAAATACAATTATACATGCAGTAGTTTCCACCCAACATATGTAGTATTTAGTACATCGATGTAAACAAAATATATTGAAATTTTATACAGGAGTACTGCATCAGTTTCAGGAGACTTGGCCTTAGGTGATTTTCCTTGTTTGATGATCGCACAAAACCTTTAGTAGTTAAGTCGATGTTACGCTCCTCAGCAGCTGAATACTGATTGGACCTTCTCCTTTACTATAGATATTAAAAGAGTGAATGAAATCTGTGTCATAGATTTTACCATTGAGGACAATAATGTCTGTACCATCCAATGCTTGATTCCTTGTAGCTTTCACTAACAGAATGGCCTGTGCACTGAAAGCCTATTCAGAAGTGTCTATTTCAAGCACTCCTTGCTTGTTCTTCTAAAAAGCAATTTTCACTTGCATTGTTGAATAAAAATTGTAGGTCGGAATTTGGGGGAATGTATGCCCTGCGATAGCTGTGGAGAGGTAACAACAAAGTAGAAGAATTGCACTCTGCTGTTTGAAAGGCTTGATGCATTCTTTTGTTGTTTTAGATCTAAGTTTCTTGCATGAATGAATTTGCTTCCCAAGTTCTAAGTTGGGGAAATATTTACTGCCACCAACAGTAATCAAGAGCATTCAATGTTCAGTCGCACAGTTTCCCATGTAGGAATTTTTGTTGATCCATTAACTCACTAGAGCCTGATTTCAGCCTGGTCTACACAGTGAGAGTAGGTCGTGAGTATTACTAACAACTCACTCACACCTCAGAAACCATCTCTAATAGGAACCAATTCTCTACTGTTTGACAAGCTGTTTGTCTGGCCTAGCTGAAGAACATAGGACTAAAACCTTGCCTGCTAATAACCTCTAAAGTGCCCATGCTATTGCACTGCTTCAAATCAGGCACCTCTGCAACTAACACTTCCAAACATACCGTACGACCGTTTGAAAGATTTGCTTGTTCTCGCCATCATTATTCCTTTCCAAGCTCCAGACGTCTTCCGTCTTTATGCATTACAGTTTTGCTGCTGGTTCAAGTTCTGGCAGAACTGTGGGTGGAACCACTCATCCTGGGGTAAATGGCGCCACTCCCAAACCCAGCGCACCCCCACTCTATGGGGGGGACTTGTTGAACTCCCCTGTCTCCCCCTCTGCCCCTAGTCCGCTCCCCAACAAACCCAATGGCCGCCAGGCGAGGGTCCTCTACGACTATGATGCTGCAGATAGGAGCGAACTCTCTTTGATTGCAGACGAGGTATGAAAAGTCAACCTTAAGGAAAGAAATTATCAACTCAAATTCAATACAATCAGCTTCCACTCATTAAGGAATAGACATCAAAACATTGCCTCATGATAGTTTGCTGTTGATTTATGTTGTTGTTTTTTGCTGTTAAAAGCAACTTATTCTGTATAACAATCTACCCGTCATCTATCAATAGTGCACATAGATTATCATTATAGCCAAGGTATTTCTGTCAGTCTTATCCCTTGCCATGAAAGATAGATACAGGATGGATTAAATGGGTAGTTCTTGTGATGTATGTAGTTATCTGTGCCCAATGCCTCAGCATGACTAGTTTGTGTCATAAGTATTACTTCTTGCTCCTTTTTTGTGTGTTGTTGTCATAAATCTAGTAGATCATTCAATCAAGCTGCATGTCAGAGTATAATGATGGTGTAAACCTTTGTGAAATTAGATTACAAGGTGCATAAACTGATGTTTTTTGGGTTTTTTTCTTTTTTCAAAATAAACTGAATGAAAAAATACATTGAAACGCCTTTTAACTTCAAGCTTAGATTAGAGACAATACCTTCCAATAATTATCAATTTTGATGGTGTGGTCTTCTTGAAATTAACCAGGCACTCATGATTTAGAAAAATGATAAAGATTGTACATTCATGATTGGAGCCTTGTCTGAAGCAGCAGTGCATATTCCAAATCATAATACCGCCATCTAATATTGCAACATTTGTTAAATTGTTCCACATGAACATGATAATAGGTTTGATCTCTTTTTCTTTTTTTTCTTCGCAGACCATAACAATCTTCCAGTTACCGGAGGAGGACTCTGACTGGGTGATGGGAGTACGGAATGGAGTGCAGCAGGGCAAGGTGCCCATCACCTACCTGGAGATTAGAGATTAAAGCTAACCGTTTCAGGGCAGTATGATGCTTTCAGGCATCATGGCCATTTGTTTTCATGATTCAGCAATGTAGCACCAGCGAGTAACTCACCTGTGCTGCATTTATGTATTATGCCAACATTAAAGCAACATGCTACTGTTTTAAGGTTTACCACTGGGGTATTTCTGGATCTAGCCAGACCATTCCAATATGGTTCGTCTTTGGTGTTGGGTGGGTAAGGGGGCCACTCTGGTCATAAGGATCATCATGTAATGCTACATCACAAGTATGCGTTCTCTCATCAACTATTGCAATAATTCAATAGATATAGAACACAACCTGGCGCCGGTATTAGGTACAAGGAAAGGTCAAGAAATTGCTTATCTGTTTCTTTTCAATGTCAGAATAAAAATGAAAAAGACATTGATAAGACAAAAAAGTGGATGTGTTGATGCTGTGTCAACATAACTATGGTTCAAAGGGTATCACTGCTCAACCCATGTCGAGAAGTAACAAGTATGTGCCTATGTTCACTCCAGACTTTAAATTTCTTTTCCTATATATGGTTTATATGTTCTGCAGTATGTCAACTGGTGTCTGTGTGCCTACTGTCTAATGTAGGAAACCAAGCATGCTGAGGTCACCTCCCTGAAGCGTTACTTGAACATTGATGG
The DNA here is from genome assembly GCA_949317995.1 of Acholoe squamosa. Taxonomy (NCBI): domain Eukaryota; kingdom Metazoa; phylum Annelida; class Polychaeta; order Phyllodocida; family Polynoidae; genus Acholoe; species Acholoe squamosa. The sequence goes on along the minus strand of OX439046.1, from coordinate 71,246,051 downwards.
TTGTTGTTAATTTCAAATGACTTTTTGGATGACCTATAAAGAACCTTTCATGTTTTCTGTGTCTAAGTATTTATTCAGATGTGTAGAGAGATGTTAATAACCCTTATATTTGGGATCATTGTAAATGAATGTATATCCAAAGAAAATAAGTTATTATTATGGAGGTGCTTATGTTGATATGCAATTTCACCTAAACATGCTTAACCTGACCAGGTTAAACAGAGATACCTATGTTATTCTTGAAAGTTACTGCAATTATGACAACTTTGAGAAATACAGCACGAAATTTATAACCATCTTAAGAAATATCACTTTTGGAACATTACAATGCCAAATTGTTAAACAAAGAACAAATTGGCTGATTCATTGAGAGAGGAAAATAATAAGGCACCAAAAGCACTGATTGTGGTCAAATGAAGTAAATTTGTTGGGATCTTAGAAAAAAAAAAGAATAGGCCAGAGAAACGTCCACAGATATGATTCCTATTCACGTACATTCTATCTTTAAGATGGTTTTGCTCAAGTATTTCGAGCAATATTAGTGGTGTTAGTGTGAGTAACCGTTCTCTTTATTTGACCGTAGGTGAAGAGTCCTTTCACATATTAATAAACATTGGTCCATATATTATAGGCAAAGACTGTAGCTAGAAATATCTTTCTGTTTCTCCCCAGATTATAGACGGGACATCCATGTTGTGGTCGTCAGACCGCTGTGAATGAAAAATGAAGTCTTTATTTTCAAGTAATGAGAGGCCAAAGAGAGAATAACCCAAGTTGTAGATTGTAGATTTTCCCCCACTTTGATCGGTCATCAGTGTTGTAGCATTCCCAACCAAACTGTGTACTCAATATGATGTCCATTCCTAACTGATAGAACAAATGTTGATGCTGTGAGGGCTTTCTGTGTAATACAGAATCTGTGATGACATCCCAAGTTCATAGTTTGAAGGCAGTTTAATGCTTATGTGCTCTAAATAATGGTTTTACACTTGAGAGGTAGGCATTTACTAACTTTAAAGATCTTGGGATGTTCTCAGCAGTCAATTCAGTATATGAAACACAAAGTCCTGATTGTACATTGAAATTGAGCCATGTATTCAGGCTTTTAACACTCATTCAAGTTCCAGGAAATAATCAAGGAACAAGTACAGCTGTGTCATATGCAATTTACACAACTTAAGCAAGCTTTAATTGCCAAGGAGATGCAAATTGAAATGAGAGTTTAATGAAGTGACTATCCCTTCACGAAAGCATCTCGACTAAACTGAGTTGAAACCCAAAATGTATTTACTCATAGGAATCAAAAACAATTCCAGCATCGTGTTAGATCACTCGGTTGGCATCTGATGCCACCACACAACATCTAGAATTAGGTCAGAGCGTAACAGAAGCTGGAAGTGATTCCACTTGTTTTTCACCATAGTCAAATTTAAGTGCAATGGAGGCGTCCCACTTGGTGGACCATCTTGTTAATGAGAATAGCTGCAGGACGAGTGTCTATGCTGTAGTGTTCAGGTTGTAGTGGCCATAGTAGTAGGTAGAATCTTGTGAAGTAAAGATAAATGCTTGTTCCTCACCCTGTTAAAGATACATTAGTAAACCACAATTACGTCTGGACGTATGTTCTACAAAATGCAGATCATCTGCATATTGGTTGTCAGTCATATGTTTACCAATCGTTAATTTCATTAATAAGTCTCCTGTTCTTTGTTAATGGTAAGGCAGTTTGTTTCTGTTGCCATCGTCAAGCCCTGTTCTGTTAATTGCTGCTGCAGTCTCTGATCACCACCCATAGCAATGGCCATCTTTGTTGTATGTTTTCTCATTAGTGAGGCTGTAATGATATGAGAGAAAGATTACTAATAAAGTAAGGATGCTGCCATATTGAGCTTACTTTGTATAGAAGCAAAGATATGTCACACTCACTGATAAATCACTAAATCATGAATATGATAAATATGCTTGATCTACTTAGCAATATTTCACTATGATACCAGAAGATATATGTCTAGTGCATTATTGGTTAGACTAAAAGGAAACAGGAGAACAGAAAAGCATAGTGTGATTTGGAAAAGCTAAATTGACTTCAAAATGTTATCAAAAGTGCACTCTCATGTAGATAATGTATGTTCTATTAATGATTTAGAATGATAATGGCCATATGTTTAAATGTTCACAGGCTTTTTCAAAAGAACTAGACATTAATGTTCCAAAAGGAAAGGGATAGTTTATTTATTTAGTCTGTACAGTTGGCAGGTTAAGATATTCATCAGTATAATCTTCTTAGCTTATGAGAGTTACTAAAAACTTCATTCATGGTATAGGGTTTTGCCGGTAGACCCGGCCCTGTGGACATTAGGTGGTCAGCAGTCTTTTACACATTATATAAATCCTTTTATGTTATCACTGATTAAAACCATTAACCAATTGTTGTCATTATGATCCTTAGCTAAAACATATGGAGGACTGCACTCTAGCCCTTGCCTGAATATGGTTGCAGTGTAAGAAAAAAGAATTAAGTGCTACTGGAGGGCTTTTGGTCATTGTATAGCCTGCCATACTTCCAAGCAAGTATATTCAGTTAACTAAGCTTCCAAGGCAATTATATAACAGTGGGGCTTTGTAAATCAATAGAGCACTTTGTTAGCTTTTGTAGAATTATATTGGGTTTAGTTTTATGCATTTTCTTGAATCACTTGACCATAGGAATGTCTCATTGAGGAAAATCCAAACACACTGATAAGCAATAATAGTAAATTATCCTGGAATACCATGTGTACCCACAACTCCATGTTAGTGTGTGATTTGTGATTTATAATTGTGGTTCGAAGTAATTGGTGGCTTTTAATTTAATGCAATCCATGCAGAATATTACTGGTTATCATTATAGTGGATAGTGTCATTTATTATTGGGAATAGATGGATGGATTGTATAATAGTATCTTCCCATGTGGGACTATTTTTATTGTTATGATTTAGTAGGCCTGTGTAGTCAGCCTGTCCGCGATGTGGAAATATCTCCTGAAGGCTCTTGTTTGAACTCATTGTAGAGGCACATCTAATGTGTTTTATTATTTCTGTATTCACCAGATGTAAATAAAAGTCTTCTTAGGGCACTCTGTGTTACTGTCATTTCTTTCCTCAAATATTCAATCAATCACCAGACATTTCATCCAGTAATGTAGAGTACTGTAGTTTTTTTAAAAGGTTTTTAAAAGCTGCTTGTCCAAACAACTAGACAGATATTTATATGCTGCTAGCCCGATACAGCAGTGACCGAATCTATGAGATGAATGACCGCATCTATGAGGAGGGTTGAGGGGGGAAACCGTTACTGGGGCTTCATTCCCCTACTCTCTCAACTTAGGTCAACTTAGTATTACTGTTTATTCAAATCCTTCTCACCCACAAATAGTGGGTTTTATGCAGTTACCTACATATATAGCATAGCATGTAGCCAACATGAAGCACATTTCTACCGATAATGTAATTCTTGGATCTCAACTCAATACTTTATACCAACTGCTTGAAGCTGGATACATTGGCACTCAGGACAACCTGATATCAGATATGAATGGATTTCTCTATTCACATACATTTATGTGCATCTGAAATGGTTTAGACCAAAAGAGGGAGGTCTCTTTGTTGAAGATGTAGCATTTGAGATATTGTAGTATTATGCGATTTTGTCAGCTATGTTCAGCTGCAGATGCAAAACATGAGAATGTCAGTTCATTAGTTTGGCATTAGATGGTAGTTTTGCAGTTTTCACCTCCTCTGACCTTACTAGCTATAGCTACTGGACACTTACTCTTAAAGTACATCAAGCCGAGCATAATTCAAAAACTGGTACTCTTAAACTCATTTACCTGATTTCACTGAAAACCGAAACTCTTAAAGTCCCAGCCCTAAGTCAACTCAAAAACTGATACTCCTGAAGTCTTTTTCATAGCTCGACTTGAAAACTGATACTCTTAAAGTGTCACACCTATGTTAATTAAAAAAAAAACTGATACTCTTAGACTCATTTATCTGGAGGGTGATTCATAAAAAATCAACATGCATTTGAAAGTATGTAAAATGTGCTTAGTATGTAAATTACAGTTCTGTAAGGGTCTTTCTTTTTTTAAAAAATAAATGTGGTATGTATACATTGTTTCATTTAGACAGTCAAAATATATGTTGAGTTAAGTTAATGACAATTATAAAAGACATCGACATGTAAAATACATTCCTAACAGGGTTGAAAAATCCATGTTCATAGCCAACTCAGCATATATAATTTCAATTCTGCACACCATTTATGGAGGGGTCTTAAGCTCATCCTAAGTGAAAAAAAAATTATTATCAATAATTCATAACTGGGGATAACTGTATATCAAAAGTCTTCTTTTTTTTTACATTCATTTTGATGTATACAGAATTGGATTTAAGCATTTATTTCCCATAATAGAAAGGTAAAATTTTTACATATTCACAAATTCATGTTTAAAATTTACAGTGTTTAAAATGTGATATTTTTGTTCAGTTAAGGGGTACAAGGCTCTTATTTATATAGTTTTGGTGCCTTTTATCCACTCCATTCCTTGAAGCACAGTAGAACATACTCATAGGGTATAATGGGTAGGTTAAAATTAAGAAGTATCAGGCACTTTGTGAGCAATACTAAGACTGCTTCAGCTAAAATGTTCTTTAATATGTTGGAAAACGTAGCACTAAAGAGATTAAGCATAATGTTAGCTACTAGGGGGCATCAAAAGCGCAAAAAAACTGGTTTTACACCAGAATGAAGAGCATGTCTCCTCTTTAAAAGAAATCACATTTTTATTAAATCCTTTTATATCAACTTCTGGTTGCACAAGTGACCTAAGAATATTCATTTGGGTAAAATATTGTCAAAATATACAATCGGACTTTGCCCAAAGTTTCCTGACAAGTTTTTGCTAGAATGATCTTAAATTATCACATGTGATAGTATCACCTAGTGTTTGTGTTAATCACCAAACCCCTTTGATGTTGCATTTTCAATAATGTCAAAATATTTCAAAAATATTTATTCGAATATTCTTTACCATCTTGATACTACGAATATTGAGTTGACAAGCAGAAATACCTCCCAACCAGCATGCCCGCAAGGGTCAGAAATGGGATTCCTGTGGACCTCTTGGCTAGCCCAGACGTGGGCTTAAGCTGGTAAATGTCTGAGCTGACAGATTGGGCCGAGGTGGGCTAGTCCAGATCCCTCTTTTCACTATATATGTAATTTTTTTAAGGTTTTGCACTGTTTATATGTGTAGGGGCATGAAATTATATATAACACTCATTACGTTCATCAACCCATGGGACTCAGACCCAGGTTTCAGGGTGTGATGGAGATATCTGGATGGCAGGTGGCAGCACCTGCCTTCGGGTTCATATCAATTACACAACTCTTGTGTCACACGTCATGTGACGAGTCTGAGTTCTGTGGGCTTGTCCCATATATACATAAGGGCAGTTTTCTTGTTACCACTTCAGTAGTGGTCAAGACCCATGCTCACACTAAGGTTGTTACCATAAGGGTAACCAAATGTCATGAGCATGTAGCCTGTAGAGGCTGGATGGTATTTAATAAACTTGGTTGCTTACCCAGAACTTCTTCTCTTTTTGTTATTTCTTAACCTAACTGAAAAGTCAAACCACTACAACATGCATTTCTCTCAGCTATCTTTCTACCATTCCAACTACAGCCATCACAGCAGCCAAGTTAGATCAGTAGGAAGAGCACTGGACTCCATATCCAAAGGTCGATGATTCTATTCTACTCTTAAACTCATTTACCTAGCTTAACTCAAAACTGATACTCTTATTGTCCTGAACCTGCCTAAACTCGATAACTGATACTCTTAAATTCTCCTACAGGGCTGAACTTGAAAACTGATACTCTTAAAGTCCTAAACCTGTCACAACTCAAATAAAAGTTACTTTAAAGTTTCATACCTAGTTAAACTCAACAACTGATATTCTTAAACTCACTTACCTGGCTTGTCTTAAAATTGATACTCTTAAAGTATCATACCTAGCTGAATTCAAAAACTGATACTCTTAAACTAATTTACCTGGTTTAACTTAAAACTGATACTCTTAAAGTCCCAAACCTGACTCAACTCAATGTAAAAAGTCTTTTACACGGCTCAACTTAAAAACTGATACTCTTAAAGTGTCTTTCCTGCCACAACACATAAACTGATACTCTTAAAGTCCTCATTTACCAACTTTATCAGAATCTTATATTCTTAAACTCATTTACATGGCTCAACATATAAACTGATACTCTAAAAGTCCTCATCTACCAACATTACTCAAAATCTGATACTCTTAAACTGCCATATCTATCTTGATTCAAAAACTGATAATCTTTAACCATTTACCTAGCTCAACTTGAAAACTGATGCTCAAAAAGTCCAGAACCTGACTCAACTCAAAATCTGACACTCTTAAAGAGTTTTACCTGGCTCAACGTAAAAACTGATACTCTTAATGTGTCATACCTAGCTTAACTCATAAACTGATTCTCCTAAAAAATCGATACTTGTAAACTTTATGACCTGACTAAACTAACGGTATTCCTCTTTAAGTCCCCATTTAGCCATAACTCAAAAACTGATACTCTTAAAGTCCTTTACCTAACTCAACTAAAAAACCGATACTCTTAAAGTCTTTTACATAGCTTAACTCTAAAACTGATACTCTTAAAGTATCAATCCTAGCTTAATTCAAAAACTGATACTCTTAAACTCATTTACCTGATTTCATTAAAAACCGAACTCTTAAAGTCCTAAACCTGAGTAAACTCAAACACTGATATTCCTAAAGTCTTTTACATAAATCAACTTATAAAGTGATACCCTTAAAGTGTCATACCTAGGTTAATTCAGAAACTCATACTCAAAAATTCATTTACCTGGTTTAACTTAAAACTGATACTCTTAAAATCCCCTACCTGGCTTAACTCAAAAACTGATACTCTTAAAGTCCTTTACCTGGCTCAACTTGAAAACTGATACTCTTAAAGTCCTTTACCTAACTCAACTCAAAAACCGATACTCTTAAAGTCTTTTACATAGCTTAACTCTAAAACTTATACTAAAGTATCAATCCTAGCTTAATTCAAGAACTGATACTCTTAAACTCATTTACCTGATTTCATTAACTTTAAACTGATACTCTTAAAATCCCCTACCTGGTTTAACTCAAAAACTGATACCTAGCTCAACTTGAAAAATCATACTCTTAAAGTCCTTTACCTGGCTCAACTTGAAAACTGATACTCTAAAGGTGTCATACCTAGCCTAACTCAAAAACTGATGCTCTTAAACTCACTTACCTGGCTTGACTTAAAACTGATACACCGGAACCTGCCTAAACTCGATAACTGATACTCTTAAACCGCTCTACCTAGCTCAACTTGAAAACTGATACTCTTAAAGTCCTAAACCTGACACAACTCAAAGAATACCATGTGTACCCACAACTCCATGTTAGTGTGTGATTTGTGATTTATAATTGTGGTTCGAAGTAATTGGTGGCTTTTAATTTAATGCAATCCATGCAGAATATTACTGGTTATCATTATAGTGGATAGTGTCATTTATTATTGGGAATAGATGGATGGATTGTATAATAGTATCTTCCCATGTGGGACTATTTTTATTGTTATGATTTAGTAGGCCTGTGTAGTCAGCCTGTCCGCGATGTGGAAATATCTCCTGAACTCATTGTAGAGGCACATCTAATGTGTTTCATTATTTCTGTATTCACCAGATGTAAATAAAAGTCTTCTTAGGGCAATCTGTGTTACTGTCATTTCTTCCCTCAATTATTCAATCAATCACCAGACATTTCATCCAGTAATGTAGTTTTTTCAAAGGTTTTTAAAAGCTGCTTGTCCAAACAACTAGACAGGTATTTATATGCTGCTTGCCCGATACAGCAGTGACCGAATCTATGAATGAACAAATCTATGAGATAAATGACCGCATCTATAAGGAGGGTTGAGGGGGAAAACTGCTACCGGGGCTTCATTCCCCTACTCTTTCAACTTACGTCAACCTAGTATTACTGTTTATTCAAATCCTTCTTCTCACCCACAAATAGTTGGTTTTATGTGGCTACATACATATAAAGCATAGCATGCAGCCAACACGAAGGAAATTTCTACCGATAATGTAATTCTTGAATCTCAACTCAATACTTTATACCAACTGCTTGAAGCTGGATACATTGGCACTCAGGACAACCTGATATCAGATATGAATGGATTTCTCTATTCACATACATTTAGGTGCATCTGAAATGGTTTAGACCAAAATAGGGAGGTCTCTTTGTTGAAGATGTAGCATTGGAGATATTGTAGTATTATGGGATTTTGTCAGGCATGTTCAGCTGCAGATGCAAAACATGAGAATGTCAGTTTATTAGTTTGGCATTAGATGGCAGTTTTGCAGTTTTCACCTCCTCTGACCTATATCTACTGGACTCTTACTCTTAAAGTACATCAAGCCTAGCATAATTCAAAAACTGGTACTCTTAAACTCATTTACCTGATTTCACTGAAAACCGAAACTATTAAAGTCCCAACCCGAAGTCAACTCAAAAACTGATACTCCTAAAGTCTTTTACATAGCTCGACTTGAAAACTGATACTCCTAAAGTGTCACACCTATGTTAATTCAAAAACTGATACACTTAGACTCATTTACCAGGTTTAACTGATGCTCTCAAAGTCCGAAACCTGACTCAATTAAAAAAAATGATACTTTAAAGTGTCATACCTAGCATAACTCAAAAACTGACACTCTTAACCTCATTTACCTAGCTTAACTCAAAACTGATACTCTTATTGTCCCAAACCTGCCTAAACTCGATAACTGATACTCTTAAATTCTCCTACAGGGCTGAACTTGAAAACTGATACTCTTAAAGTCCTAAACCTGACACAACTCAAAGAATGATACTTTAAAGTTTCATACCTAGTTATACTCAAAAACTGATATTCTTAAACTCACTTACCTGGCTTGTCTTAAAATTGATACACTTAAAGTATCATACCTAGCTGAATTGAAAAACTGATACTCTTAAACTAATTTACCTGGTTTAACTTAAAACTGATACTCTTGAAGTCCCAAACCTGACTCAACTCAAAAACTGATACTCTCAAAGTCTTTTACATGGCTCAACTTAAAAACTGATACTCTTAACCTTTAAGTGCCCAAGCGTGCTTAAATGCGCAGTTTTGGGCTTAAATGCATGTATATTAAAAGAAATTATCATCCAGATACTTCTACTAGTCCAATCTGCAAAGTTAGGCCCTCTATAGAATGCCCATGACCTCCCTATTTTGATACAACCATCCGTTTTGCTTGATCTTCATTATACCAAACACAGGGAGTCAAAACTTGAGAATGAGCAGTCATACTATGTGATCTATTGGGGGCAGCCCCCCAGGGGCATTATACTTGACATGACACCAATATTATGCTGGATCATATACATCTTATGTCCCATACTCCCTTTAGATTCTAAAAGAACTGTTCATCCATAGAGAATCCATGCATTGTTACTAGCAATTTTTGTTTCCTGAGTGGCAGTACACATGAAAATGTAGACAGAATCATATTTGAACATCAGGAAGGGGAGGGGGGGCTACATATAACACAAGAGAGATCAAATACTACCAAATGACTATAAATGGAATGTTTTGGTAACTATGGTTACCAGACCTGACCAATAAATTTCATGACCTGGACTGAAAGTCTTCACTGAGTTATGAGTGTTCAGAAAATGTAATGCAGAGCCCAAATCAAAAGAAGATCAAAATAACACTCTTAAAGTCCGAAACCTGACTCAAATAAAAAAAAATGATACTTTAAAGGGTCATACCTAGCATAACTCAAAAACTGACACTCTTAAACTCATTTACCTAGCTTAACTCAAAACTGATACTCTTATTGCCCTGAACCTGCCTAAACTCGATAACTGATACTCTTAAATTCTCCTACAGGGCTGAACTTGAAAACTGATACTCTTAAAGTCCTAAACCTGTCACAACTCAAAGAAAGATACTTTAAAGTTTCATACCTAGTTAAACTCAAAAACTGATATTCTTAAACTCACTTACCTGGCTTGTCTTAAAATTGATACACTTAAAGTATCATACCTAGCTGAATTCAAAAACTGATACTCTTAAACTAATTTACCTGGTTTAACTTAAAACTGATACTCTTGAAGTCCCAAACCTGACTCAACTCAAAAACAGATACTCTCAAAGTCTTTTACATGGCTCAACTTAAAAACTGATACTCTTAAAGTGTCTTACCTGCCACAACACATAAACTGATACTCTTAAGGTCCTCATTTACCAACTTTATCAGAATCTGATACTCTTAAACTCATTTACCTGGCTCAACATATAAACTGATACTCTTAAAGTCCTCATCTACCAACATTACTCAAAAACTGATACTCTTAAACTGCCATGTCTATCTTCATTCAAAAACTGATAATCTTTAACTCCTTTACCTAGCTCAACTTGAAAACTGATGCTCAAAAAGTCCAGAACCTGACTCAACTCAAAAACTGATACTCTTAAAGACTTTTACCTGGCTCAACGTAAAAAGTGATACTCTGAAAGTGTCATACCTAGCTTAACTCATGAACTGATTCTCCTAAAAAATCGATACTTGTAAACTTTATGACCTGACTAAACTAACAGTATTCCTCTTTAAGTCCCCATTTAGCCATAACTCAAAAACTGATTCTCTTGAAGTTCTTTACCTGGCTCAACTTGAAAACTGATACTCTTAAAGTCCTTTACCTAACTCAACTCAAAAACCGATACTCTTAAAGTCTTTTACACAGCTTAACTCTAAAACTATTAATCTTAAAGTATCAATCCTAGCTTATTTCAAAAACTGATACTCTTAAACTCATTTACCTGATTTCATTGAAAACTGAACCTGAGTCAACTCAAACACTGATATTCCTAAAGTCTTTTACATAGATCAACTTATAAACTGATACCCTTAAAGTGTCATACCTAGGTTAATTCAGAAACTCATACTCAAAAATTCATTGAACTGGTTTAACTGATACTCTTAAAATCCCCTACCTGGCTTAACTCTTAAACTGATACTCTTAAAGTCCTTTACCTGGCTCAACTTGAAAACTGATACTCTAAAGGTGTCATACCTAGCCTAACGCAAAAACTGATGCTCTTAAATTCACTTACCTGGCTTGACTTAAAACTGATACACCCGAACCTGCCTAAACTCGATAACTGATACTCTTAAACCCCTGTACCTAGCTCAACTTGAAAACTGATACTCTTAAAGTCCTAAACCTGACACAACTCAAAGAATGATACTTTTAAAGTGTCATATGTAGTTAAACTCAAAGACTGATACTCTTAGACTCATTTACCAGGCTTAACTTAAAACTGACACTCTTAAAGTATCAATCCTAGCTTAATTCCAAAACTGATACTCTTAAACTTATTTACCTGATTTCACTGAAAACCGGAACTCTTAAATTCCAAACCTGAGTCAACTCAACAACAGATACTCCTAAAGTCTCCTACTGGACTCAACTTGAAAACTGATACTCTTAAAGTGTCATACCTTGCCTAACTAAAAAACTGATGCTCTCAAACTCACTAACCTGGCTCAACTTGAAAACTGATACTGTTAAAGTCCAAAACCTGACTCAACTCAAAAACTGATACTCTTAAAGACTTTTACCTGGCTGAAATCAAAAACTGATACTCTTAAAGTCCTTTACCTGGCTCAACTTGAAAACGTGTACTCTAAAAGTGTCATACCTAGCCTAACTCAAAAACTGATACTCTTAAGGACGAGAGCGACATGCGCCTAGTGGCCATTTTGGGAACTAGTACATTCTTCTCATTTAGAGGATTCTGTCAGTTTTTGAAGCAAGTTTCTATCATTATTAGTTAAAATGTTATGTCTAGTGATATAAATGTGCATTTTTATTAAGTTTGATAACGTTTTGCCAAAAGACTACAAATCCCCCTCTACCCCCCTCTGGCTGGGGTCCATAGGCTTATGCATTAGGGTTCCCAACCCCTTGCATACACACTCATCTTTTGCAAAAAGTAGCATTGAACCATATGATTTAACATTTCTATCTTGATTAACACATGCCAATAGACATATTTGTAGTTTTTGAGAAAAATTGTTTGTCCAGTTTAGGAATTATTCACCAATGTTTCTCCAAAATCAAAAATGTCTAAGTGTCAGCCCATTGGACTCAATGCTAAAGCATCTTACAGAAGGTGGCTGCTACTGAAGAAAGTAGCATTGCTACCCCAACTTTTTATTCCACATTTCAATTACATATAGTGTAAGGAACACATATTCCAAGTTACAAGGAAATCCTTTGTTAATTATTAGTTGGGTCGCCTGGAACCCTTGTCCTTGAACTCACTTACCTGGCTTGACTTAAAACTGATACACCCAAACCAGCCTAAACTCGATAACTGATACTCTTAAACCCCTGTACCTAGCTCAACTTGAAAACTGATACTCTTAAAGTCCTAAACCTGACACAACTCAAAGAATGATACTTTTAAAGTGTCATATGTAGTTAAACTCAAAGACTGATACTCTTAGACTCATTTACCAGGTTTAACTTAAAACTGATACTCTTAAAGTATCAATCCTGGCTTAATTTCAAAACTGATACTCTTAAACTTATTTACCTGATTTCACTGAAAACCGAAACTCTTAAATTCCAAACCTGAGTCAACTCAACAACAGATACTCCTAAAGTCTCCTACTGGACTCAACTTGAAAACTGATACTCCTAAAGTGTCATACCTAGCCTAATTCAAAAACTGATGCTCTCACTAACCTGGCTCAACTTGAAAACTGATACTGTTAAAGTCCAAAACCTGACTCAAATCAAAAACTGATACTCTTAAAGACTTTTACCTGGCTTAAATCAAAAACTGATACTCTTAAACTCATTTACCTGGTTTAACTGAAAACTGATACTCTTAAAGTACTTCACCTAGCTCAACTGATAATCATTAACACCTTTACCTAGCTCAACTTAAAGTGTCATACCTAGCCTAACTCAAAAACGGATGCTCTTAAACTCACTAACCTGGCTCAACTTGAAAACTGATACTCTTAAAGTCCTTTATCTGGCTCAACTTGAAATCTGATATTGTTAAAGTCCAAAACCTGACTCAACTCAACTCAAAAACTCTTAAAGTGTCATACCTAGGTTAACTCAGAAACTGATTCTCCTAAAAATTGATACTCTTAAACTTTATGACCTGACTAAACTTACAGTATTCCTCTTTAAGTCCACAACTTGCCATAACTCAAAAGCTACCTAGCTCTGTCATATCTAGCTATGGGTAATTACAGCTACTATATGAACATAGTGATAACAAGAAGCTGGCAATTAGTGGATACTTGATGATAGCTTTATTGTACAAAAGAACATGCTGAAGAGATGTTAACTCAGCGAATAGCTAGTTGGTAATACTGGCAGGTGTGCTAGCAACTGGCTGTATATACATAATGACCATCAGGTGTACCACCCCTAGTGGCAGGGTGTGGTACTACTGCATACATTATAGGCGAGTATAGCATAGTGAGCGATAATGGATGTTGTATGAATGGTATAATGTACAATGTATTAATAGAGTAAAAGCGGTCAGTTCTCTACTTATCACAGCTCAACTTGAAAACTGATACTCTTAAAGTCCTAAACCTGACCCAACTCAAAGAATGATACTTTTAAATTATCATACCTAGTTAAACTCAAAAACTGATACTCATTTACCTGGTTTAACTTTAAACTGATACTCGTAAAGTCCCAAATAAGGTGTTTTACAAAGCTCAACTTGAAAACTGATACTCCCAACGTGTCATACCTGCCGCAACACATAAACTGATACTATTAAAGTCCTCATCCACCAATTTTACTCAGAATCTAATACTCTAAAATTCATTTACCTGGCTTAACTCAAAAACTGATACTCCTAAAGTGCCATATCTAGCTTAATCCAAAAACTGATAATCTTTAACACTTTTACCTGGCTCAACTTGAAAACTGATACTCTTAAAGTCCTTTACCTGGCTCATCTTGAAAACTTATACTATAAAGGTGTCATACCTAACCTAACTCAAAAACTGATATTCTTAAACCGACTTACCTGGCTTGACTTAAAACTGATACACTTAAAGTATCATACCTAGCTGAATTCAAAAACCTGATACTCTTAAACACATTTACCTGGTTTAACTGAAAACTGATTCTCTTAAAGCATCAATCCTAGCTTAATTCAATAACCAATATGCCTTTTTTCCCCTATTTCCCCCATTTTTCACACTTTCTGGCATTTATTTCACTAACAAGGCAACTTTCAAAAGCTCTGGAAACCTTAATAATTAAAGTATCAACAAACCTTTAATCTTAAACATGTTAAAGTTGATGTAACCTCAGCACTAGCTAATGGTAGTGACAAATGTAATCTCAGGTTTCCACAGATTTAAGATATTGAGTTTAGTCACCTTAAACAATGTTGCTGTTGAGCTGCTGGTGTAATTGGGCATCTTCAGACACTCAAAAAATGTTCCTTAAACAGTCATCTTCAACACCTTAAACAACATTGTTGTTAAAGATACGTTCTAGCTCCTAGTAATAACTGAGGGCCAAAAGCAAACTGAATTAATACTAATTATAGATACTTTACAGGTCATCACCTAACAACACCATTATGCCTTATTGTCGGGTAATGTAACCACAGGGTAGATAGCTATAAGTATGAGTTTCACCCTATGGTTTATATTGAATAGCACCAGTTCTCTTATACCAATATTTCTATCATTAGAAAATCTGTAATGAGACCCATGTCTAAGAATATGATTCTGTCATGGTCGATTAGCTCCAAGCAATGAGACCTTTTACTTACCCCTACATAGAGAGATCTTGTATCTATACACCAACTATTCACAGAGGCACAGATGGTTTATATCATGATAGCATATCCTTCCTTTTATGTAGGTAACATAAATGAATTCATATTCAGTCAATATCCTTCTAACTAGAGAAGAAGGATAGAGAAGAAAATGTTTAAGTTAATGGCACCAACTGTCCATACAATACGTGTATCAGGGTGCTGTATTGGTGGCACCTGTCTATCCCTGGGGTGCATCCAGGTGTGGTGATGGAAGCATCTGCCCATGATACAAGCCCATGGGTGCAGTGGGTGTTGTGGTACCAGCAGCTTTATACACGAGAGGTGTGTCATAGTGTTGTGGTGACATAGCTTTGGTGCTCCAGGGTGCTGTAATGGTGATATCCATTCATTTTGGATGGGCTGGAAATGAAAGATTCAGTTCAAAACATACATTGTTTCAAACAGATTTATTGAACACAGCTTGATTTGATGTACAAGCATTTTCTATATTGGTTTAACTGGTGCGAGGCAGCTTTACAATATCAACATCAAATATTATGGATATATATATAGACTCGGGTTCTGAAAGTGGTTCTATTTGGAACAGGTTTTCCATCATAATTGAAATATAATGTTCTTACCCCTTGCCATCTTCTTGTTCTGGTAGTAGGTCTAAAAGAGGAAAATAAGAAAGGAAATCAAAACAGATTTCTTTCAGGTGTTGTATTATATACAAATGATATAAAGCTCATGACACTCTGAACATTTATACACTTCAGATTCAGTTATTACCACCTTTTTTAGACTTTCTAGAATGATATATTCTACAGGGTTTTTTTATAGCACCAAAATCTCTGTTGCATTAATGATCTATGATGACATCATGATGATTCTAAGCAGCAGTTCATGTTGCTCAATAAATACACTTTGACATTTTGACACTTTTTTCATCTCACCTCATTCCACTGAGACTTCTTTTTACTGTATGTGCCTTGCTTTTTCAGGTTGGCCCTCTGCCGGATTGCTCCCTGTCTCACCCTCTCCTTTCTGCCTGCTTTTTTGCTGCAAAAAGTGAAGCATGATCATTCTTTCATATCTTTTTAGATTTTTCATTATTGATGAAATGGTTATTAGGCAAGTCAAGAATCTTGTCAAGACACTCTGTACAATATTTCTACTAAAAGCAGTATAATGATATTGATAGGATGATCCATTGATATTTCCCTCACATGAATCTTCATTTAGTCATTTTCATTCATATATATACTAGGTTATCCAAACTTGTTATATTTTGAAAATGTATCAGATTCCTTCTTTATAGGAACTTAAGAGAACACTATCCACTTACATCTCTTTTATAAGTTTTTTTTACATCCCTTGGACTAAGGTGTTTAAGGGTGACCTGACAGTCCCTTGTCAGAGGAGGGTCCAGCACACAGACATTGCCTTCTTTCTCGATCTCTCCCAATTTATCTGCACTGAAAACAAGTATGAATATATCAGTTGAATATCAATTGAATATGTTACTTAAAAGCTGGCCTCCCCAGCCTGAGCAAAATACAATATGAGGGCAGTTAAGCTGAATTTCCACCAATGTATGTGCACATATATATCAATTTATAAATATTCATACTTAATGAAAGCCTCCTACTAGGATGGATAGAGGAACAGTACCATGATCATTATAAATCTAATACACCTAAAATTGGACATGTTGTCTTTTCTATTTCTTAAATATATCCACAGATTATCTATGCTCACAAACAATTAGATCAATGATCAAAGACAACATGTGTAACTTACGGAATATTTTCCTCCACCTCTATTTCCACATCCAACAGAGATGTGTGCTGGGTTGTGTCTTGTGTTTGATTCTCTGTCTCTTCCTGTGGAGGTCTGATACTGACGGTCGTACACATGCCTTCAATGGGGAAGGCGGTAACCACAGGCCTTCTTCTGGCATGGACAGCATGGTCATTTATTGCCTATGATATCAAAAGTGACAAAATAAAAGTTGATGTTTCAGAAATGGTAAAGAGTATAAATTAACAACTGTTTGGTATGATTTATACATGTATGTGTTGAACTCAGAGGATTTCATTTATACAAGCAGGCCTGGTTTCAAAGTTTGATGCTATCAACGATAGTATTTTACCAGTGATATACTTACAGATGATGGCAAGACCAACTCCTCATCATTTTTGTCTGCAACCTCTGCCCTGCTTCCTGCAACTGCCTGGTGTGCACTTGGTGCAGCCACAACAAACCTATCGGCGGCTGGCAGGGTACTGGGAGCTGCCAGGAGTGCACTTGGTGCAGCCAAAACAAACCTATCGGCAGCTGGCAGGGTACTGGGGGCTGCCAGGAGTGCACTTGGTGCAGCCACAACAAACCTATCGGCAGCTGGCAGGGTACTGGGAGCTGGGAGACTGCTTGAAG
This sequence comes from Acholoe squamosa, assembly GCA_949317995.1. NCBI lineage: Eukaryota > Metazoa > Annelida > Polychaeta > Phyllodocida > Polynoidae > Acholoe > Acholoe squamosa. The sequence goes on along the minus strand of OX439046.1, from coordinate 71,228,638 downwards.
GTCGAGGTGCTGCTAGAGCTGGTGCCCTGGTGAAATGCATAACAACAATTGCTGCATCATATTTATAAAGAGTTGTATGGAAACTGGGATCAGGATGTTACAAAACAAGTGGTATAAGTTTTAAACTATTGCTTGGTCAAATCTTCTAGTGGCCCATTTTTGTTAAAGAGAAATAAAGAAAAGGGCCAAAAAATTGTTCAGTCCTTCAAATCATTTTGATCGAGTAACAATGGTGTCTACATATATATTGGGTTTTGAAAACGATAATTTTATTCTCAAACAGAATTTGTTCTTCATGTTCTACCACCTCATCACAAAAGACTATTGCTCTATCAAACTGTCAACAAAACCATCAAATCTAAGGCAATAATAATTTTTAGAGGTTCCCTATGATAGGATGGCATTTTGGTAAAATGTTTCAATTGCAGTACCATATGTAATGAAATTAACAGCAGGAATTGCTGAGAATTCCGAGGACTAAAGTTCAAGTAAATATGCTCTCATTCCAACTCTAGAGTGTTAGTTTTGTATGCTTCACAAAAAATTAGAGAGTAATCCTTTAGGTTAGATTGAATACACTTGACTCGACCTCACTTTCAATTACAATCACTGATAGACTCTTACTTTCATCACATGCCCAGTAGTCAACCTATATCAGTTGTCTTCATTAATTCATTACACTAGTTATTCCTTCCCAAAGCCTGGATACAATGATTCATCTTCGAAGCACTAGGTAAATATTTTTTTCCACAAGTACTCTGTTTTCCTAACATGATATTTAACAGCCTTTAATGATGGACGATCAAGTCATATGAAATACAGTGATTAAGGGTTAGTCAATGAGGCAAAGAAGTAAAAGCACCAAAGACATCCTTAAAACATTGATATAACATTCATATCAAGTATGACTACAAACTATGCCTTTCAGGACACTAAGTACCATAATGTCCCATGTATGAGGGATATAACCCTGTCATAATGTCCTGTGTTTGAGGGATATAGCCCTATCATAATGTCCCATGTATGAGGGATCTAACCCTGTCATAATGTCCTGTGTTTGAGGGATATAGCCCTATCATAATGTCCTGTGTATGATGGATATAGCCCTATCATAATGGCCTGTGTTTGAGGGATATAGCCCTGTCATAGTGTGCTGTGTATGAGGGATATAACCCTGTCATAATGTCCTGTGTTTGAGGGATATAGCCCTGTCATAATGTCCTGTGTTTGAGGGATATAGCCCTGTCATAGTGTGCTGTGTATGAGGGACACTGCTGTCATACCAGAAGCCACACTTCTCAAGTTGTTCTTCATTCCCCATTGACTGTGATGATGATGATATAGGACAATAACCACAATAAATGTAATTAATAAACTGACCATGATATTCCTATATCAACATGCGCTAATAATATACTCACTTGTCTGCAGGAATGTTTGGGTGCCCTTCTTGAAGCACACCTGACTGCACCTCAGCTGGTGCAGACAACACCGGAGCACTATAATACAAATTTGTTGTCATCAATGGAGCACTATAATACATATTTAATGCCATCATTGGAGCACTATAATACATATTTAATGTCATCATTGGAGCACTATAATACAAATTTAATGTCATCATTGGAACACTATAATACATATTCAATGTCATCATTGTAGAACTATAATACATATTTAATGTCAACACTGGAGCACTATAATACATATTTAATGTCATCAATGGAGCATTATAATACATATTTAATGTCATCATTGTAGCACTATAATACATATTCAATGTCATCAATGGAGCACTATAATACAAATTTAATGTCATCATTGGAACACTATAATACACATTCAATGCCATCATTGGAGCACTATAATACATATTCAATGTCATCATTGTAGAACTATAATACACATTCAATGCCATCAATGGAGCACTATAATACATATTTAATGTCATCAATGGAGCACTATAATACATATTTAATGTCATCAATGGAGCACTATAATACAAATTTAATGTCATCATTGTAGAACTATAATACATATTTAATGTCATTAATGGAGCACTATAAGACATATTCAATGCCATCAATGGAGCACTATAATACACATTCAATGCCATCAATGGAGCACTATAATACATATTTAATGTCAACAATGGAGCACTATAATACATATTCAATGCCATCATTGGAGCACTATAATACATATTTAATGCCATCAATGGAACACTATAATACATATTTAATGTCAACAATGGAGCACTATAATACACATTCAATGTCATCAATGGAGCACTATAATACATATTCAATGCCATCATTGGAGCACTATAATACACATTCAATGCCATCAATGGAGCACTATAATACATATTTAATGTCAACAATGGAGCTCTATAATACAAATTTAATGTCATCATTGGAACACTATAATACATATTCAATGTCATCATTGTAGAACTATAATACACATTCAATGCCATCAATGGAGCACTATAATACATATTTAATGCCATCAATGGAGCACTATAATACAAATTTAATGTCAACAATGGAGCACTATAATACATATTTAATGTCATCAATGGAGCACTATAATACATATTTAATGTCATCAATGGAGCACTATAATACATATTTAATGCCATCATTGGAGCAGTATAATACATATTTAATGTCATCATTGGAACACTATAATACATATTTAATGTCATCAATGGAGCACTATAATACATATTTAATGTCATCATTGTAGCACTATAATACACATCCAATGCCATCAATGGAGCACTATAATACATATTTAATGTCATCATTGGAGCACTATAATACACATTCAATGTCATCATTGTAGCACTATAAGACGTATGTAATGTCATCCATCGAAATTAATGGAATAATGAGGTGTTGATATTCAAGAGGACATTAGGCAAGCTGTCATCTACTGGTTACATCTTGACTTCTATGAATCATTATGGACATGCCAACATCAAAATGTCTCCTTCTGCTTTCCTTCTAGAGTGTTGTATTACCATTGGGCTGTGTTTAGCATATATCATTATCTGTTCAAAATGACACCATAATCAACCAAGTTAAACCAGAAAGGTTTGAATACTAGAAATAGGAAATGAAAGGCAAAGATGATACTACAGCAGTAAAAACTACTCAATCCTCAAGTTTAGCAGGTATTGATTTGTATTGCCTGAAATACCAATATCAAATTGACATGGATAAACAGCTAGTCTGATGTCTGACATTGATTAGAATGTTGTCATGGCAGTCAACCATTTCAGCCAGGATTTACAACTCTTGGATGTGCACAACACAAATATCATCACTTGAACCTGCGCACAGTAATGGAGAAGTGATCAATTAAACTAGAAAAGGTGTTATGCTCTGTCTAAGCTGACCTTTTCACATTGGATTTAAAGGGTTCGGGTCTACTCTAGGTTCTTAAGGCACAGTAAATTAAATAATAATTCATCAATACACCACCCACATATCATGGGAATCTATTTTCAATCAACGTGCCATTTTTGACATGCTGATACATTTTAATGATGTGAAACATTTGGAGCAGTTTAACAGCCTAATCTACTTACAGATCTTGCTTCAGCATGAGCTGGGGGACGGCCTCACTTGGGGTCAAGGTGGCTGAGGCTGGTGCACACATCTCAGTTGTCAAAGGAGCACTGCAAAAAAGTCATAACTTGAGCATGGACACAGCAATAAATAGAGATTCAGAAAATTGTCTAGAGACATGTATTATGTGTTTGATGTCCATCTGCTCAAAGGTATTCTCCTAACATTATAATGAAATTCCAACAACTCAGAGCAGCACCTCATGGCATTAAAACAAAACTCCTCATAAGCTGACACTTTTTTTTTTACTCAAATCCATCTTTTAGTGTGTGGATCTGCTCTCATTTTCTAAGAAGAAGAACTTTAATGGAGCCTAATCTACTTACACATCTTGCTTCAGCGTGAGCCGGGGGATTGCCTCACATGGGGCCAGGGGGTCTGAGGATGGTGCACACATCTCATTTGTCACAGGATAGCTGCAAGAAAAAGAACATTATCTGAACAAGTGAACAATAATAATAGTAATGACATTTCTATTTGAATGTTGTAATTTAAAGTATTTGATGACTAACTTGTTTGCATGACTTTATAAACATTTATTTTCATTGTGTTGATTGATGAGGGCTTGCGACAGCTAAGATTATCTAATGCATGTTTATATGTTCATACCTCATATTCATCAATATAACTTGTTCAAGCCTGCATGCATCTACTTTAAATCAATGTTTGAGGCTTTTATGAGACATTACTTCTAGAATTGTATTGGTGTTGATCCAGAATTAGAAAATATCAGTGGATCATTAGCTGACTTTTGAACAAAAGTCAAAATACTCACATGACTCCTGGGAGGACTGATGGGTCCAAGCGTACAAGGACAACCTGGCACACCCTTTTCTTCCTGTTCACTTTTGGGTAGTGAAGTGCCCAGGGTTCATGAGGCAGGGGTTGGGGTGTTCTAGGATCACACACCATGGGCCTCCTACAAGAAATCCATCAATCAAACAGGAGGAAAAGAGTAGGGCACTTCAGAACTTTAAATGAAATTGATTTTCTAAGTAGAATTACACATATTTAAAATGCTGTCCAGTTGGCTATGTAGATCTAGCTAAGTATTATGTTCAGGCATACCTCTTGTTATCATTGGTGCTTCTCCTGAAGTTGGCCCATGGCACTTCAGACTCTGTGACTCCGTAATCCCAGAACACCTCATCGCCAGGTCTTATTGCTCTGTGGCAGTACAGTGCCATGCCTGGAGGCTGCCCAGGTCCCACCTCCAGGAGCCTAGGGTAAGGGCTGAGGTTGGGGTTACGGCAATGATTGACCAGGCGGCCAAAGGTGCCAAAGGTGGTGGTAGCATCTATTGCCACCTGGTCATTGTCCAACCATGCGTCCACAATGTTGGACCCAGGGTTGTTGTCCTGGTAATGGACCTCCCTCCGCAACCTCTCTGCCCTAGAGACAAAGTCCCCCTCATACTCGAGCACGAAATCATACTTCTTAAATGCCTTGTTGGCAACAACACACAGCCCTCTCTCTTCATCATATTCCACCCTGAGGTCTTCTTTGCTTCGTGACCTCCATTTCCTCAGTGCGTCCTTCATCTTGTCCACAGTCGTGGGATCAAGGTCATTTATTAGTTCCTTTGAAATTGAAAAATAAAATGATTCATATCATCCAGCAATGTCTGACTCCCCTTCACATTATCTATACTTATTGTAATACCTGTCTCAGAAATGGGGTTTATCTCATTCTCATACAAAGGTATGTACAATCATCACATAAAAAGTGTATTAAATGTTGTCCGGTTGGCTAGTAGAGCCATCTATGCAGCTATTTTTTTTGGTTCAAAGAAATCACAAGATGAACAGGTTTATAAATTCTTATTCACACTATGTTTTCCTTATTTGCCACACGGGGACTTAGTAACTTACCATGTGTGGAAACCGTCTCCTCACTTGGCGTGTCAAGATACGGTCCATCATTGTTACTACCAACTGACTAAACCTCACCAAACTGAAAACAGAACACATAAAGAAATGCTTACTAGTCTAAAGAAGCTCTAGAACACTTATGTACTGGGTACAGAGCTCTGGGATACCTATGTGCTGGGTACAGAGCTCTGGGGCACTTATGTACCAGGTACAGAGCTCTGGGTTGTGTGTTCATTATGTGGTAGAGGATTCATTCACTTAAGACACACATGATGACTTAAACCCCCATGTGTGTTCTAAATGTGGCAAAGGATTCATTCAATTGAAATGCATATATGATGACCCACACAAGAGAAAAACGCCATGTGTTGATAATGTTGTTAAAGATTCATTCATATTGGGACACCTAAACACACATAATGCTTCATACGAGACAAAACCCACGTGTGTTCATAATGTGGTAAAGGATTCATTCAGATTAGTACACTTAAGACACACATAATGACCCATATGTGTTCATAATGTTTGTTCATAATGTGGTAAACCAAACCTCTGGTCATGTAGTCCACCTGCCCCATATACAAAGCTAATACTCTGAACTTCTTTGATAATACTTACAGAACTGTCTGCATTATGAACCAACCCAGCAAATTGTCGTTATCTGTTGCTATGATTGGTCATCAATGGTGACTCCTTTTTGAGTGATAACTCACTGCGTCTTCTTTCGCCTCTGTGTGTCAGTCTCACATGGCATGGCGGTATATCACAACAGTCGCCAACATGATCTCACTCACTGCGTGAGTATGTGCCACTGCCTGTCAACTCTCAATCAGAATGGCGGCTTATCACAACCATCGGCAACATGGATCTGACTCACTGCGTGAGTATGGGCCACTCCCAGACAACTCTCACTCAGAATGGCAGCATTTCACCAACATCGCCAACATGGATCTCACTCTCTCTCTCAATATGTGCCACTGTCTGTCAACTCTCACTCAGAATGGTGACTTTTCACCGGCATTGCCACATGGCTCTCACTCACTGCATGAGTTTGTGTCACTCCTAGGTAATCTTCTCTCAAAATGGCGACTTATCACCACCATCGCTGACATGGATGTCACTCGCTGTGTGAGTGTGTGCCACTGTCATCAACTCTCACACAAAATGGTGAATTATCACCACCATTGCCAACATTGGTCTCACTCAATGCATGAATTTGTGTCACTCCAAGTCAATGCTCTCTGAGGATTGCATCATCAGTCACTCACTCTCACTCAGAATGGCAACTTATCACCAGCATTACCAAAGTCGTTGAGACCACACCACCGTTCATCATGTAGCCTATCTAGGAAGTGTGGGCATGAAGTCCCATATGTATCAAATGTGCTTTGTTTCACACTGATTTCCATGTAATACTTCAGAGTTGAATCAAACAAGATTATATAGAGAAAATATCAATTCAATTTAGATAGAGGTATCTCTAAAATGAAAGCAACTATCCATAAACACCTTTTCTCTGGTTAAAGCGAAAATACATAGGGAAATATCTACATGAACACCTTGTCTTTGGTCAGAGGAAAGAAACATATGGCAATACCTTCTCTGGCAAAACATACTTTGATCTGGCAGATGTGAGGCTGCATGATTACCAATGTCGATGATGATGAGCTTTTCATCTGACAATGTGAGTGATCACCACTCTCGCCATCCATGGTGAACCTGCGCTATGAGGTGGTGCACGTTTCATCTAGCGAGGTGAGGGATCAACCGCTTTGCCATCCCTGGTGAGTGTGAGTCATCACAATCCTCGCCAACCGTGGTGAACATGCGCTATGACGAGGTGCGTGTTTCATCTAGCGAGGTGAGTGATCACCCGCGTCGCCATCCCTGGTGAGTCTGAGTGATCACCATCCTCGCCATCTGAGGTGAGGCCATGTGATCACCAACATTGCTATTCCTGGTGATCTTGTGCTATAGTGATGTCGTGTTCCATCTAGCGACATGTGTGAGCCACTTCACACAGTTTGACGAGGAGTCACGACAATTTGCTGGGAAGTGGTATCTTATTTCCAAAACTTGATACTCTTAATCTTATCGTTGATAGTCATCATTATGCATTCATTTTGAACTAAAGCTCTAATTAAGTAGTCATGCAGGTTCATATCCATAATTCATACTCCTAGTTATACTTATAACTTGGCTATCTGGCAGATTCCCAACAGTGTCATCCATTTATTTAAAGGTAAAACTCTTGATCATAAAAATACAGATAACTATCCTTTTGAATGCTCAAATTAAGTACACTAACTTGCTCAATTACAAAACTGATACTCTTAACTCAATTGCCCATGTTCAGCATTCTAGCTACCTTCATTGAAATTGAAATTGTGGAACTTGTTCTTGCATTATGGGCTCAGTCTCTATGTGGCTGGTACCCCTGGGTCATTTCAGAAAAAAAGCTCTTATTTTTTTTTCAACATTCTGGCTTCATTTGCACCTAGTTGCCAATTGAGTAGTACACTGGGATCAATTATAGAATGATGTATACTCTTAATTTTCTTGCTAATGGTCATCATTCTAGATTCATGGCTGACCACAGCTCGAATTCCACCTGTCTAATCTACAAAACTGATACTCTTAATTTCTCTGATATTGCTCATGGAACTGCCTGCATTGTCAGTCAGGTTTCCAATTAAGTGGTACATCTGGCTCATAAACTGATACTTTTAATTATATTGTTGATACTTATCATTCTATTCATCTTGATCTAAATCTCTTGTTAACTAGCCCAGCTGGCTTGTTCACAAGATTGGTATCCTCATTAGCAAAACTGATACACTTAAGAGTCCATATTTCCTATTTCTCATTTACAAAACATAATGTTATCATGGGGGGCCATCAGTCTGCATTTGTTGCGTACCAATGCACCAGTTGGGTAATCCCCTTGGCTCATTAGGAAAACTGATGCTCTTAACTTGATAGTCAAATTCTACAAGGTTAGCCATTGCTCAGTATTATGCATTCATTACGAACAAATGCAGTCTTTTTGATTCAACCATCTGTCACATTTACCTAACTGATCAATTCTCTTAATCTCTTTCTTAATTAACTTGCACATTTCAAAAACTGATATTCTGAATTTCCTTTGTGGTAGTCATTTTAATACAACATTAGCCAACTTGCATTGACCGGGGACTAATGCAATATCTAGGTCACCCATATTTTTCAATTGTTAAACTGATACTCTTAATTTGTCTCTTCATGCTCATAATTCAACAATTCTTTGTAGGCCAAGGTGCCAATGATCCAAATTACCCATTTTCAAAACTTATACTATTAATATTCTTGGTCATTATTCTACATACAAAGTTAGCCATTGCACCAGTGCAGTTTTCCTACTTAATTACAGTATTCTTTTATGAGCAGAATTGAGTAGGAACCTTCCTGATTTGTTGTAGTTGTTTCATGGCATAGAATATAATTGTGGTTTCCCCATAGAGTGAACCTACCCCAATCCGTTACAGCAATGGATAGTTTCACAATAGCACTCTTTGTTATCTTATTATATACATGACCAGGGGTTAGTTACGTATATATCTCACACTTACAGCAGGGTGAGTCTAAGTGAAAACAACCAATGGTTGACTTAACATGGACTCACCCAGCGTTGTCAGCCCCTTAGTTATCTTATTGTTAACATGACCAAGGGGGAGTTTCATTAGTTGCACCCAATAACACCTGTTCATTTATTTATGTATTAATATATTTTATTGATTGTGGACCAACGCACAAGGTAATTTGTTCTCCTGTTAGCAAAACTGATACTCTTAATTTAGTATTGATGTTTATCATCCTGCATTCATTTGGGACCAATGCTCCAATTTGCTCTTTACAAAAGAAAATGATACTCTTAATATCCCATTTGCACGGTCATCATAGTGCAATAGTTGAGTTATTCATCTGGATAATTTTAAGAAATTATACTCATAATATCTTTCTCTGTATTCATCATCCTTTACTCAGAGCCAAATTATGTAGCCCACCTGTCTCATTTCTAAAATTGACACACGATCCACCCAGCTATATTAACTAGCAACTGACATGGCTTGTTACAGAAAAAGAAATCTCTCCGGAAAATACCCAGCAAAGTCAAACCCTCCCACTGCTTCCATTTTAAACCTCCTATCACATCCTTAAGTACCTTGTCTGTGTACATATCCATGCTCACTTGTTAACAGCTGTTTATAGAATACTTATTGAATGTAATTGTGTCACAACTCACAATGCACCATTGTAAATGCAGGTCTCTTACATCAAATGCATTTTGTAGATCAAAGCTCAGTGCTTGTTATCTATTTGAATTAAAGTATCCAATTGCAGTCATTGACTTTGATGTTTTGGGGTTTGAATAGTAAGTACTGGATCCATGATTAGATCACCATGTCCACTCTAAATATTTATCATCAAGTATTAATGATGAATAATGTGTAGTCAACACATACTTTATTACTTGTTCTATCAGTCCTTTATTTCTGTCACATTCTGACACTTTAGTGCACTTTGTAAATGCCTTATTGCTATGTATATATGCTAAATAATCTATATCCCATTTATTCATCATTCAAGTATTGATGTACTTGTGTAGGTAGTACAAGGATTTAGGCAGAATATGTTCAAAAAATAATGCAGTTGGCCCATTCTCCGTGTCCAAAGCAGTGCTTCTGGATTTTACAGCTTTTACGTTGATTGTTCACATATGCTGGCTCATGAGATAAATGGGACAGTTCAATACATCTTTTCGTGTGGCACAAATGCGACATTTCATGGAGATGCTTCTCTGCATTTCCATTAATCACATACACCAATCTGTGCAAAGGTTGGTTTTTACTTCCCCATCCCTTCACTGTTATCTTTAAGGTAGGGTATCCACGTGTTGTTACAGCTTTGTCCCATAGACGACAGCCAGTTAAATCCTCAACATGACTGTACTTTGTAATCCTTTTGATGACTTTGTTTCGATACCTATCTGTCATCATCTTCTCTACTTTTCCACTCATATCTTCCACTGACTTATGATGTCCCTATTGAAAAGACACAAAAATGTAACTTTGAAGTTTATCATTTTGGATTTTTTCCCCTCAACTTTGCTACTGCTTTGAATGTATAGACCACCACCTAATGACCTCAATTGTACACTGGGGAGTCACTTCAACATCACAAAATATGTAATGTCATACTGAAATGATGGAAGTGTGCACCCGCCTTCCATTAAAAATACAACGTTAAAAAGGATTGCCTTGCTAACACCATTGTCAGCCCCTTACCCATTGCATTGTTAACATGACCAGGGGGAGTTTCATAGCTCACACACTAATAGCATTGTTAACATGACCAGGGGGACTTTCCTAACTCACACACTAATACCACTGTTTACATGACCAGGGGGACTTTCCTAACTCACACACTAATAGCATTGTTAACATGACCAGGGGGAGTTTCATAACTCACACACTAATAGCATTGTTAACATGACCAGGGGGAGTTTCATAACTTACACACTAATAGCATTGTTAACATGACCAGGGGGAGTTTCATAACTCACACACTGATACCATTGTTAACATGACCAGGGGGAGTTTCATAACTCACACACTAATACCATTGTTAACATGACCAGGGGGACTTTCCTAACTCACACACTAATACCACTGTTTACATGACCAGGGGGACTTTCCTAACTCACACACTAATAGCATTGTTAACATGACCAGGGGGACTTTCCAAACTCACACACTAATAGCATTGTTAACATGACCAGGGGGAGTTTCATAACTCACACACTAATACCACTGTTAACATGACCAGGGGACTTTCTTACCTCACACACCAATATCATTGTTAACATGACCAGAGAGTTTAATAACTCACACACTAATAGCATTGTTAACATGACCAGGGGACTTTCTTAACTCACACACTAATAGCATTGTTAACATGACCAGAGAAGGTTTCATACCTCACACTAATAGCATTTTTAATATGACTACGGGAAGTTTCTTAACTCACACACTAATAGCATTGTTAATATGCCCAGAGGAAGTTTCCTAACTCACACACTAGTAGCTTTGTCAATATGACCAGGGGAGAGGTTTCTTAGCTCACACAATAATAGCATTGTTAATATGACACAGGGGAGTTTGAAAATGATACTCATCTTCATTAGGCTACGTCAAGTAGTCCAACTGACTCAGTTACAATCTGGTATTCCCAATTGTATTGTTGGACTTCATCAATCCCCTTAATATAGCCACACAATCTTAGTGTCTACCTGTTTACATGAGGCTGGTGAGGATGTAAGTTCACGCCTTACATCACCTAATAGGTGTTCCCCCTCATACTAATGAACTTTACTCACTAGTTAGCATTCTGTTAACTTGCTCTTTGTAATTCCATTTACTTAGTATATCACATAAGACTTGATATTGAATCATGATTTAGAATGGATAATATAAGCTATTGGTACTCACCTGCTCAAGTGGAAGGATACAGCAGAGGGTGACCAGACAGACAGACGGTGAGTAAATCGGCTCTTTAGGTCTAAAGGTGTTCACTACCAATCCACAATGGCGTTGTTTGTAGGTTCTCGTCCTCAGATATGCAAGCTGGAGAGGAACAAAACAATTTCATCACCACAATAATCAAAAAGGTTCAACATGTCATTGTGTGTTAGAACTTTCCAAGGAAATGGTAATGATATTTATTTTATGTGAATAACTTCTTCCCATAGAGATAGCATTGCGCGGCCGATCCGCACCCCCCCAGTGGCGTAACGTGTGCCGATCCACCACAGTGGGCCGATCCACCACTGCAGCCTCGCTTTGGGAAAAAGTAGTCCCAAAAGGCATATAGGCAGCGTTCCTGGCCGATTTGGATTGAAATGGCGACTGACGACCACCAGTACAGCATTTTTGGGGAAATAGATGAAGAAACTCTCGAAATGACGACCCCCCCAAGTATCTGACGAGCCGGATGTAGGTTCTTTTGATATTTCCACCATTGATTTTGGTTCAATCGACGTCAATACCGCTGTTCAAGCCTATATTGAAGCAGCAGACGACAACGACGATTTTACGTGCTCGTCAATGGCTAGAATGACGAGGAAACGATCAAAACCTGACGAGTTTGGCGACTGGGAAAGGGAGTTGAAGAAACCAATGGTTGAAATGAAGTCTGCAGTGGAGTTAAAAGATTTCATCAAGTCGTCAAAGAATGTCAACACTGTAAAGAAGACGACGCAGGTGAGCGATATTAAGTGCATTGACGAGTTTGCCGATATAAATATCGCAAAAGTAGTATATTGACAATGTAAATATCGCTATCATATCGTATTTTAATTGGGTTAGAGAAAATATGTACAGAAATTGATTTTTAAAGTGTTTGAAGTTATTTTATGTGTCTTATTTATTATATTATAGGTTGTAACAGCGTTCCAAAGGTGGCTCTCGGAGGTGTGTGTGGAGGAGAGACCCATAGAATCGATTATGGGAGGAGAACTGGACCAGTTTATAGCTAATTATATTCTGCAGAAAAAGAAGCCAGTTGGTACAGATCACGAGCCAGATACACTGACTGCTATACATAGGGCTATAGCAAGGTAAATAAAATTTTTTGTATCACCTGAGCAGGCCAGGAATATATGGAAAATGTACCACAAAGAAAGAAATTGACCAAGGCGTACACCATGGTCGTTTAGTGTATTTGTGTAATTTGTTATGTACCTGATACGCAAAAAATTCTGAAATTTTGCCTAATTTATGTGTGTATTTTTTTTCAATTTTAGACACCTCAGCGAGGCAGATTATCAATGGGACATAATGAAAGACAAGGAATTCGAGATGTCTCGTGAAGTACTGAACTCTAAACGTATCCAACTGAAAGGCCAGGGTCTTGGAAATAAACCTAACAGGGCTGAATCTTTGGATGACGATGAGATTGAAGTACTTTGGAGAAATGATGTATTTGGCACCTCCACCCCCCGTTCCCTACAGAATACCCTATATTGGATTTTGGGTGTTGGATTTGGACTAAGAGGATCACACGAAAGTAAGCAAATGCTTTGGGGAGACGTAGAGATGTCAACTGAGGCTGATGGAACCTGTTATTTAGAGTTCACAGAAAGATGCACAAAGACCAGAAATGGGTCCATTGGTATGCAGCCCAGACCTTTTCCCCCAAAAATCTATGAGACCAAACACCCTGAAAGATGTCCAGTGCAGCTATACAAGCTTTTTGCAGGGCGTCTACCAGCCAGCATGTTGGAAGACCCTGCCCCCTTCTACCTGACGGTGAAAAATAATGCTAAAATGACCGATGCAATATGTTATGCAGCAGTCCCTATGGGGATCAACACCATGAGAAAGATTGTAAGTGATAGCTGTATAAAGGCTAACATACCTGGTAAGAAGACAAATCACTCCATACGTAAAACATCCTGTGAGAAGCTGATCCAAAGCAACGTACCTCCAACCCTCGTGCAGCAGCTCAGTGGCCACAAAAATGTACAGTCTCTGAACAATTATTCCACTGCATCACGGGCCCAGCAGCGAGCCATGAGTTCTATCCTGACATCCACCACCAATGAAGAAAATCCTTCCACCATTTTTGGAATGATCCAAGCTCCACCATCGACAAAAGCCATGGCGAGGAGGAGACCGGCCGACCCCGTGGTGCTGCAGCCGGGAGGAGGAGGGGGGGACGCCGGGGAAGGTCCTTCGGGCCCAGCGGTCTCTTTTGATAGATTTGCTGCTGCGACTACCGGCATGTTTGCTGGGGCGAACATAACAGGAAATATCCATTTGAATGTTAATTATAATGTAAGTTCCAACAGGCAGTCCAATGTTAATGTTTCTCCAAAAATCCCGCCGATGAATGAAGATTAAATACAGTCTCACGTGCGCGACAGGGCGTCGCCATCTTGTCATGTTCACTTTCAAGTTGTAAATGGGTCAACGGCCTGGTTTCCAAAATAAAGATTAAGACGTTCGGTTAAAGAAAATGAACTGAATTTGTGTTTCTTTTATTTGAATTAAATGAGAAATGTATGATCAAAGTCATAAATAAGATGATTAAATTCTATATATAAAAAAAAACGAAGAAAATTACGTACCATGTACCGGTAAAAACATAGTCCCGTAACGACACGACACGCCATGTCAACTAAAACTGTCCCTCATATTAGAATTTATAATACTTAGATATAACAGAGAAGTTTCAGGTTATTAGAGACTTAAAAAATGTAAATTTATGGTTAGATCGTATTCCCCGTACAAAAAAAGTACGAAACCAGCGCGTAGGCTGAGCGGTGCATCACTGCGCGGATGAATACAACTGTCATGGCGGACAAGAAGACGAAAACATCGCTTCGACAATTAAAGTTGAATTTTCCTTATTTCAACCTCTAAAAACATAAAATAAATATAGAACTAAACTCCCCTGGTGTCCTCAGTGGTCGATCCACCCCCCGAGAGCGTTAGCCCGAGGGGGAGACGACTCCCTCGTGGTGGATCAACCACCTCGTACACCACGGTCGTTTAGTTCTATCTATGTATTCCATTGTTGTTGAACTGTATATAAATCTTTGATTGTCATTTAATGGTATTTAACTTCTTTACTTGCAAAACGTTATTCACCGTTGCGCTCTTTTTATGGCAACTTTATTTTGAGAAAATATTTCTTGATGATGACCACGGCGACAACTCAGCACTGTAGGTCATTGATACTTTCTATATATCAAGTTCAACAATATACATATACATTTTACTCTACATTTCCCAAATGAAGTGCCCAGTCGCTATCCATAGACAGTTGGTGATTGTGAAACCCACAACTTGGCTCAACTCCAAAACAGATACTTTTAAAGTCCCCTTTCCTAGTTAACTCTAAATTAGTTACCCCATATTAAAATCAGGGTTGCTTTGTTGCTGGTAGGGCTACTCAGGCAATGTGTTAGAGTTAAGCATAGAGCTTGCCAGTACCAGATGAGTTCAAAGAGGTTATTATTAACTCAATTTCTCTTTAAAATTTTTTTTTAACATTTAAAGGGGCCCATCTAAAATAAAGCTTTATTTCGGCTCATTAATTCTAAGGTTGCAGGTGTATTTAAAAGGAATCAATCAAATTAAACATGTACTCTCTACAGAGTGCTTGACAACAGGACATAGAAAATGTAGAAATGACGGCCATTGATCCCTCTCCATTTAAGGATCAATTTACATATCTATGAGGGCCAGTGAATGATAGCTGCTGTGGAAAATGTTACTTGATTATTTTTTGCCAAAGCCCATGAAATGATATCCCAAAAATAAATGTTTATCATCAAGATTTATCAAGCTAAAGTTCTCAGTCGGGCAGCTCTGAGAAAACCTGCTTGGAGAATGATGTAGTAAGGGCTGCAGGGTCGCATTGCTATGGTGATTTGATGTGGGTCAAGTGGGCACCGTGCTCATCCTCGCCCGTTCGTTGGCCTTTGCCCCCAGCATCTGGTGGCGATAAGGGCCCATACTTTCCCATGAAAAGGGCCAATACTTTCCAGTGAGAAGGGCCCATACTTTCCCATGAATCCTAATGCACCAAAGCCTAGTGGCTAAACCACTAGTTCTATTAAAGTGCCCTAGCTGGCTCAAGTTCAAAATTGATACTATTAAAGTGCCCTAGCTGGCTCAAGTCCCAAACTGATACTCTTAAAGTCCCCTACTTTGCTAAAGCATAAAACTGATCAAAAACTAAAACTAAATCATCCTACCTTACTCAACTTAAAAAGTGATACTCTTAAGTTCCCCTACCTCACTTAAGGCAAAAACTGCTACTATTAAGTTCCTGAATTGGCTTGATTAAAAAGTTGGTAATTGTAAAGCCCACAACTTGGCTAAACTCAAAAAATTACACTCTTAAAGTGCCCTAGCTGGCTCAAGTTCAAAATTGATACTATTAAAGTGCCCTAGCTGGCTCAAGTCCAAAACTGATACTCTTAATGTGCCTTACCTAGCTCAATTCCAAAACTGACACTCTTAAATCATCCTACCATGCTCAACTTAAAAACTGATACTCTTAAGTTTCCCTACCTCACTTAAGGCAAAAACCGATACTCTTAAAGTCCCCTACCTGGCTCAAGTCTAAAACTGATACTCTTAAAGTCCCCTACCTCACTTAATGGAAAAAGCTGATACTATTAAGTTCCCAAATTGGCTTAATTAGAAATTTGGTAATTGTTAAGCCCCCGACTTAGCTCAACTCTATAACTGATACTTTTAAAGTCCCCTACCTCACTCAAAACTGATAGGGAAGGTTCACCAGAAGTCGGCCGCTCCTGTGCACATGGGTGTTATTAAAATCGTTATTGCTCAGAGACTCTGTGGCTCAGGGTTACTTAATATCAGAAACTTTAGGTAACAGTTGATGTTACATGGTTTGCTGTAATTTAGAAACATATCTCCTCTTGCCATTCCTAAATTTTCAACATAAATCTGAACCCTATAGATTGTGCAATTTCACCCCAAGTTGGCCACTCCATTCAAAGCATTTACACTGCAATTAAGGATATCTTTGTGGATATACCATATTGTTAATGATAGTTAATACAACCAAGGCTTAGATCAGATTAATGAACACCTCATTACCATTCTGGCCGTGATTTTAATAAAATGGTCGATTAAAAGATATTTTTGCCCATATTGCTCATACAATCCTTTATAATTTACATAAGACTGTTAGCCTGGGTGCAAAATCGTAGTGTCTACCCCTGCCAATGAGGGTAGTGAGAATCTAAGCTCTAGTCTCTGTGTCACCCACTTGACTTTGGCTTACCCTCTCACTCTGAAAGATTCCATTTCCACTCCCTTTACTATGTACATTCTGACTGTTATTCTTTCTAAAATGAATATTTACACCATAGGCACTCACCTGTTGAAGTGGAAAGATGCAGGACAGGGCGATCAAGCAGACAGATGGTGAGTAACCTAGTCCTGTCTAGAGTCGTCAAAAGCAAATCCTTGATTTTGATGTAGTGTCAGTGTCCTCAGATCTGCCAACCGAATAGGAACAGATCATTATTGTCACCACAATGTTCAGACCATTTCAATATATTATTAAGTGGTTCAATGATAAGGTATGTTATATGAATGTGGATATTATTATTAATTTTTGATTTTATAGAGTTTACCACCAAATCTCTTCTTACTATTGACCCCCTTGTTAAGGCAACTAGTTGGCTGTAAATAATTCTTACCAGGTTTTGTAAAACCCCAAAAATGACCCCAGGTGAAAAACGACCCGGGGTGAAAAATGACCCTACTCTGTCTGCTATGGAAAAACCAATTTTAATTTGCTTTTTTGGGTCATTCTTCTTTATCTATCCATCATAGAACCATCACATATGAAAAGGGGAGGATTGATAATGGTAGGCTAGAATACCAAACTACTTTTTAACCATTTTATTTTACATTCTATTTGAATTATTGCAGTGGGTATGAGGGAAAATAGCTCTCTGGGCTCACAATAATGCAAATGATAAGTTTGTATCAGATTTGAGATTGATCGATCATTTATCTCTGGAAAGGCCAATATATATCCTAGTTAAACCTAAAATAACTTTTGGATCTGAACTATAGCAGTTGAAAACACAATTTGAAACTTAATCTGCTGCCCATTGATAACTGAAAGCCATTATAGGGGAGAGGCCTCTTATCTAGGTCAACTGATAAGGCAGAGAGAGGGGGAAGGGGAGTGGTGGGGGCAGGGTCATAAATGACACTGGGTAAAAAATGACCCAGGGTCAAAAATGACCCTGGGGTGAAAATTCTTCAAGTAGGGTAAGTGGGGGGATGGTGGGGGCAGGCTCAAAAATGACTCCGGGTCAAAAATCACTCAGGGTCATTTCTATACTATAGCTTAGACCTGCTTTCTGGATGATAACCACAGTAACAACCAAATTCCTTATGTCAGTTGCAACAAAATAACATAAAGGTATCAGATTCAACACTTATCAGTGTCAACATGAAAACACATGCCTGTATGTCTGGAGGCCATTTCTTAAAACACTACGACTGCTGTCCTTCAAGTCTTAGTGAGAAGCCTTGAGTTAAAGCCATTACAGTATCATGCATTAGTAACCACTAATACCTGCACCAGTACGACTGCTCTACCAAACCTATTACAATTACTGCATAGGCGCTGGACGTACAGAGCAAAGGCCCTACGATAGCCTGGCTTATTCTTGGCAGTTTTAAATCGAAGTGCATGTGTGTAGTCGTAGTACATTAAGAAATGGCCTCCTGACACTATAGTGACAGTGTATTGTATGCTATAAGAATCCATATGTCACAATCGCCACTTGTCTGTTGCATTATATAAGACGAGGTTTTAGTAAGAAACCATAAAAAGAAACCTTACATGTGTTCTCAATAGTGACTCACACAGGAGAAAAAAAAACCTTACAGGACCTTTCAATGTGGTAACAAGTTTGCACATCAACGGTCCTTAAAGTCACACATGTTGACTCTTACAGGGGGGAAACCTTACAGGAATGTTCTTTGTGGTAACAAGTTTGCACATAAATGATCCTTAAAGTCACATATGATGACTCACACGGGGGGAAACCTTACAGGATTTTTCAATGTGGTAACAAGTTTGCACATCAATGGTCCTTAAAGTCACATATGATGACTCACACGAGGGGGGGAAACCTTACAGGATTTTTCAATGTGGTAACAAGTTGTGTCAGGTTTAGGACTTTAAGAGTATCAGTTTTCAAGTGTCATACCTAGCCTAACTCAAAAACTGATGCTCTTAAACTCACTTACCTGGCTTGACTTAAAGCTGATACACCCGAACCTGCCTAAACTCGATAACTGATACTCTTAAACTGCTCTACCTAGCTCAACTTGAAAACTGATACTCTTAAAGTCCTAAACCTGACACAACTCAAAGAATGATACTTTTAAAGTGTCATATGTAGTTAAACTCAAAGACTGATACTCTTAGACTCATTTAACAGGCTTAACTTAAAACTGACACTCTTAAAGTATCAATCCTAGCTTAATTCCAAAACTGATACTCTTAAACTTATTTACCTGATTTCACTGAAAACCGAAACTCTTAAATTCCAAACTTGAGTCAACTCAACAACAGATACTCCTAAAGTCTCCTACTGGACTCAACTTGAAAACTGATACTCCTAAAGTGTCATACCTAGCATAACTCAAAAACTGACACTCTTAAACTCATTTACCTAGCTTCACTCAAAACTGATACTCTTGTAGGGGCTGGCATCGTTGTATATATATTAGTGCTGTTCATCCGAGAGACGTGTTCGTGTGGTGCTTGTTCCTTCTATGCCAGCTAGGTGTCGCTTTGCGATACCCCGTTGGTACAAGAGGGGGCAGCACCATGCCTCGCGTCCAGCTTCTACTAAGAAGCCGGACGAGCGGCAGAAGGGGACTGGACGTGGTCCAGTCAAGACGCTCAGTTATAATCCATTGAAACTTGAATAAAGTCCTACCCGAGAGGTAGGGGTATCCGGGGCTTTGCCCAACCCGAACTACTCGTGTTGTGTTGGTATCTCTAGTGATAAGCGAGCCAACGAGCCACCCAACATATAAGTCGATACGAACCATTACACTCTTATAGTCCCGAACCTGCCTAAACTCGATAACTAATAGTCTTAAATTCTCCTACAGGGCTGAAAAACTGATACTCTTAAAGTCCTAAACCTGACACAACTCAAAGAATGATACTTTAAAGTTGTATACCTAGTTAAACTCAAAAACTGATATTCTTAAACTCACTTACCTAGCTTGTCTTAAAATTGATACTCATAAAGTATCATACCTAGCTGAATTCAAAAACTGATACTCTTAAACTAATTTACCTGGTTTAACTTAAAACTGATACTCTTAAAGTCCCAAACCTGACTCAATTCAATGTAAAAAGTCTTTTACACGGCTCAACTTAAAAACTGATACTCTTAAAGTGTCATACCTGCCACAACACATAAACTGATACTCTTAAAGTCCTCATTTACCAACTTTATCAGAATCTGATACTCTTAAACTCATTTACCTGGCTCAACATATAAACTGATACTCTTAAAGTCCTCATCTACCAACATTACTCAAAAACTGATACTCTTAAACTGCCATGTCTATCTTCATTCAAAAACTGATAATCTTTAACTCCTTTACCTAGCTCAACTTGAAAACTGATGCTCAAGTAGTCCAGAACCTGACTCAACTCAAAAACTGATACTCTTAAACTCATTTACCTGATTTCATTGAAAACCGAACTCTTAAAGTCCCAAACCTGAGTCAAATCAAACACTGATATTCCTAAAGTCTTTTACATAGATCAACTTATAAAGTGATACCCTTAAAGTGTCATACCTAGGTTAATTCAGAAACTCATACTCAAAAATTTATTTACCTGGTTTAACTTAAAACTGATACTCTTAAAATCCCCTACCTGGCTTAACTCAAAAACTGATACTCTTAAAGTCCTTTACCTGGCTCAACTTGAAAACTGATACTCTAAAGGTGTCATACCTAGCCTAACTCAAAAACTGATGCTCTTAAACTCACTTACCTGGCTTGACTTAAAGCTGATACACCCAAACCTGCCTAAACTCAATAACTGATACTCTTAAACCCCTCTACCTGGCTCAACTTGAAAGCTGATACTCTTAAAGTCCTAAACCTGACACAACTCAAAGAATGATACTTTTAAAGTGTCATATGTAGTTAAACTCAAAGACTGATACTCTTAGACTCATTTAACAGGCTTCACTTAAAACTGACACTCTTAAAGTATTAATCCTAGCTTAATTCCAAAACTGATACTCTTAAACTTATTTACCTGATTTCACTGAAAACCGAAACTCTTAAATTCCAAACCTGAGTCAACTCAACAACAGATACCCCTAAAGTCTCCTACTGGACTCAACTTGAAAACTGATACTGATAAAGTCCAAAACCTGACTCAACTCAAAAACTGATACTCTTAAAGGCTTTTACCTGGCTTAAATCAAAAACTGATACTCTTTAAGTCCTTTACCTGGCTCAACTTGAAAACCTATACTCCAAAAGTGTCATACCTAGCCTAACTCAAAAACTAATGCTCTTAAACTCACTTACCTGGCTTGACTTAAAACTAATGCTCTTAAAGTATCATACCTAGCTGAATTCAAAAACTGATACTCTTAAACTCATTTACCTGGTTTAACTGAAAACTGATACTCTTAAAGTCCTTTACCTAGCTCAACTTGAAAACTGATACTCTTAAAGTGTCATACCTAGCTTAACTCAAAAACAGATGTTCTTAAACTCACTAACCTGGCTCAACTTGAAAACTGATACTCTTAAAGTCCTTTACCTGGCTCATCTTGAAAACTGATACACTTTAAGTCCAAAACCTGACTCAACTCAACTCAAAAACTCTTAAAGTTTCATACCTAGGTTAACTCAGAAACTGATTCTTCTAAAAATCGATACTCTGAAACTTTATGACCTGACTAAACTTACAGTATTCCTCTTTAAGTCCACAACTTGCCATAACTCAAAAACTACCTAGCTCTGTCATATCTAGCTATGGGTAATTACAGCTACTATATGAACATAGTGATAACAAGAAGCTGGCAATTAGTGGATACTTGATGATAGCTTTATTGTACAAAAGAACATGCTGAAGAGATGTTAACTCAGCGAATAGCTAGTTGGTAATACTGGCTGGTGTGCTAGCAACTGGCTGTATATACATAATGACCATCAGGTGTACCACCCCTAGTGGCAGGGTGTGGTACTACTGCATACATTTTAGGCGAGTATGGCATAGTGAGCGATAATGGATGTTGTATGAATGGTATAATGTACAATGTATTAATAGAGTAAAAGTGGTCGAGTTCTCTACTTATCACAGCTCAACTTGAAAACTGATACTCTTAAAGTCCTAAACCTGACCCAACTCAAAGAATGATACTTTTAAATTATCATACCTAGTTAAACTCAAAAACTGATACTTATTTACCTGGTTTAACTTTAAACTGATACTCTTAAAGTCCCAAATATGACTCAACTCAAAAACTGAAACTCTCAAGGTGTTTTACAAAGCTCAGCTTGAAAACTGATACTCCCAACGTGTCATACCTGCCGCAACACATAAACTGATACTATTAAAGTCCTCATCCACCAACTTTACTCAGAATCTAATACTCTAAAATTCATTTACCTGGCTTAACTCAAAAACTGATTCTCCTAAAGTGCCATATCTAGCTTAATCCAAAAACTGATTATCTTTAACACTTTTACCTGGCTCAACTTGAAAACTGATACTCTTAAAGCCCTTTACCTGGCTCATCTTGAAAACTTATACTATAAAGGTGTCATACCTAGCCTAACTCAAAAACTGATATTCTTAAACCGACTTACCTGGCTTGACTTAAAACTGATACACTTAAAGTATCATACCTAGCTGAATTAAAAAACCTGATACTCTTAAACACATTTACCTGGTTTAACTGAAAACTGATTCTCTTAAAGTATCAATCCTAGCTTAATTCAATAACCAATATGCCTTTTTCCCCCTATTTCCCCCATTTTTCACACTTTCTGGCATTTATTTCACTAACAAGGCAACTTTCAAAAGCTCTGGAGACCTTAATAATTAAAGTATCAACAAACCTTTAATCTTAAACATGTTAAAGTTGATGTAACCTCAGCACTAGCTAATGGTAGTGACAAATGTAATCTCAGGTTTCCACAGATTTAAGATATTGAGTTTAGTCACTTTAAACAATGTTGCTGTTGAGCTGCTGGTGTAATTGGGCATCGTCAGACACTCAAAAAATGTTCCTTAAACAGTCATCTTCAACACCTTAGACAACATTGTTGTTAAAGATACGTTCTAGCTCCTAGTAATAACTGAGGGCCAAAATCAAACTGAATTACATACTAATTATAGATACTTTACAGGTCATCACCTAACAACACCATTATGCCTTATTGTCGGTTAATGTAACCACAGTGTAGATAGCTATAAGTATGAGTTTCACCCTATGGTTTATATTGAATAGCACCAGTTCTCTTATACCAATATTTCTATCATTAGAAAATCTGTAATGACACCCATGTCTAAGAATATGATTCTGTCATGGTCTATTAGCTCCAAGTAATGAGACCTTTTACTTACCCTCACATAGAAGGACCTATCTTGTATCTATACACCAACTATTCACAGAGGCACAGATGGTTAATATCATGATAGCATATCCTTTCTTTTATGTAGGTAACATGAATGAATTCATATTCAGTCAATATCCTTCTAACTAGAGAAGAAGGATAGAGAAGAAAATGTTTAAGTTAATGGCACCAACTGTCCATACAAGACGTGTATCAGGGTGCTGTGGTGGTGGCACCTGTCTATCCCTGGGGTGCATCCAGGTGTGGTGATGGAAGCATCTGCCCATGATACAAGCCCATGGGTGCGGTGGGTGTTGTGGTACCAGCAGCTTTATACACCAGAGGTGTGTCACAGTGTTGTGGTGACATAGCATTGGTGCTCCAGGGTGCTGTATTGGTGATATCCGTTCATTTTGGATGGGCTGGAAATGAAAGATTCAGTTGACAGCTTACCATGGTTCAAAACATACATTGTTTTAAACAGATTTATTGAACACAGCTTGATTTGATGTACAAGCATTTTCTATATTGGTTTAACTGGTGCAAGGCAGCTTTAAAATATCAACATCAAATATCATATATATATATATATATATATATATATATATATATATATATAGACTCAGGTTCTGAAAGTGGTTCTATTTGGAACAGGTTTTCCATCATAATTGAACTATAATGTTCTTACCCCTTGCCATCTTCTTCTTCTGGTAGTAGGTCTAAAAGAGGAAAATAAGAAAGGAAATCAAAACAGGTGTTGTATTATATACAAATGATATAAAGCTCATGACACTCCGAACATTTATACACTTCAAATTCAGTTATTACCACCTTTATTAGACTTTCTAGAATGATATATTCTACAGGGTTTTTTATAGCATGAAAATCTCTGTTGCATTAATGATCTATGATGACATCATGATGATTCTAAGCAGCAGTTCATGTTGCTCAATAAATACAATTTGACATTTTGTCACCTTTTTCATCTCACCTCATTCCACTGAGACTTCTTTTTACTGTATGTGCCTTGCTTTTTCAGGTTGGCCCTCTGCCGGATTGCTCCCTGTCTTACCCTCTCCTTTCTGCCTGCTTTTTTGCTGCAAAAAGTGAAGCATGATTATTCTTTCATATCATTTTAGATTTTTCATTATTAATGAAATGGTTATTAGGCAAGTCAAGAATCTTGTCAAGACACTCTGTACAATATTTCTACTAAAAGCAGTATAATGATATTGATAGGATGATCCATTGATATTTCCCTCACATGAATCTTCATTTAGTCATTTTCATTCATATATATATAGGTTATCCAAACTTGTTATATTTTAAAAATGTATCAGATTCCTTCTTTATAGGAACTTAAGAGAACACTATCCACTTACATCTCTTTTATAAGTTTTTTTACATCCCTTGGACTAAGGTGTTTAAGGGTGACCCGACAGTCCCTTGTCAGAGGAGGGTCCAGCACACAGACATTGCCTTCTTTCCCGATCTCTCCCAATTTATCTGCACTGAAAACAAGTATATCAGTTGAATATCAATTGAATATGTTACTTAAAAGCTGGCCTCCCCAGCCTGAGCAAAATACAATATGAGGGGTGTTAAGCTGAATTTACACCAACGTATGTGCACATATATATCAATTTATATTCATACTTAATGAAAGCCTCCTACTAGGATGGATAGAGGAACAGTACCATGATCATTATAAATCTACTACACCTAAAATTGGACATGTTGTCTTTTCTATTTCTTAAATATATCCACAGATTATCTATACTCAAAAACAATTAGATCAATGATCAAAGACAACATGTGTAACTTACGGAATATTTTCCTCCACCTCTATTTCCACATCCAACAGAGATGTGTGCTGGGTTGTGTCTTGTGTTTGATTCTCTGTCTCTTCCTGTGGAGGTCTGATACTGACGGTCGTACACGTGCCTTCAATGGGGAAGGCGGTAACCACGGGCCTTCTTCTGGCATGGACAGCATGGTCATTTATTGCCTATGATATCAAAAGTGACAAAATAAAAGTTGATGTTTCAGAAATGGTAAAGAATATAAATTAACAACTGTTTGGTATGATTTATACATGTATGTGTTGAACTCAGAGGATTTCATTTATACAAGTAGGCCTGGTTTCAAGGTTTAATGCTATCAACGATAGTATTTTACCAGTGTATACTTACAGATGATGGCAAGATCAACTCCTCATCATTTTTGTCTGCAACCTCTGCCCTGCTTCCTGCAACTGCCTGGTGTGCACTTGGTGCAGCCACAACAAACCTATCGGCGGCTGGCAGGGTACTGGGAGCTGGGAGACTGCTTGAAGGTCGAGGTGCTGCTAGAGCTGGTGCCCTGGTGAAATGCATAACAACAATTGCTGCATCATATTTATAAAGAGTTGTATGGAAACTGGGATCAGGATGTTACAAAACAAGTGGTATTAGTTTTAAACTATTGCTTGGTCAAATCTTCTAGTGGCCCATTTTTGTTAAAGAGAAATAAAGAAAAGGGCCAAAAAATTGTTTAGTCCTTCAAGATCGAGTAACAATGGTGTCTACATATATATTGGGTTTTGAAAACGATAATTTTATTCTCAAATAGAATCTGTTCTTCATGTTCTACCACCTCATCACAAAAGACTATTGCTCTATCAAACTGTCATCAAAACCATCAAATCTAAGGAAATGATAATTTTTAGAGGTTCCCTATGATAGGATGGCATTTTGGTAAAATGTTTCAATTGCAGTACCATATGTATGAAATTAACAGCAGGCATTTCTGAGAATTCCGAGGACTTAGAGCTAAAATTCAAGTAAATATGCTCTCATTCCAACTATAGAGTGTTAGTTTTGTATGCTTCACAAAAATTGAAGAGTAATCCTTTAGGTTAGATTGAATACACTTGACTCAACCTCATTTTCAATTACAATCACTGATAGACTCTTACTTTCATCACATGCCAAGTAGTCAACCTATATCAGTTGTCTTCATTAATTCATTACACTAGTTATTCCTTCCCAAAGCCTGGATACAATGATTCATCTTCGAAGCACTAGGTAAATAATTTTTTCCGCAAGTACTCTGTTTTCCTAACATGGTATTTAACAGCCTTTAATGATGGACGATCAAATCATTTAAAATACAGTGATTATGGGTTAGTCAATGAGGCAAAGAAGTAAAAGCACCAAAGACATCCTTAAAACATTGATATAACATTCATATCAAGTATGACACCAAACTATGCCTTTCAGGACACTAAGTACCATAATGTCCCATGTATGAGGGATATAACCCTGTCATAATGTACTGTGTTTGAGGGATATAGCCCTATCATAATGTCCTGTGTTTGAGGGATATAACCCTGTCATAATATCCTGTGTATGATGGATATAGCCATATCATAATGTCCTGTGTTTGAGGGATATAGCCCTGTCATAGTGTAAACCCAGGTAGCAAAGGTGGCGTGGCCCTACTTTATTTGGTGTGGCTTCTGATGTGGGCCGTAATGGGCTAACTGATGGGCTGCCGACAGTTTCTGTCCTCAGTGAGGTGCGTGGGCCACACTGGGCTAACCAATATGGGCACAGATCAGTCTCAGAGTGGGTTTGGGTTCAACATGGGTTTTTGGTGTGGCTGAAAGTGGGCTGCCCACTTTGATCACATGGCGCCATCTGGTCAAAATTTATCATTTGGGGTCAACATGGGTTTTTGGTGTTGCTGAAAGTGGGCTGCCCACTTTGATCAGGTGGCGCCATCTGGGATAGATATTCTAGAAAATCTATTTTTTCCTCATTTTCTAAAATTTTGAACCCTCGAAATGCTCTGCTAGCCTCCAGGTGCTAGCCCCTCTCCTTGGCCTCCATAGTTGGAGGGAGACTAAACATACTGTATTACTCTCTCCATCATCATAATACAGTAGAACCATCAATTCAAACTTAGTTGGCCAAGGCATGTCAACCAGACCTAGTCCAGTAACATGATAGCCTTCAAATTCATAGTGCCGCCAAATGGGTAGCATACTTCAATATAAAATAATTACCACAGGAATGGTGTAGTCACATTAAAAACTGCTGACATCACCTAGCTTTGCACATTTCAAATGTATTTTGCCAGTAGATCCAAACTCTGAGAAGATTTGTGTACTGTTATGATTTATATGATTCATTAGCCTATTTCTGTTATAATATACTAAAGAAAATCAATACTGACATGGGGGGGGAAGCTGTACATCAGACATAGTGGGGTCATCTAGTGACAAAGTTCAGAACTCCCAGTTCAGTATGCCTTGTGCAAACCCATCCTCAACCCTGTCTGGGGAATTATCTTTGGAACTGATCTATGCCTGATTCGGGGTGCCCACCTTGAAACCAATCTGTGCCAAAAGTGTTTGCCCATTTTGAAGCTGCTCTGTGCCCATATCAGTTAGCCTTATGTGGCCCACACAACTTACTGAGGACAAAAAAACTGTCGGGAGCCCAACAGTCTTAGTTCAGTTTGCCCTATTAGGGCAACTCAATGTGGCCCTGACTAGAAACCAACCATTTGCCCAACCTCAAACCATGAATAGTGTTCTGCCCACTTTGAACCAGCTTATCTGAGCTAAAACTGAATTGGCCCTAAGCGGGCTTGCTACATGGGGTACTGTGTATGAGGGACACTGCTGTCACACCACAAGCCACACTTCTCAAGTTGTTCTTCATTTCCCATTGCCTGTGATGATGATACAGGACAATAACCACAATAAATGTAATTGATAAACTGACCATGATAAACAATTGTTTAATAGACAATAGCATATTCCTATATCAACATGCTCTAATAATATACTCACTTATCTGAAGGAATGTTTGGGTGCCCTTCTTGAAGCACACCTAACTGCACCTCAGCTGGTGCAGACAACACCGGAGCACTATAATACAAATTTAATGTCAACAATGGAGCACTATAATACATATTTAATGTCAACAATGGAGCACTATAATACATATTTAATGTCATCAATGGAGCACTATAATACATATTTAATGTCATCATTGTAGCACTATAATACACATTCAATGTCATCAATGGAGCACTATAATACATATTTAATGCCATCAATGGAGCACTATAATACATATTTAATGCCATCAATGGAGCACTATAATACATATTTAATGCCATCAATGGAGCACTATAATACATATTTAATGTCATCAATGGAGCACTATAATACACATTCAATGTCATCAATGGAGCACTATAATACATATTTAATGCCATCAATGGAGCACTATAATACATATTTAATGCCATCAATGGAGCACTATAATACATATTTAATGCCATCAATGGAGCACTATAATACATATTTAATGCCATCAATGGAGCACTATAATACATATTTAATGCCATCAATGGAGCACTATAATACACATTCAATGCCAACAATGGAGCACTATAATACATATTCAATGCCATCATTGGAGCACTATAATACATATTTAATGCCAACAATGGAGCATTATAATACATATTCAATGCCATCATTGGAGCACTATAATACACATTTAATGCCAACAATGGAGCATTATAATACATATTCAATGCCATCATTGGAGCACTATAATACATATTTAATGTCATCATTGTAGCACTATAAGACATATGTAATGTCATCCATGGAAATCAATGGAATAATGGGGTGTTGATATTCAAGAGGACATTAGGCAAGCTGTCATCTACTGGTTACATCTTGACTTCTATGAATCATTATGGACATGCCAACATCAAAATGTCTGCTTCTGCTTTCCTTCTAGAGTGTTGTATTACCATGTTATGCATTGGGCTGTGTATAGCATATATCATAATCTGTTTAAAATGACACCATAATCAACCAAGTTAAACCAGAAAGGTTTGAATACTAGAAATAGGAAATGAAAGGCAAAGATGATACTACAGCAGTAAAAACTACTCAATCCTCAAGTTTAGCAGGTATTGATTTGTATTGCCTGAAATACCAATATCAAATTGACATGGATGAACGGCAAGTCTGATGTCTGACATTGATTAGAATGTTGTCATGGCAGGCAACCATTTCAGCCAGTATTTATAGCTCTTGGATGTGCACAACACAAATATCATCACTTGAACCTGCGCACAGTAATGGAGAAGTGATCAATTAAACTAGAAAAGGTGTTATGCTCTGTCTAAGCTGACCTTTTCACATTGGATTTAAAGGGTTCGGGTCTACTCTAGGTTCTTAAGGCACAGTAAATTAAATAATAATTCATCAATACACCACCCACATCTCATGGGAATCTATTTTCAATCAACGTGCCATTTGTGACATGCTGATACATTTTAATGATGTGAAACATTTGAAGCAGTTTAACAGCCTAATCTACTTACAGATCTTGCTTCAGCATGAGCTGGGGGACGGCCTCACTTCGGGTCAAGGTGGCTGAGGCTGGTGCACACATCTCAGTTGTCAAAGGAGCACTGCAAAGAAGTCATAACTTGAGCATGGACACAGCAATAAATAGAGATTCAGAAAATTGTCTAGAGACATGTATTATGTGTTTGATGTCCATCTGCTCAAAGGTATTCTCCTAACATTATAATGAAATTCCAACAACTCAGAGCAACACCTCATGGCATTAAAGCAAAACTCCTCATAAGCTAGAATTTTTCTTTTACTCAAATCCATCTTTTAGTGTGTGGATCTGCTCTCATTTTCTAAGAAGAAGAACTTTAATGGAGCCTAATCTACTTACACATCTTGCTTCAGCGTGAGCCAGGGGATTGCGACAGCTAAGATTATCTAATGCATGTTTATATGTTCATGCCTCATATTCATCAATATAACTTGTTCAAGCCTGCATAGATCTACTTTAAATCAATGTTTGAGGTTTTTATGAGACATTACTTCTAGAATTGTATTGGTGTTGATCCAGAATTTGAAAATATCCATGGATCATTAGCTGACTTTTGAACAAAAGTCAAAATACTCACGTGACTCCTGGGAGGACTGATGGGTCCAAGCGTACAAGGACAACCTGGCACACCCTTTTCTTCCTGTTCACTTTTGGGTAGTGAAGTGCCCAGGGTTCATCAGGCAGGGGTTGGGGTGTTCTAGGATCACACACCATGGGCCTCCTGCAAGAAATCCATCAATCAAACAGGAGGAAAAGAACTTTAAATGAAATTGATTTTCTAAGTAGAATTACACATATTTAAAATGCTGTCCAGTTGGCTATGTAGATCTAGCTAAGTATTATGTTCAGGCATACCTCTTGTTATCATTGGTGCTTCTCCTGAAGTTGGCCCATGGCACTTCAGACTCTGTGACTCCGTAATCCCAGAACACCTCATTGCCAGGTCTTATTGCTCTGTGGCAGTACAGTGCCATGCCTGGAGGCTGCCCAGGTCCCACCTCCAGGAGCCGAGGGTAAGGGCTGAGGTT
Organism: Acholoe squamosa; assembly: GCA_949317995.1. Taxonomy (NCBI): domain Eukaryota; kingdom Metazoa; phylum Annelida; class Polychaeta; order Phyllodocida; family Polynoidae; genus Acholoe; species Acholoe squamosa. The sequence continues at coordinate 71,197,455 of OX439046.1, read as the reverse complement.
GGGGTTACGGCAATGATTGACCAGGCGGCCAAAGGTGCCAAAGGTGGTGGTAGCATCTATTGCCACCTGGTTATTGTCCAACCATGCGTCCACAATGTAGGACCCAGGGTTGTTGTCCTGGAAATGGACCTCCCTCCGCAACCTCTCTGCCCTAGAGACAAAGTCCCCCTCATACTCGAGCACGAAATCATACTTCTTAAATGCCTTGTTGGCAACAACACACAGCCCTCTCTCTTCATCATACTCCACCCTGAGGTCTTCGTTGCTTCGTGACCTCCATTTCCTCAGTGCATCCTTCATCTTGTCCACAGTCGTGGGATCAAGGTCATTTATTAGTTCCTTTGAAATTGAAAAAATAAATAAGATTCATATCATCCAGCAATGTCTGACTCCCCTTCACATTATCTATACTTATTGTAATACCTGTCTCAGAAATGGGGTTTATCTCATTCTTATACAAAGGTTTGTACAATCATCACATAAAAAGTGTATAAAATGTTGCCCGGTTGGCTAGTAGAGCAGCTATTTATTGGTTCAAAGAAATCACAAGATGAACAGGTTTATAAACTCTTATTCACACTATGTTTTCCTTATTTGCCACACGGGGACTTAGTAACTTACCATGTGTGGAAACCGTCTCCTCACTTGGCGTGTCAAGATACGGTCCATCATTGTTACTACCAACTGACTAAACCTCACCAAACTGAAAACAGAACACATAAAGAAATGCTTACTAGTCTAAAAAAGCTCTATAGAACACTTATGTACTGGGTACAGAGCTCTGGGGCACTTATGTACCAGGTACAGAGCTCTGGGTTGTGTGTTCATTATGTGGTAGAGGATTCATTCACTTAAGACACACATGATGACCCCCATGTGTGTTCTAAATGTGGCAAAGGATTCATTCAATTGAAATGCATAGATGATGACCCACACAAGAGAAAAACGCCATGTGTTGATAATGTTGTTAAAGATTCATTCATATTGGGACACGTAAACACACATAATGCTTCATACGAGACAAAACCCACATGTGTTCATAATGTGGTAAAGAATTCATTCAGATTAGTACACTTAATACACACATAATGACCCATATGTGTTCATAATGTTTGTTCATAATGTGGAAAACCCAACCTCTGTTCATGTAGTCCACCTGCCCCATATACAAAGCTAATACTCTGAACTTCTTTGATAATACTTACAGAACTGTCTGCATTATGAACCAACCCAGCAAATTGTCGTTATCTGTTGCCATGATTGGTCATCAATGGTGACTCCTTTTTGAGTGCTAACTCACTGCATCATCTTTCGCCACTGTGTGTCAGTCTCACATGGCATGGCGGTATATCACAACAGTCGCCTACATGATCTGACTCACTGCGTGAGTATGTGCCACTGCCTGTCAACTCTCAATCAGAATGGCGGCTTATCACAACCATCCGCAACATGGATCTGACTCACTGCATGAGTATGGGCCACTCCCAGACAACTCTCACTCAGAATGGCAGCATTTCACCAACATCGCCAACATGGATCTCACTCACTCTCTCAATATGTGCCACTGTCTGTCAACTCTCATGCAGAATGGTGACTTTTCACCTGCATTGCCACATGGCTCTCAGTCACTGTGTGAGTTTGTGTCACTCCTAGGTACTCTTCTCTCAAAATGGCGACTTATCACCACCATCGCTGACATTGATGTCACTCGCTGTGTGAGTGTGTGCCACTGTCATCAACTCTCACACAAAATGGTAAATTATCACCACCATTGCCAACATTGGTCTCACTCAATGCATGAATTTGTGTCACTCCAAGTCAATGCTCTCTGAGGATTGCATCATCAGTCAATCACTCTCACTCAGAAGTCCCATATGTATCAAATGTGCTTTGTTTCACACTGATTTCCATGTAATACTTCAGAGTTGAATCAAACAAGTTTATATAGAGAAAATATCAATTCAATTTAGAAAGAGGTATCTCTAAAATGAAAGCAACTATCCATAAACACCTTTTCTCTGGTTAAAGCGAAAATACATAGGGAAATATCTACATGAACACCTTGTCTGTGGTCAGAGGAAAGAAACATATGGCAATACCTTCTCTGGCAAAACATGATTTGATCTGGCAGATGTGAGGCTGCATGATTACCAATGTCAGATGAAAAGCTCATCATCTGACAATGTGAGTGATCACCAGCGTCGCCATCACTGGTGAGTCTGAGTGATCACCACTCTCGCCATCCATGGTGAACCTGCGCTATGAGGTGGTGCACGTTTCATCTAGCGAGGTGAGTGATCAACCGATTTGCCATCTCTGGTGAGTGTGAGTCATCACAATCCTCGCCAACCGTGGTGAACATGCGCTATGACGAGGTGCGTGTTTCATCTAGCGAGGTGAGTGATCACCCGCGTCGCCATCCCTGGTGAGTCTGAGTGATCACCATCCTCGCCATCTGAGTTGAGGCCATGTGATCACCACCATTGCTATTCCTGGTGATCTTGTGCTATAGTGACGTCATGTTCCATCTACCAACATGTGTGAGCCACTTCACACAGTTTGACGAGGAGTCACGACAATTTGCTGGGAAGTGGTATCTTATTTCCAAAACTTGATACTCTTAATCTTATTGTTGATAGTCATCATTCTGCATTCATTTTGAACTAAAGCTCTAATTAAGTAGTCATGCAGGTTCATTTCCATAATTGATACTCCTAGTTATACTTATAACTTGGCTTTCCAGCAGATTCCCAACAGTGTCATCCATTTATTTAAAGGTAAAACTCTTGATCATAAAAATACAGATAACTATCCCTTTGAATGCTCAAATTAAGCAGACCAACTTGCTCAATTACAAAACTGATACTCTTAATTCAATTGCCCATGTTGAGCATTCTAGCTACCTTCAATGAAATTGAATTTGTGGAACTTGTGCTTGCATTATGGTCCCAGTCTCTATGTGGCTGGTACCCCTGGGTCATTTCAGAAAAAAAGCTCTTAATTTTATTGGTTTTTTTTCAACATTCTGGCTTCATTTGCACCTAGTTGCCAATTGAGTAGTACACTGGGATCAATTACAGAATGATGTATACTCTTAATTTTCTTGCTAATGGTCATCATTCTAGATTCATGGTTGACCACAGCTCGAATTCCACCTGTCTAATCTACAAAACTGATACTCTTAATTTCTCTGATATTGCTCATGGAACTGCCTGCATTGTCAGTCAGGTTTCCAATTTAGTGGTACATCTGGCTCATAAACTGATACTCTTAATTATATTGTTGATACTTATCATTCTATTCATCTTGATCTAAATCTCTTGTTAACTAGCCCAGCTGGCTTGTTCACAAGATTGGTATCCTCATTAGCAAAACTGATACACTTAAGAGTCCATATTTCCTATTTCTCATTTACAAAACATAATGTTCTCATGGGGGGCCATCAGTCTGCATTTGTTGCGTACCAATGCACCAGTTGAGTAATCCCCCTGGCTCATTAGAAAAACTGATACTCTTAACTTGATAGTCAAATTCTACAAGGTTAGCCATTGCTCATCATTATGCATTCATTAGGAACAAATGCACTCTTTTTGGTTCAACCATCTGTCACATTTACCTAACTGATCAATTATCTTAATCTCTTTCTTAATTAACTTGCACATTTCAAAAACTGATATTCTGAATTTCCTTTGTGGTAGTCATTTTAATACAAACATTAGCCAACTTGCATTGACCGGGGACTAATGCAATATCTAGGTCACCCATATTTTTCAATTGTTAAACTGATACTCTTAATTTGTCTCTTCATGCTCATCATTCAACAATTCTTTGTAGGCCAAGGTGCCAATGATCCAAATTACTCATTTTCAAAACTTATACTATTAATATCCTTGGTCATTATTCTACATACAAAGTTAGCCATTGCACCAGTGCAGTTATCCTACTTAATTACAGCATTCTTTTATGAGCAGAATTGAGAAGGAACCTTCCTGATTTGTTGTAGTTCTTTCATTGCATAGAATATAATTGTGGTTTCCCCATAGAGTGAACCTACCCCAATCCATTACAGCAATGGATAGTTTCACAATAGCACTCTTTAGTTATCTTATTATTTACATGACCAGGGGTTAGTTACGTATATATCTCACACTTACAGCAGGGTCAGTCTAAGTCAAAACAACCAATGGTTGACTTAACATGGACTCACCCAACGTTGTCAGCCCCTTAGTTATCTTATTGTTAACATGACCAAGGGGGGGGGTTTCATTAGTTGCACCCAATAACACCTGTTCATTTATTTATGTATTAATATATTTTATTGATTGTGGACCAAGGCACAAGGTAATTTGTTCTCCTGTTAGCAAAACTGATACTCTTAATTAAGTATTGATGTTTATCATCCTGCATTCATTTGGGACCAGTGCTCCAATTCGCTCTTTACAAAAGAAAATGATACTCTTAATATCCCATTTGCACGGTCATCATAGTGCAATAGTTGAGTTATTCATCTGGATAATTTTAAGAAATTATACTCATAATATCTTTCTCTGTACTCATCATCCTTTACTCAGAGCCAAATTATGTAGCCCACCTGTCTCATTTCTAAAATTGACACATGATCCACCCAGCTATATTAACTAGCAACTGACATGGCTTGTTACAGAAAAAGAAATCTCTCCGGAAAATACCCAGCAAAGTCAAACCCTCCCACTGCTTCCATTTTAAACCTCCTATCACATCCTTAAGTACCTTGTCTGTGTACATATCCATGCTCACTTGTTAACAGCTGTTTATAGAATACTTATTGAATGTAATTGTGTCACAACTCACAATGTACCATTGTAAATGCAGGTCTCTTACATCAAATGCATTTTGTAAATCAAAGCACAGTGCTTGTTATCTATTTGAATTAAAGTATCCAATTGCAGTCATTTACTTTGCTGTTTTAGGGTTTGAATAGTAAGTACTGGATCCATGATTAGATCACCATGTCCAATCTAAATATTTACCATCAAGTATAAATGATGACACTTTAATGCACTTTGTAAATGCCTTATTGCTATGTATATATGCTAAATAATCTATATCCCATTTATTCATCATTCAAGTATTGATGTACTTGTGTAGGTAGTACAAGGATTTAGGCAGAATATGTTCAAAAAAGAATGCAGTTGGCCCATTCTCCGTGTCCAAAGCAGTGCTTCTGGATTTTACAGCTTTTACGTTGATTGTTCACATATGTTGGCTCATGAGATAAATGGGACAGTTCAATACATCTTTTCGTGTGGCACAAATGCGACATTTCATGGAGATGCTTCTCTGCATTTCCATTAATCACATACACCAATCTGTGCACAGGTTGGTTTTTACTTCCCCATCCCTTCACTGTTATCTTTAAGGTAGGGTATCCACGTGTTGTTACAGCTTTGTCCCATAGACGACAGCCAGTTAAATCCTCAACATGACTGTACTTTGTAATCCTTTTGATGACTTTGTTTCGATACCTATCTGTCATCATCTTCTCTACTTTTCCACTCATATCTTCCACTGACTTATGATGTCCCTATTGAAAAGATACAAAAAGTAACTTTGAAGTTTATCATTTTGAATTATTCCCCTCAACTTTGCAACTGCTTTGAATGTATAGACCATCACCTAATGACCTCAATTGTACACTGGAGAGTCACTTTGAACATCACAAAATATCTTATGTCATACTGAAATAACGGAAGTGTGCACCCACCTTCCATTAAAAATACAATGTTAAAAAAGTTTGCCTTGCTAACACCATTGTCAGCCCCTTACCCATTGCATTGTTAACATAAACAGGAGGAGTTTCATAACTAACACACTAATAGCATTGTTAACAGGACCAGGGGGAGTTTCACAACTCACACACTTATAGCATTGTTAACACGACCAGGGGGAGCTCATAACTCACACACTAATAGCATTGTTAACATGACCAGAGAGTTTCATAACTCACACACTAATACCACTGTTAACACGACCAGGGGGAGTTTCATAACTAAGACACTAATAGCATTGTTAACACGACCAGGGAGAGTTTCTTAACTCGCACACTAAAAACATTCACAACACGACCAGGGGGAGTTTCATAACTCACACACTTATAGCATTGTTAACATGACCAGAGAGTTTCATAACTCACACACTATTAGCTTTATTAACATGACCAGGGGACTTTACTACCTCACACACATTGTTAACATGACCAGAGAGTTTCTTAACTCACACACTAATATCATTGTTAACATGACCAGGGGGAGTTTCATAAGTCACACCCTAATATCATTGTTAACATGACCAGGGGACTTTACTACCTCACACACATTGTTAACATGACCAGAGAGTTTCATAACTCACACACTAATATCATTGTTAACATGACCAGGGAGAGTTTCATAACTCGCACACTAATAGCATTGTTAATATGACCAGGGGGAGTTTCATAACTCACAAACTAATAGCATTGTTAACATGACCAGGGAGAGTTTTATAACTCACACACTAATACCACTGTTAACATGACCAGGGAGAGTTTCATAACTCACACACTAATAGCATTGTTAACATGACCAGAGAAGGTTTCATAACTCACACTAATATCATTGTTAATATGCCCAGAGGAAGTTTCTTAACTCACACACTAGTAGCTTTGTCAATATGACCAGGGGAGAGGTTTCTTAGCTCACACAATAATAGCATTGTTAATATGACACAGGGGAGTTTGAAAATGATACTCATCTTCATTAGGCTAAGTCAAGTAGTCCAACTGACTCAGTTATCATCAATCCCCTTAATATAGCCACACAATCTTAGTGGCTACCTGTTTACATGAGGATGGTGAGGATGTAAGTTCACGCCTTACATCACCTAATAGGTGTTCCCCCTCACACTAATGAACTCACTCATTCTGTTAACTTGCTCATTGTAATTCCATTTACTTAGTATATCACATAAGACTTGATATTGAATCATGATTTAGAATGGATAATATAAGCTATTGGTACTCACCTGCTCAAGTGGAAAGATACAGCAGAGGGTGACCAGACAGACAGACAGTGAGTAAATCGGCTCTTTAGGTCTGAAGGTGTTCACTACCAATCCACAATGGTGTTGTTTGTAGGTTCTCGTCCTCAGATAAGCAAGCTGGAGAGGAACAAAACAATTTCATCACCACAATAATCAAAAAGGTTCAACATGTCATTGTGTGTTAGAACTTTCCAAGGAAATGGTAATGATATGTATTCCATTGTTGTTGAACCGTATATAAATGTTTTTCTTTTAATGTTATTTAACTTCTTTACTTGCAAAATGTTATTCACCATTGCGCTCTTTTTATGGCAACTTTATTTTGAGAAAATATTTCTTGATGATGTCCACGGCGACAACTCAGCACTGTAGGTCATTCATACTTTCTATATATCAAGTTCAACAATATACATATACATTTTACTCTACATTTCCTAAATGGAGTGCCCAGTCGCTGTCCATAGACAGTTGGTGATTGTGAAACCCACAACTTGGCTCAACTCCAAAACTGATACTTTTAAAGTCCCCTTTCTAGGTTAACTCAAAATTAGTTACCCATATTAAAATCAGGGTTGCTTTGTTGCTAGTAGGGCTACTCAGGCAACGTGTTAGAGTTAAGCATAGAGCTGGCCAGTACCAGATGAGTTTAAAGAGGTTATTATTAACTCAATTTTTCTTTTAAAATTTCATTTTTTTCTAACATGTAAAGGGGCCTATCTGAAATAAAGCTTAATTTTGGCTCATTAATTCTAAGGTTGCAGGTGTATTTAAAAGGAACCAATCAAATTAAACACATACTCTCTACAGAGTGCTTGACAACAGGACATAGAAAATGTAGAAATGACGGCCATTGTTTCCCTCTCCATTTACGGATCAAATTACATATCTATCAGGGCCAGTGAATGATAGCTGCTGTGGAAAATGTTACTTGATTATTTTTTGCAAAAGCCCATGAAGTGATATCCCAAAAATAAATGTTTATCATCAAGATTTATCAAGCTAAAGTTCTCAGTCGGGCAGCTCTGAGAAAACCTGCTTGGAGAATGATGTAGTAAGGGCTGCAGGGTCGCATTGCTATGGTGATTTGATGTTGGTCGAGTGGGCACCGCGCTCATCCTCGCCCGTTCGTTGGCCTTTGCCCCCAGCATCTGGTGGGGATAAGGGCCCATACTTTCCCATGAAAAGGGCCAATACTTTCCAGTGAGAAGGGCCCATACTTTCCCATGAATCCTAATGCACCAAACCCTAGTGGCTAAACCACTAGTACTATTAAAGTGCCCTAGCTGGCCCAAGTTCAAAATTGATACTATTAAAGTGCCCTAGCTGGCTCAAGTCCCAAACTGATACTCTTAAAGTCCCCTACTTTGCTAAAGTCTAAAACTGATACTCTTAAATCATCCTACCTTACTCAACTTAAAAAGTGATACTCTTAAGTTCCCCTACCTCACTTAAGGCAAAAAATGCTACTATTAAGTTCCTGAATTGACTTGATTAAAAGGTTGGTAATTGTAAAGCCCACAACTTGGCTAAACTCAAAAACTTACACTCTTAAAGTTCCCTACCTGCCTCAAGTCCAGAAGTGATACTCTTAATGTGCCCTACCTAGCTCAATTCTAAAACTGATACTCTTAAATCATCCTACCATGCTCAACTTAAAAACTGATACTCTTAAGTTCCACTACCTGGCTAAAATCTAAAACTGATACTCTTAAAGTCCCCTACCTCACTTAATGCAAAAACTGATACTATTAAGTTCCCAAATTGGCTTAATTAGAAATTTCGTAATTGTAAAGCCCCTGACTTAGCTCAACTCTATAACTGATACTTTTAAGTCCCCTACCTCACTCAAGTTTAAAACTGATAGGGGAGGTTCACAGGAAGTCGGCCGCTCCTGTGCACATGGGTGTTATTGAAATCGTTATTGCTCAGAGACTCTCTGTGCCTCAGGGTTACTTAATGTCAGTAACAGTTGACATGACATGGTTTGCTGTAATTTAGGAACATATCTCTTCTTGCCATTCCTAAATTTTCAACATAAATCTGAACCCTTCAGATTGTGCAATTTCACCCCAAGTCAGCCAGCTTGCACCTGAAGTTGGCCACTTCATTCAGTGCATTAACACTGTAATTAAGGATATCTTTGTGGATATATCATATTTTTAATGATAGTTAATACAACTAGGGCTTAGAGCAGAATAATGAACACCTGGTTATCATTCTGGCCGTGATTTTAATAAAATGGTCGATTAATAGATATTTTTGCCCATATTTGCTCATACAATCCTTTATAATTTACATAAGACTGTTAGCCTGGGTGCAAAATCGTAGTGTCTACCCCTGCCAATGAGGGTAGTGAGAATCTAAGCCCTAGTCTCTGTGTCACCCACTTGACTTTGGCATACCCTCTCACTCTGAAAGATTTCCTTTCCACTCCCTTTACTATGTACCTTCTGACTGTTATTCTTTCTAAAATGAATATTTAAACTATAGGCACTCACCTGTTGAAGTGGAAAGATGCAGGACAGGGCGATCAAGCAGACAGATGGTGAGTAAACTAGTCCTCTCTAGAGCCGTCAAAAGCAAATCTTTGATTTTGATGTAGTGTCAGTGTCCTCAGATCTGCCAACCAAATAGGAACAGATCATTATTGTCACCACAATGTTCAGACCATTTCAACATATTATTAAGTGGTTCAATGATAAGGTATTTTTTATGAATGTATATTAATATTATTTTTTGATTTTATAGAGTTTACCACCAAATCTCTTCTTACTATTGACCCCCTTGTTAAGGCAACTAGTTAGCTGTAAATACTTCTTACAGGATGATGACCACAGTAACAACCAAATCCCTTATGTCAGTTGCAACATAATACCATAAAGGTATCAGATTCAACACTTATCAGTGTCAACATGAAAACTCATGCCTGTATGTCTGACACTATAGTGACCGTGTATTGTACGCTATAAGAATCCATGTGTCACAATGGCCATTTGTCAGTTGCATTATATAAGACAAGGTTTTAGTAAGAAACCATAAAAAGAAACATTACATGTGTTCTCAATAGTGACTCACACAGGGGAAAAAAACTTACAGGATTTTTCAATGTGGTAACAAGTTTGCACATCAATGGTCCTTAAAGTCACACATGTTGACTCTTACAGGGGGGAAACCTTACAGGAATGTTCTTTGTGGTAACAAGTTTGCACATAAATGATCCTTAAAGTCACATATGATGACTCACACAGGGGGGAAACTTTACAGGATTTTTCAATGTGGTAACAAGTTTGCACATCAATGGTCCTTATAGTCACACATATTGAAACCTTACAAGAATTTTCTTTGTGGTAACAAGTTTGCACATAAATGATCCTTAAAGTCACATATGACGACTCACACAGGGGGGAAACCTTACAGGATTTTTCAATGTGGTAACAAGTTTGCACATCAATGGTCCTTAAAGTCACATATGATGACTTACACAGGGGAGAAACCTCACAAGTGTTCTCATTGCAGTAAATGATTTAAGCAAAGAAACATCTTAAAGAAACATGTGATTGCTCACAAAGGGGGGGGACCTCACAGGTGTTTTTTTTCTGTTGTAAACATTTCATTGTGGCTCAACACTAAAGGTTCACATCATGACACACGCAGCAGGAAAACCTTATTTGTAGGCCATTATGCAATCATATCAAGATTTATGATACACTTTTGTGCTTCATCATGTTAATTTTACTCACAGAGTTATGGAGGATGGTCCTTCGTCTAAGTAGACTAAACAGATATCAACACGGAACTGGATCTGGAGGTAATATAGAATGAATAAAACCAATCTGTTTGACTATTCATTATTTATGATTACTTGTTATACATTATTTCCACATATATATAGAATGTTCTATATCCAAAACTGATATTCTCAATTTTATTGTTGATTTGTCTCATTCTAATCATTGTCAAACAAGGTGCCAATTAGGTAATATATACTGAGATCAATTACAAAGTTTTCCTCCTAATGGTCATTTCTCTGGATTCATAGGTGACCATAGCTCCCTCCAGCTACCTAATATGCAAAACTGATACTCTTAATCTCTCTGATAGTGTTTATGTGACAGCCTGCAGTGTTGACCAATTTAGTTTTGGTTCACACCCCTACTTCTAACTGTAGCTTGACCTTCTCTCCCATTCCCAAAAACTGATACTCTTAATTTCCTTTACGCCATCCCTTTGTCTAAAAATGACACTCTTAATTTGGTACTAATCATTAACAAAGACAAATATCCTTTAGAAATCTCCAATTGAGTACTCCACATTGCTCATTTTTCAAAACTGATACTCTTAATTATCCAATTAGTCATCATTCTACATTCACTGTTACTTTAGGCTGAAAGTAAACAGTCGAAAAGACTCATTTTCTTGACAATTGACATCATTCTGCATCCATAGTTGACAAAGGTGCCAATTGAGTCATCATGGACCAAATCTCCAATAACCTAGTCCACCTGCCACATATATCATATGGTACTTCCGGCTCATTTTCAAAACTGATACTCTTAATTTACTGCTGGTGTTCACCACTGTGTATTCATTCTATATTCATTACAGACTAAAACTCTACTGAAATAGTCTAGCTAGCTGATTTCCAAAAATTGATACTCTTAAATGATGGTCACAATTCAGCATTCATATAAAAAATCTCTTACTTCTTTTACTTCTGATGGGATGGGAGGCCAGTAGGGATATTTCTGGCTTTTATTGTGCCCTTTTTTTCCTATTTGGTTAAGTAAGATTTACTTTGACAGAATGCTAATTATTTTACATTCATAGTGAACCGTTTTTGTATAACAATCAATATTTTAGTAGAGTATCACTGTACCATCATAATGCCTACATCTCAAATTCAATACACCTGTCAGTTATGCCCTTAAATCTCAGTAACACTCATCGCACCAAGAGGTCAGAAACACTCTCAAGTGTCCTGAAATGCATATAAACTGTACCCAGAGGCCACAAACACCCTACAGTGCCTAGAAATAGCTATATGGTGCCATCAACACTTTACAGTCCTGAGAAATGCATATAAGGGGCATCCAGAGGTCACAAACACTTTAAACTACAGTGTCCATAAAAAGCATATAAGCCACACCCAGAGGCCACAAACCCTCTACAATGTCCAGAAATAGATAAAAGTTGCGGTCACAATCAATAGTAAACCCTACTTACAGTAAATGGATTAATATGCCCAATAACATTGAAGGATGTCGCTTCTACCCTCACATGTTTTCAAATTGAAATCTAATTTAACCAAAATAAAAAAAAAACATGCACAGTCTGCTGTGTGGTAGGACTTTAACAACAGTTCATTGATACAAAAGTGTTCTAGAGGTCTGTACCCAGTACAAAAGTGTTTGAGAGCTCTGGTACAAAAGTGTCCCAGAGCTCTGTTGCGGGTATATAAGTGTCCCAGAGCTCTGTACCCGGTACATAAGTGTCCCAGAGGCACATTATTGTCCCAGAGGCACATTATTGTCCCAGAGCTCTGTAGCTGGTATATAAGTATCCCAGAGCTCTGTACCCAGTACAAAAGTGTTTGAGAGCTCTGGTACAAAAGTGTCCCAGAGCTCTGTACCTAATACATAAGTGTCCCAGAGGTACAAAAGTGTCCCAGAGCTCTGTAGCGGGTATATAAGTGTCCCAGAGCTCTGTACCCGGTACTAAGTGTCCCAGAGGTACATAATTGTCCCAGAGCTCTGTACCCAGTACCAAAGTGTATAAGCTGTGGCTTATTAGAGGATGAACCCTTTGTGCATCTTCAAGAAGCAGCAGAAGAAAGGGGTGCACCTTATAGGCAGGGAAAAGTACTACTGTCCATTTTTATGAACCTCACCTGTCTTACCCCCTCACCCCCCCACCCCAGGCTGTCAGAACCTCTCACCTTGCTCCCTACTCTCCCAGCAGTGTTTCTGAATGGATGATGGCCACAGCAACAACAACACATACTATAGGCCAATGATACTTCCTATATTAAGTAGCAACGAGAATGGGAATTTTAATATTTTATTTTTACTTAATCAAACCATCATAGTGTATTTGGTAAAGTCGCTTATGAGAAGTAATTTCCCTTTGGAATTTTTCAAAAATTCAAAATATTTACAAAATTATTCCATTTGTGACATGTACTGGGAATAGGGACCTTATTGCACACTGCACTAAAGGCCCTTTTCGCAGATCGTGTCACATTTATTGATGTGTCCATCCATAATAGAATAGTGTCATTATTTAGCTAGATGTCTATGAAGCTTCAGCATCGGGGACCTGAGGACAGATGGACTAAGAAAATAAGACTTCTACTGGCAGTGGCACTGCAGGGGAGAGGGGATTACAGCATGGGTGACGGCCTTCCCCCCTATACCTCCGGTCAATGTGACCACTCTAGACCCTGTCCCCAAACTTTTACTCCAAAATTACCTACATTTTATCCCTAAATCACAGATCTTGACTTCATTTGTATTGATAAATCTAACCAAAATAGTATGTTTCTACTCCTCTAATTCCAGGCCTCAACATGGTGCTTAGAGTATTTTTCTAAGCTAAATAGTTTGCAACTGGCAACATATAACACTTTTCAGTACCACATATTCTAAACTTCTAATCTGAATACAAAAATGCTCTATATACTGTCATGTAGGCCTGGATGCCCTCTACATCACTGTGCATAAGTCTATTAGCTAATCCCACTTCAAGAAGTCAAGATTTGTTGTGAAAGACCCGGGGTTCTGATCGGAGGGGTCCATGGCAGGGGACAGGGGTGACCAGACCTGAACACACAACCCTCAACTTCCTCAAACCCTTTTTTCCCCCTTAATCATTGCACATGTACAAACAAATTTGCCCTGTATTAGAGTAACTATTATCCTCTAATATACACTTTAGAGCTCTAATATACACTTTAGAGCATGGCCACTGTTATAGTGGAAACGTTAATGGGGAGGGGCATAATGATATCTTTTGATATGCCTCTACCCATGAACTTATCGGTCTAGTCGACATAATTACTACTTTGTAACCTTCTTCACATGCATGTTAAACTCATATGTTTCTATGATCAATAAAGTTTAAATTTGTTCCAAAAAAAAAAATTCGCCACTGCCTTTACCACCCTACTCCCATAACTAAATTAAGTTAACATTATCATACAAAAAAAAATGGAGCCCTCTCACCCCCTCCATAGGCTGTCAGAGCCAATCTACATGACCCTACCTCATCAATGGACACCCCCCCACTGTCCCCCCCCCCACCCCCTCCATAGGCTGTCAGTGCTAATGTACACGACCCTACAATGAGCTGCTCCTCTCACTGACACCCTGTACAATTATTGTCAATGTTACAAAATGTTAACTGTCAGTCTACCACTGAGCTGGTCCTGTCACTGACACCCTGAACTGTTATTGCCAATGTCAAAAAACGTTCACACTGATACAATTATGTCACTCAGAAAACGTTCACTGACAACCTGTACAATTCTTCTCATCAGCTTGTTCCCCACCCTCTCAGGTAGTTCTATGATGTACCATTTTATTATTCCAATAATCTTAACATATTACTGTACTAATCAAAGAATATATAAGAAATTAATACATTGAATGTCCATATGAGCATTCATGCTCCACTGAACACCAGCTACGTCAAATATACATAAGTTATAAGACCAAAGGATCCGACCTCATGGTCCAGTGCACAATATAATGATTTAATGGTCAAAGCAGACCGACTTAATGGTTCACTGAGCACAAACAATAGTGTACATAATGTTCTAAAGTCAATGCAACTGACTGTCATGGGTGCCTGAGCACCGCTGACACCGTCACGGGTGTCTGAGCACCAAATACTGAACAATAGCAAGGAGTGGAAATCTGACCTATTGAACTCTCCGCATGCGCAATATAAAGGTTGTAGACACAGAAACCTGCCAAACCGGCCGAGACAATGGGGGACGCGGCGGCGACTATGGGGGCCCTTTGTGCGCCCACTGAGACATGAAACACTCCCCTCTAACAACCAGAGACTAGGGCAGATGCCACTGGCTCCAGTCAGTCTGAGGGGCCAAGCCAGGAGGGGGTACTTATACCCCTGGCAGGCACCTCTAGAAATCAAATTATTGATATTTATTATTATTATTATTATTATTATTATTATTATTATTATTATTATTACACAGGTTGAGTGGAACATAACTTTATACTTTTAACCAATTGTATACTTACTGTGTGTGGAAATTACCTGCATATTAACATTTGTATTGCTGATACATAACATGTTCTGCCTAAGCTGAATAAACCAGTGATACATGGAATAGCACTAATAAGAGCTTGATATTCTTACTCTCTATATACCACTAGTCATATGATATTTCTCATATGACAACGTGATTATGCACAATTTCTAGTAGTATGACAGTTCCCCACCCTGTCAGCTCGTTCTCCACACTTCTGCATTACTTATCTCTCTCTATTCGTGCTGCCACCTGGTGTGGAGCAGTTCAATCACCAGACAGGAAGTTGTGTTAACAAGAGCCAAACCCAGCTTGGGATGTTTACAAACTATGCTGCATTCAATTCTCAGTGAAATAACAATTCTAATGGTTTTTGTTAGAAGTCCCTATCATAATTAGAACCAGAGTTATGTCCCTGACAAGTTAAAATATATACTTACCAGTCAATTCCAAGTTAAATGCAGATTTCTCACCACAGTACACAATGCCACCAAGTCAGAATTTCCAATTCTTTCACAACAGGTAGTGTAGCACAAAGTGGGCAAACACTGAAATAATTTTTTACAATTTAATTGTATATCCCTCACCCACATTCATCCAGACTGTAGAGAAAATAGCCATTTATTCAGAAAATTATTATTTATTAGTCTACACTTGAATAATGTATCTCTCATTGTCCATTTTATTTTATACAATAGTTGAGAAAACTGATACCTAAGTGATACCTTGAAAGGGGCTCACATTTTAAAGTTCCTCCCTCCATTCCCAGGTGGCCACATGGTCTATCTACTTCCTATCTGAGCAGATCACACTGCCACCTTGTGTACAGTGGAAGAGACTAATTAACTCAAATTAGGTTACAACTTTTACCAATACAACCATCAACACCACTCACTAGAGGTAACGTATTTGACACTTGCATTTTGCCATTTTGGCCATTTTGATAAAGAAGGAATAGAAATTAAATGTAGCCCCCGAGTTGCTCTATGCAAGGAAAAAAATCAGCATGTAAATTTGCCTGTAAACAAGCTCAAAACAGGGCAAAACGTGAATGCAGCTCACTGGCACGATGCACATAGTATACTCACTACTGCTGCATTTGTGCATCATGACAGCTAATGAACCAAAACTTTGAAGTATCATATCATTCCAGAATGGTTTATGTAAAATACTACGGATAGTTCCTTAGTAGGAGGTACCTTATCAGTTCTAATCAGCTCACTAGAATGGTTTATGTAAAATACTAGTCCCTAAGGAGGTACACTATCAGATCTAATAAGCGCACCATGTAGTGTAAAAAAATAAATTGTTAGATACTCAAAATTCACTGTGGCGTATCTGTAAGCTATAATGCCTACCCGGATGGTTTCATTGTCTTCAGCTTGTTTACTACACTGAAGTTTCAATTTATCCAACTCATCCTGATAATGGCGAATTTCGGATTCGAATTTTGCCTTATCAAGGTTTAGTTGGTCGTTCGTATCTATGTATGTTTGGATACGAATGTGCCTATTAACATATTCTTTGTTGAATGATTCTCTCATAGATTGAAGTTTTAGTTCTTCATTCTCGAGTTCTTTCATGTACTCGCTCCTTCTGGCTTCGAATTCCTTTCGCATGCCAGTTAGGTCCTCTTCCATCTGAAGTTTTTCATGGAATACTTCATCCTTAGCTTTGACCAAGGTATTTAAATTCTCGTTCAAAGTTACATAAGTTTCATTCAACAACAGGACATCCGGTCGTTTTAATTCCTCACCTTCCGGTACCGTATAGGTTAAGTCGCCATCTATAGCGCTATAATCTAATATTGGTAATTCGGGCCTGGGTAACCTGTAAGGCAGTTCTCCGAATGTTACCCTTTTTCGCATTGGTGCCGGATGTTCTGGGTTAGTACTACCACCAACTTCGAACATCGAATCACTTAATTCGTCAACAAGCGATTGTTGGCCTATTAAGTTACTATGTCTCTGTATAGACTGTTCGCGTCGTACAGAGTCTGGCAGATTCTCCTCACTATCATTATAGTGGGGTCCGGGATCTCTCCAAGATGCTGATTCCGCATCTTGCGAGTCCGAATGGGCTTGGAGCATTAATGATCCATTTCCATTCTCTTGGGCAAGTGATTGCCCTGCTGGGTTAGCTTCCCTAAGGGTGTCTAACCCATGTACTAGCCGTTCGGACGTTATAACGTCCGGGCTATACACCAGAATTAACTGGTCACGGCACCAGTGTAAGGGTTTGTGGCCTTAAGGACCTGGGGGGTTCGGGTCTTACGGTTCGGAAAGAAAGAGTAAGACAGTATTCCAAGTGTATGCCAACGGTTAGGTTTATTACTTAACGCACACTCACGGCTGCCGGATGATATCAAAGAGGCAGCTAATATTAAAAGACAGTGGTTTACATGGTGTGGAGGCCGCGTATCGTGTCTGTGTCCTGCGGACCAATCACCTCTCTCCAATTGCATTTCCGTCTCCACCCCCAACTCTATCCATTTAGATTACTTACTAAATGTACTATTTGATCATTGAAATGATAAATTCATACATTCCTTACGTCTGCTTCTCATGTGAAGGAACTACACAATTTTGAAGTATTTAGCAGAACTACATTTGAACATGAAATTTTTCAATCGTTCAAATCTCTTTGAATTGGTTAACATGTTATGAAGAAGGGGAAATAGACAAAAGAGAAATGATTGCCAGTTTTGGTATTTAGTACAACTAGGGTTGCATTTATTATAAAAGACATAAATATCAGCCACAGATAAAAAATTTGTAGACATTTTTAAGTATCACAGAATATTGTATGTGTTCAGACAGTTCTAGAGATATCGCTCTAGATTGTCTTTGTAGAACAAGTATTCGTAGTGGCGTTCTGTTTAGTGGAGATAGCCTTTTCTGTCTTCTGTACTATTCACTTGTCACCTTTAGTGCATGAGTCAGCTCTCTTACTTTCACCTCGTAAGGGCTGCATGGTGCCTCCAGGTTCATGTCCCGTGGTCAGTGCAATGCTTGCGGGTCTTCTTGCCAACACTGCATTGGCTCATACCCATCCACAAGGAGTACATCAACCCTGTAGGGTCAGCATGATGCATGAATGTAGCCCTGGCGAGTAACACAGTCACGGAAGTATTGCATTAACGCAAGACCATCGGGCATGATGCGAAAATGCACCATGCCACCTGGAATGGTTAACTCCCCTATTTTTGTCTATTTTTCTGTACTCTCCCCTGTTAACATATATATTCTTAGCAGTACTCAAATGAGATTGATCACATTAGATTCACAATTAGAACTTTCCTCCTGTAAATTTTTATTGTTGATAGGCATATGCGATGGGAAACACCTCATCAGCATACTTAGAGTTTTTTTTTCTGGAAAGCTCTGCACATATATACATGAAGCGTAGATAGGATGATGGTTTGAAGCCTGACACTGTTATCAATATACAATACAAGCCTGAACTGTGGATGTTGTATGGTCAAACAGTCAGAATGTTAACACGATTGCAGTCTACTCGTGCCTCTCATGCTTAGACGTATACCTGTGACATGGCATCCAATCTATTACACTGTTACAGAAAACATGGTTACTATGGATAGAATTGAGCAATCTCTAAAGAGTAATCAGTACTTACATTAAATTTCAGATGAAATGATTAATTATTAGATTTATATAATCACAGAAACCTAATACAAGTGAAAAGATTTATAAGTAATGACAAAAAAAAATTAGAATCTACAAAAATTCTAGCATTTTACTTCTATATCAGTGATGAACTCAATTTCTTTTCAAATTATTCAGTGAACTTTATTAGATGTTAATAATTTAGTTTAAGATAGGCTTTGGAAGAGTAGGAAGTATGGGATATTGCAGTGAGGCAGCAAATTAGTTGGCTGTACCAGGGAGATATTAATCTATCCACAAAAAATTATATAACAAAATAGAATGGTAGAACCATAAAACATTGATCTTCTTTCTTACAGGCTCATCACCAGCGCTGCCTGCATGACTTTGTCGAGTCTCAAGCGAATTATTATGCACAGTGTCACCAGTACATGATCGACCTGCAACGGCAGCTTGGCAGGTAAGTTCCACTGCATTGGTACTCTCATCAAGCTATGTTCCAAATATCTAAAACATCTGGGCCTATCTAGGGTAATCCTGCTTATGAGAATCAAGTCATACATTTCTAGAGAGGTGTACTTAAACTTAAAAGTAGAGCATTTATCATTTCTCTTCCTATGTTTCAACCTATTCCTTTATACTAACCTGAATGACATTGTTCATAGTCTGTCTGTCAATCCTAGTTTGAATTATCAATTAACATCCCTATCTCTACAAATATCTATTAAAAATTTATTCAGCTGTTTTCCACCTCTTAGAAATTAACTGTCACTTTCATTTTATGGGACATTGAAGTTTATTTCTGAAAGTTATGTGTTATCCTCATCAGTAGGTGAAAACACAGACCTTAATGCAGGGGTGACAGCCTTACATCTAAGTCCACTGCTGAAGGTGGTGAGAACAAGAAAAGTAGCTTCAAACTTCCCCATTTCCTATATCGCCTACCTCAGGCCGGTTGGACTTTTAACCAATAAATTCCCTCCATTTGCTGCTAAATTATTAGGGTTTGACTTGCACTCATTATGATTTCCGCTATTTCTTAATCTGCCATTATCAAATCACTGTTCAAAGGGGTAGAACCAGTTTTTTGTTATCTTTTTTTAGGTACATTTATGTAACACCTGGTACCCGGTACTATTCTCGCCAGTTAGAAGCACATGAGTAGGTTGTACTGATGAACATCAGTAGTATAGGAGAAGGCACTATTGGTCAGGTTAGGTTATATATGGTACATCAGTAGTATAGGAGATGGCACTATTAGTCAGGTAAGGTGATATATGGTACATCAGTAGTATACGAGAAGGCACTATTGGTCAGGTTAGGTTATATATGGTACATCAGTAGTATAGGAGAAGGCACTATTGGTCAGGTTAGGTTATATATGGTACATCAGTAGTATAGGAGAAGGCACTATTTGTCAGGTTAGGTTATATATGGTACATCAGTAGTATAGGAGAAGGCGCTATTAGTCAGGTTAGGTTATATATAGAGGTACATCAGTAGTATAGGAGAAGGCACTATTGGTCAGGTTAGGTTTTATATAGAGGTACATCAGTAGTATAGGAGAAGGCCCTATTGGTCAGGTTAGGTTATATATGGTACATCAGTAGTATAGGAGAAGGCACTATTAGTCAGGTTAGGTTATATATAGAGGTACATCAGTAGTATAGGAGAAGGCACTATTGGTCAGGTTAGGTTATATATGGTACATCATTAGTATAGGAGATGGCACTATTGGTCAGGTTAGGTTATATATGGTACATCAGTAGTATAGGAGAAGGTACTATTGGTCAGGTTAGGTTATATATAGAGGTACATCAGTAGGATAGGTGAAGGCACTATTGGTCAGGTTAGGTCATATATGGTACATCAGTAGTATAGGAGAAGGCACTATTGGTCAGGTTAGGTTATATATAGAGGTACATCAGTAGTATAGGAGAAGGCACTATTGGTCAGGTTAGGTTATAAATAGAGGTACATCAGTAGTATAGGAGAAGGCACTATTGGTCAGGTTAGGTTATATATGGTACATCAGTAGTATAGGAGAAGGCACTATTAGTCAGGTTAGGTTATATATAGAGGTACATCAGTAGTATAGGAGAAGGCACTATTGGTCAGGTTAGGTTATATATGGTACATCAGTAGTATAGGTGAAGGCACTATTGGTCAGGTTAGGTCATATATGGTACATCAGTAGTATAGGAGAAGGCACTATTGGTCAGGTTAGGTTATATATAGAGGTACATCAGTAGTATAGTAGCGGCACTACTGGTCAGGTTTGTTATAGAGGTTTACAAGTAGTATAGGAGGTTTGGTTACCTTGTGAGGTATATATGTAGAAAGATTCCGGCATGTAAGCAGCACTTAAGCAATTAGCCACAACCAGAGCATAAAGATTGCATTTAAGATTTTACCCAAGTAAAAACACCTTAAATCAATGTTAGCCTAGAGACCCTTTGGTGTACTGTATAGAATGGGGCTTGCTTTGCTTTGGATCCACACACTGGATTTGAAATGGTATATACATCATGGCTAATAAGCGGGGTTAGGTTACCGCTAATAGAAGACTCTGCCCCTGTTAGACTTGAGGCTGTCCTGGTGGTAAGGGACTGACTCAGCTGTAGCAGCACATAAGTACACATCTACAGTGAATATAAAACCATTAGTTAAGACTCATATTTCATGTGTAGGCTAAGCCCACAGGCACCAGGAATGACTTCACAGTGGGGGCCGCCATATTGGATGTATTAGGGGGAGGCAATGATGGCAAGTGAAATTAGCGACAATGACGCATAGTGCAAGCCTTACCAGGTAACCCTTTAACGGCTGCTGGTTTTGATTCCAAGATTTCTGTATTAAATTGTTAAATTCCTGGGAAAATGTGTATAAAGTCCAGTTTTCCTGGTTTCTGTCTGCCAGTGAGTGGCATCTCTGTGATGCATTAATGCATCATGCCTTTTGGTGGGCATTTAATGCACGAACATTAAAGCATCATGCCGACCCTACGGGGTTGATACACAAATTATTGGAGGGTCAGCATGATGCACCAAAGAAGTGCTAGTGAGCATTCTAGCCGGCACTTCATTGGTGCAATATGACGGCTAATGGGCATGATGCTCTCCTACATCAGCAGCCTTTAAAGGGATCAGGAAGGCGTGAATGAGTTGCTATAAAGCCAGTACTGGGAGCAGCAGCAGTAGAGCCCTACCCGGTAAGTCTGACTTACATGCTCTCACACCCTCCTACCACTGACAGCTGCAAATAGGCGGGAATGAGGCGCATGGCCGGCGCAGATTGAAGAAAGTCGTCAGCAATTCGTGGTCACTGCTCTCCCATTTAGTCATCCCTAGCCCATGCCATGTTAGCAGATTGTACAAGTAGGTGGCAAAAAATGGTCTCAGCGTGCCCTGAATGTTTACCCTTTAAGGAGTGCTGATGCACTAATCCATCATGCCCACTGGCAGTTCTGGTGAACTGCTCTCCAAGGCTGCATTCATGTATCATAACCATTAATATGCACTAATGCCTTCTTGCATATTTTTTCAAAAGGTTCAGGATTTTTTCCACCGCGTTACTGTAACCATAATACCCCGATGACTCCTACTTGACCTTATAGATTCAGCAAAAGATGTGAGTGCCCCTTGTAGGCGAGGATATTATAAAATAGAACACCGCTCAACTTCAAGCGCTTTCTGCACCTCATGGCATTCTTTCAAGTTGGGAGTGCAAGGTTTGCCTTATACACAAGCTATTCCAGTAATGTTTGTTACAATACAATCACGTAACACCCAGCCTGTCTGTCTGTTTATAAGCTCCCTACACTCCAGGCCCACCCACGTAATAACATGGCTTATTAGCTTAGTCAAAACAACCATTTTAATTAATAACCAAGTGCTCTGTTCACTATCTCGGGTAATCCAAATCTCAGTTTGCGCTCTGACGGCTTTCGTTTTCGGCTTATCTAGTAAGGCTTCCGCATCTGTAGCCACTCAGCGGCAAAGATGATAATATCGTTAAACTCTGAAAGGACTGCATGATACCTCAAAGTCAATGCTTATTGGTCTTCATGATGCAGCAATGTGAGTAACTCATTGGTGCATCATGCTGACCCTGCAAGAGCGTATCAACATGGGCATGATGCATGAATGCAGCCCTGTTGGAGTGCATACAGAAGTAGTTTGTGGACTCTTTAAATCCTCCTAATGCATCTGTTGCTCACCAGGGTTGCATTCATGCATCATGGCACATACCGTAAAACCCCAGTCATAAGCCGGATTTCTTTTTTCTATTTTTGACCAAAACCAGCTTCTAAATTTCTCCCAAAGTCTACCCCCGGCTTATGACTGGGGTGTTATTACTATAGATTAAAGAGAATATGGTTAAAATTTGACCCCAAAACCGTCTTATAATATTTCTTCAAACTCTACCCCCGGCTTATGACTGGGGTCGGCTTATGACCAGAGTTTTACGGTAATAGCCATAATGCATTACCATAAATTCTCTCGTATAAGCCCTGCCTAGTACCAGAACCCAAATCAAAGTGAGGCTTATAGGATGTTCCCAAAGGCAAGGTGCAGCTGATATGAGGGGTTACTACACCATAGAACAGTACTAAATTTACGATTTTCAAACCCCAGGTGCAGCTTATAGCATCAATGCATCATGCTGACCAATAGGCATGATGCATCAATGCATCATGTTGACCAAGAGGCATGATGCATCAATGCATCATGCTGACCAATAGGCATGATGCATCATGCTGACCAATAGGCATGATGCATTAATGCATCATGCTGACCAATAGGCATTAATGCATTAGCAGCCCTTAAAGGGTTAATACTGTTTGCTATGAGAACTGCTGTGTGTGTTATAGGTCCAGCAGTAATCTAAGGACCTACTACTAACTGCCCATAGGCTGCTTTGAAGTCAACCCACACCCTAACCCCTCACCTCCCCCATCCATCTCTGCAACTACTGTATCTAAAGGTACTGCTGTATGGTGACTACCAAAAGCACCTGGGTGAAAGCCGCACACTGTAAAACATCTACCAGGGAATCTTATGAAACTGAAGAGTGAACCACTGTCATTGTATAGCAGTGAAATAGTGTAACTTTTTACAAGAAGCCCCATGTGGCAGTACAGTGGTACACAAATGTACACAGAATCTCTGTGAAAATAACAACAGATCTCTGGCGACTTAGGGTCAAGGATTCCGTCATTATTTCGATTTTTTTTAGAGTGCAGCTTCAGATGTGGTTTATCTTTTCTGAGAGTAGGTGGTGTACGACTGTGGCTAATAGGTAGATCTATGCAGTATACAGGTTGGGTTTAAGGTACTTTTGCCACATGTCTGACCTTGTTATTAGGGTAAACAAAGAAACATCAAAAGCAGAAGATGACAAAAGGACCTAGTGCCTTAACCCTTTAAGGGTCTCTGATGAAGTGCTGGCGAGACTGGTCGCCAGCACTTCATTGGAGCATCATGCCAACCCTACAGGGTTGATGCATATACTCCCAGAGGGTCAGCATTGGAACATCATGACGACCAATGGGCATGATGCATTAATGCATCAGCAGCCCTTAAATGGTTAGATTACTGTGATACCCTGAGGCTAAGTGTCGACCTGAATGATGGCAAAGTACAGCCTGGTTTCTTCAGAACTCACAATTCTTTTACTGTAAAAGCCCACATATAAGCTTCACCAGCATGGCCCAGCTTTGGAAAGCTATAAGCTGCAGCTCACGGTTTGAAATGAGTTTTAAGCCACACCACGGCTTGCAAATTGAAAACCGTGCCTATAAGCCACACTTCAGTTTGGGCTGCTATAAGTCACATTTCATTTTGGGCTGCTACAAGCCACACTTCAGTTTGGGCTGCTATAAGCCGCACTTCAGTTTGGGCTGCTATAAGTCACACTTCAGTTTGGGCTGCTACAAGCCACACTTCAGTTTGGGCTGCTATAAGCCACACTTCAGTTTGGGCTGCTATAAGTCACACTTCATTTTGGGCTGCTACAAGCCACACTTCAGTTTGGGCTGCTACAAGCCGCACTTCAGTTTGGGCTGCTATAAGTCACACTTCATTTTGGGCTTCTACAAGCCACACTTCAGTTTGGGCTGCTACAAGCCGCAGTTTGGGCTGCTATAAGCCGCACTTCAGTTTGGGCTGCTATAAGCCGCACTTCAGTTTGGGCTGCTATAAGCCGCACTTCAGTTTGGGCTGCTACAAGCCGCAGTTTGGGCTGCTATAAGCCGCACTTCAGTTTGGACTGCTATAAGCCACACTTTAGCACTGAAATGGTGAATATGCCACAGCTTATAAGTACACTGAGTTATAGGAATGGCCCAAAGTGTGGGTGCGGCTTATATGAAGGTATTTTACACTATAAACCAGTACTAAACCTCCATTTTTCAAGCCTTGCCTATGGCTTATAGCTTCTCCCAAAGTCGGGGGTGCAGCTTATACGAGGGTCGGCTAGTATGAGAGAATTTAAGGTAACTAAATCTCCCTTCATCCTTTAGGCAGTTTGGCCAAACACTGGAGAATTTAAAACTATAAGGGCGGTTAATGCATTGATACATCATGTCCATTAGTTTGCATGATGAAGGCATGCAGTGCTGGCCAGCACTTCATTGGTGCATCATGCCGTCCCTTCAGGAGCCAGGCTTCATGCTACCCCTTTTGAAAAAGACCTACATCAATCCCATCTTCAGGACTGAATGATGTATGTATTCCGCCCCTGTATGTTAACTTACCAGGGCGTGCAACATCACGGCAGCCAATGGGCATGATGACTCAATGCTTGATCAGCCTTTTGATAGAGGCTTCAACCTTGAGTGTAAACATGTCCATCCTCAAAAGAATGAATGGCCACTCTACCAAATGTCCTATTGTACTGGTGTACAGAAGCTGGGTGACCTTGAAGTGAGTTCTATGTGTGTCCTTGTGTATTTATTGTGTACATGGAGCTTTATATAAAGGTGTCCATGGTAACCAACAGGCACCATGCAGCAGTTCAGTATGAATGGTCAGCTAACACTATTAGAATTAACCCTCTGAGGGCCTCCCGCATAGCGCATTAACCCTAAGTTGCTGATAAAGGACTGCAACATGCGCATTGGTGCATCATGCCGACCCCCAGGGGGAATTTCAGTCCTATATGTTCGGCATGATGCATGAATGTAGGCAGCCCTGGCAAATTGTCCATTTCCGCTCTCAGTTTTACCATTTATGTTAAACCCTCAAGGACCGCTAATGAGTTTATCCATTGACCGTCAGGATGCACAATTGCTCCCCTGGAGAGAACTCGCTAGGGCTGCATTCATGCATCATACCGACCCTATGGGGTTCATACACTCCTGGTGGGGCGGCATGATGCTCCAATGAAGTGATAGGCAGCAGAGTTACCTGCTTGATAACATCTAGCACCACATATCAAGCAGCATTCAATGAACTGCATGATAGTTACAGAGATCACATACCAATCTACACCGACGGATCACATATGGCAGACAAAA
This sequence comes from Acholoe squamosa, assembly GCA_949317995.1. Lineage (NCBI taxonomy): Eukaryota > Metazoa > Annelida > Polychaeta > Phyllodocida > Polynoidae > Acholoe > Acholoe squamosa. The sequence continues at coordinate 71,170,982 of OX439046.1, read as the reverse complement.
CAGCATCTGCAGCCGTTCTAGGACCTCATGCCTTCAAAGAACGCCTGCCAGACGAAGCCTCCATCTACACAGCAGAGCTACATGCATTATACCTAGCACAAGATCACATTGAGACATCAGAAGGCAACAACTACCTGATTGTATCTGACTCCAAATCATCACTGTCAGCAATGCAGCATAGCAAGTGGACACACCCTCTCGTGAAAAGAGTGTTGGAACGACACAATAGTCTTGCTCTAGCTGGAAAGAAGATAGCTTATGCTTGGGTACCAGGCCATGAAGGAATCCATGGTAATGACCTAGCAGACGTTGCTGCCAAGGATGCAACAAATCAAGTTCCAATAGATATGCCTCTACCATCAGAGGACCTCAAACGGAAAATCAGGAAAGACATCCAACAAAAGTGGCAAGAGTTATGGGACGCTGAAAGAGACAATAAACTCTACAAAATACAGCCCAAGATAGGCACAACCAAGAAAGCCAAATGCAAGAGCAGAAGAGAAGAAATTGTCATGAACAGACTAAGAATAGGCCACACCAGACTAACGCATTCACACCTCATGAAGAGAGAACCCAGACCGCTTTGCAACAGGTGTCAAAAATACCTGACGGTGGAACATTTCCTTGTGGAATGTAGCCAGTGCCCCATCAGGGCACAATACCATCAATGTACAACACTGAAAGAGTTATTTGATACCTGCAGACCGGATACAATACTTGCATATGTCAAGAACCTGGGATACTACAGTCAAATTTAAACAGTAGAAACTTTCTTCCATAAAACCTTTAGGCACAAATAGCCATCACCAGTAGCTGGCGTGCCGTAAAACACTAACTAACTAACTAACTGAATACCAGCACTTACTTAGTGCACAGATATGCCACTTTTCCTGGTTTACCAGGAATTCCTGGTTTTGATTTCTGTATTAAATTATGTTAAATTCATGGGAAAATGTGTCTAAAGTCCAGTTTTCCTTTTTGTCGGTCAGTGAGTGGCATCTCTGAGTGCATCATGACAATCAATGCGTATGATGCACTCCTACGTAAGCGGCTCTTGAAGGTTTACAGTCTGCTTCCCTCTGTATAGGCCTACAGGGAAGAAGAGCGGAATGATTCACATAAAAGATAAATCCGGGTCGCACTAAGGCAGTAGTACAGTACAGTGCTTTGGGGGATAATTCAAGTGAAGCACTTTATTGTTGCTATTATAAATGCATTGTTACCATGGGAACAAGGTGAAAACACCCCTAGTTGTCCTCATAGGGAGTTTAACCCTTGACGTGCTGGTGAATCTGCTCAGCAGCACTTCAGTGACGCATCATGCAGAGCCTCTGAGAGTATATCAGTGAGTGAGTAATAGATGTTTAACACCATTTCGACAGCTAGGGTCATATTCATGGCGAGAACTACATTACACAATTTCACAGGGGAATGTGTCAGTGCCCGCGCATATGTGCACCACACACATCACGAGGGGATAGGAAAGAGGAGAAATAGACCCTTTTAAGTGGGCTAGGGAAGCCCGGAGAGTATTCCGACTTGGCGGGATACATTATTGACCAATGAGAAGATTCCTTTCATTCAGTGCCGACTTTTCAGGGTGCATTACGTAATACCTGGTACCCATCAGCTCGCTGTTATCAGTCCTTATCTCACAAGGTATCAGCTTCAGCAGGGGTCAGCCCACTAAGGAACACGCTAAGGCCATATAGGGCTGACCCGGGATTCATTATCAACCAATATGATGACTCCCTTTATTCACTGCAGAATCTTTTGGGTACATTATGTAACACCTGTCACCCATAATGCAGGCTGTTATCAGTGCTTATCTTGACAGGCCCCAGTTAAAGCAATGGCGGACCCACTGGACCTCAGTACTAAGCCCTATATATCAGCATGACTGCAGCCCCCGGGTTGCAGCCCGGGCGAGTTACTCACCAATTGATGCATCATGACTTAATGCATTACCCGGATGCAATATCGGCACTTAAAGTGCTAAATGTCTTATAGTCGTCATGATGCATGAATGCAACCTGTTAGACTGATACACTTCTGAAGACATGATGCACCGATGCAGTGCTGGTGAAAGAGGATGAATCTGAATGCATCATGCCGTCCATGAAGACTGTGCTCATGAGTAATTATCTCCATTCAACAAGAATCTCCATTCAGTCCTCAGGGAATATACATTTATGTCATGGCAGATACAATCGTTACTATAGATTAGTACTAGAACAGCCATATTCCATGGGGGTCATGGAATACAATATGCTTGTATTCAATAAGGTCTGCCATCTTGGATTTTGAATAGAGCTGAGCTGTTTTTCTTTATCTCAAAGTAAATGAACCCCATAGGCCATGACAAAAATGCAAATGTCCACGACCATGGAACATTTTTGCATCGTATTCACCGAGGTGAAACTGTCCGTATTCAACGACGCCTTATAGGCGGAGTTAAATATTCCATGGTCGTGGACATTTGCTTTGTTCATTTCATTTGCAAAGATGTCAGTCCCTCAAAGGTTCATCTATTTTCAGAGGTTCAATGGCTCTTCCAATTCAGACTTAAGTGCAGTTTCATATCTTGACAAATCTCTCCACTTGTGAAGTGTTCAAGGGCCCTAAAATTGTCAGAGGTTGGACCATCATCCAACTGACAGCTATGGATTTGTACCTTCTGAACAAAAGGATTACACGTTAATTGGCTGAAATAGAATGGTGCCCTTATTTCCTTGACCCTTTGGAGGCTGCTCGTGTTTTGTTGCATTATACCCATTGGTCAGCATGGTGCACCGATGAAGTGCTGGCGAGTCTGCTCGTCAGCACTTCATTCGTGCATCATGCCGACCCACTGTGGGGGTATAAACCCTGAAGGCACTCTAACATCAGCGCCAAATTACATAGACACTCCGGTAGGGTCGGAATGATGCATGAATATAGACCTGGCGAGTAATTCTTAAAAGATGCATTCATGCATCATGACGACCAATAGGCGTGATACATCGATGTACTAGCTGCCGTTAATGGGTACTAAGAGGAAGTCCCAAAGGGCCGTCTTGATACATTATAGCATTAACGGGTTATTACCTTACAGCGGTATATATATCCCATCAGGAAGCTAATCAGATTACAATACGTGAGTCTGTTAGGATTAGATATGATGAGTTGGATGCAAGGCTCTCAAGAAGCTTTTTGTCTTATGATGTCGTTTACAGTAAACTCCCGTATATATAAGCTGCAGTCACATGTTATAAATCGCACCCCGAGCTTGGAACGATGCTTCACCAGGACCTCATCCAACAACCAACTGACAGCAACACATGTCTGTGGGTCAAGAAGGGGGTGCGTCTTATACGCGGGGTATTTTTACTATAGAACAGTACTGAATTTACAAAATTTACCACTAAGAGGTGCGTCTTATACGCAAACCAGCCTTTCCTGAGCTGGGGGTGTGTCTTCTACACGCACCGCGTCTTCTACGCGAGAGATTACGGTAGTGGCCCTTAGACCATTCACAAGGTTATAGACTAATAGGGCCACTAAAAAAAATGGTTTCTCATCACCACCCCCTAAAAAATAAGACAAGGGCGAATCTTTTTTCGCTCTGGGCTATGCTGGTTGCCGTGGTTTACAGCGTCCCAAATATTTCAGACCGAAAATTTTGATTTTAGTACTTAAGGGTTTGCTGATTAAGGAGAATTGTGCAAATGCACCCAATCTCTAGTCCACTGCACTGCTGGCATCAGTAGCTTTAATTTCATACCAAATATGCCTATATTTTTCTACTTTTACCACGTTTCTGACTAAAAATCTGTAAAAAAAAAAAAAAAAAAATCTTCAAAACACAGTTTTTTGATGCGCGCGGTGATGAGAACCAGTTTTTTTTTCAGTGGCCTAGAGTAGGGTGGGAATATGCAGAGGCGTAGGAAAAGGGGGGGCCTGGGCCCCCCAACCAGAAAGGAGTCGGGGCCTGAGTATGTCTGGGCCCCCCCAAAATTTGCCAAGAGTTCAAAATAAATTGAGCAAGAAGCTAAAACTTTGCATCTCAAATTAGATTGATATAGTAATGAGATAAAGAAAATGGGGGCCTGGGCATCAAATCAGATCTAAAATTCATCATATTTTACTTTTCTACACAAATTTTGTTTAGGTATGTATAGGCACTATTGTGCTTGAGCCGATGTTTCAATATGGTTGACGTCGGGCCCCCCAATGAAGATTTGCTTCCTACGCCTCTGATATGGACATTGCCTGTACGTCTACTTGTACTGTAGACCAATTACCCATATAAAGACCATGGTCAGCCTTACATGGGGCCCTTCACAATCTGCAGTTGATATTGCACAAGTACCTCCCGTATAAGGTGCATCTCACATATAAGGGCACCCTGACTTTAGAACAGAGTAGGAGAAAGAGAAAAGAAAAGAAGAAAAAAAACAAAAAAAAACACTAGTCACAAAACAAGAAATGCAGTTGTGACCGCGTAAAAAAACGCCTCCCGCCGTTAATGTCGGTATACCAGTGTTTAATATGTCTCATAAAAGCAGACATAAAGAAGATTTCACAATTATCAATTTCTCTATTCAGTAATTTTGTATTGTGAGACCTCATCACATGGGGCAAATGCAATCATCATAGTGCGCTCCCGTACCGCTTCGCGGTACCGCCGCTACGCGGCGTGGGAGGCGCTAAAAAAGGAATGATATGATTCCTACGATAAAGTAAGGTGCATGGCATTTACCCTTTAAGGGCCGCTAATGCATTAATGCATCATGCCCATTGAACGTCATGATGCACCAATGAAGTGCTGGTGAGACTGCTTGCCAGCACTTCATTGGTGCATCATGACGACCAATGGGCTTGATGCACTCCTGCATCAGCGGCCTTTAAAGGGTTAACTAGGATATACACTTCTCTACCTGAGCTCTTCTGTGCAATGGCTTGTAAATAGGATATTTTCTGTATTTCGTCTGTATATGGAATAGAGACAAATCCACATATTAAATATCAAAACAGAGAGAGGGGGGGGGGTGAAACTCAGATTTCAAATCAGCATTTCACTATCAAACACCTCTTTATGAGTAAGGAAGAACCATTTAATCACAAACAACATTTTTTAAAAGTATCAGAAGTACTGCTGTCAACACATCATACTTAAAATAACACGTTTGTTGGAGTTGCTTCATTTTGCTTGTGATTTCTAATTTTGTTCGATTAATTTGAAAAAAAAAAATAATCCAAAAACAAAATAAACAGATATTATTCAGTGTGTGTATATTTCATTGATCATGATCACATAGTGTCATCTGTCTTAAGGCCCATGCAGGGTTCACCTTATACCATAGAATAATGGCTGTTTTTGTTTTCTGCTTTCAGATGCTCGCATGGAAGAGTCTGTCTTTGACAAACTTGACCGTAAGAAGCGCGAGCGCCAGACGGAGACAGAGACGCTCGGTCAGACCATGATCGATGCTGCCAATGAGTTTGGACCAGGAACATCTTATGGTGAGTTCACTCTTTTTTTTTTCGCATAGCCCCCCCTCCCCCAAAAAAAAGTGTGTGTTCAAGTAGCCTTCTTCAATTTTGAGGAAGTTAAAAGTTTTTGATTCATTTTCTTTCTTTTTTTTTCTTCAAAATTTAGTCATTTGTGTGTCAGGGCTATGCGGTCACTCCTGACTCTTTGTGGTATTACTGGTATTTTAGAATGGGAAATAATCAGCATGTTACAGGAAACACAACTTTTCTGTAGGTCTTTACAAGGACATTATAAATTGCATGTAGGAAGCCTTCAGGTTCTGCTCCATAAGGTCTAGGTACTATTATAAAGCGTCTTTATGACTCCTTATTTTGCGGGTCAGTGGTTTGTGAAGGTGGATATCAAGACCCATTGCCTACACTATTTGTCTCCAACATTAGATATACTGACCAGGTCATTTATCTACTACAACAGTGGGGGCGGTCTCTGATTGCTGGATGATCATTATGGTCATGATGCACCACCGAAGTGCGGACGATATAAGTCGGCAGGTTTCTGAACCAGTTTGAAGCAGTATTAGAATAAAATTTTGTGATTGTAATTAAATCTATTTAGAGGGATACCGTAAAACCCCGGTCATAAGCCGGATTTTTTTTCTTATTTTTGACCAAAATCGGCTTCTAAATTTCTTCCAAAGTCTCCCCCCGGCTTATGACTGAGGTCTTTTTTACTATCATAGTGAAAACAGGGAAAATTTGGCCCCAAAATTGGCTTATAGTATTTCCTCAAAGTCTACCCCCGGCTTATGACTGAGGTCGGCTTATGAGCGGGGTTTTACGGTATATGGCCAATAAGCCAATCAACTGACTCATTGATGATCGATACATTGACATTTACCTGCACTGAGTAGAATAGAAGACTGTTGAACTCATGACCCGGTTCACTTCAATAATTGATTGCACAGACTTTGTCCGACCAACCCTGACTCATAAAATCCATATTTAATCACCTTTTAGCTATTTCAACTCCTACTCTTTAGTATTGAGTACTGGAGACTTAACGCTTTCAGGCTGTGCTAGCATATAAGCCGCACCCTGACTTTGGAAGACAATGAACCTGGGATATGAAAATGCTGTTCCATAGTATAGAATACCGGCCTGTAAGTCGCACCTCTTGTTTCAGCTGATCCTACTCCACAGAAAGCCTCTACCGTAATCTCCCGCATATAAGGCGCGTCTTATACGCCAAACAAAATGCTGCTGAGTCTTATACGTGGGAGGGAAATTGCCTTGAGTTTGGGGTGCGCCTTATAGGGGGGGTATTTTTACTATAGAACAGTACTAAATTAACAAAAATCTGGCCTTAGGGGTGTGCCTTATACGTGGGACAGGCCTCCCTTAGTTGGGGGTGCGCCTTATACGCAGGCTGCGCCTTATACACGGGAGATTACGGTAACTCACAGCGTCCTCCTATACACAGGAGTTTATTGATTTGTCCATTTTGCTACAGTGGCTCTTCCCACACTCTGACCGATTTTCACTGTTCACTAATATTAGCCACACTCTAAACTAGATTGAAGTAATGAATACATTCTATATATGTTGGTGTTGAGGCTGTGGAAGACATTTAAGACATCAGAGAATCTAGTACTACCGTTATACCTCATATATAAAACCTCCTACACACTTGTGCAGTTAATTTCTTACCTTCTGTCGTACTGTGGGTCCTTATTTTTAAGGACATTAAACAAATCAATCAACCAATCATAAGTCACCCCCGCGTATAAGACGCAACTTGAGTTGGTCAGCCACAGGGGGAGGTTTTACGGTACCGTAAAACCCAGGTCACAAGCAAATCTATTTTTGCTAATTTTTGATCATTTTTTTTTTAGTTTTTTTTTTTTTTTACCAATGTCTTCCTCCGGCTTACGACCAGGGTTTTATTTGAGAAAACTGTTAGCATTTTGCCTTAAAATCGGCTTATATCATTTTCTCAAAGTGAACCTACTGGCTTATGACAAGGGTCAGCTCCTGACCAAGGTTTTATGGTATGTTTTGTTGTACAGACAGACAATAGACATAGAATTGATCTCACGGTACCGAGCGGTGCGCGGTGACATGATAAAACAGGAGACAGACACTCGATCAATGAGTTAGAACAGCTGTATGGGGGAATACTTTGTATTCTTGTCATTCTCTCTGTATCTATTAGGGCTGATAAGGCATTAATGTGTCATGCCCATTGGTCGTCATGATGCATGAATGCAGCCCTGGTGAGTTATTCACCAGGGCTGCATTCATGTATCATGCTGACCCTACACGTTTGATGCACTCCCAGAAGGTCGGTATGATGCTCCAATGAAGTACTGGCAAGCAGACTCACCAGCACTGCATTAGTGCATCATGCTGACCCATGGACACGATGCGGCCCCTAAAAGGTTAACTTTAAATGTATGTACATACATGCCTGTGTCTGCATATGATACACACACAGCTGTGTCTCAATATGATACACGCACAGCTGTGTCTGCATATCATACACACACAGCTGTGTCTGCATATCATACACACACACAGCTGTGTCTGCATATCATACACACAGCTGTGTCTGCATATCATACACACAGCTGTGTCTGCATATCATACACACAGAGCTGTGTCTGCATATGACACACACAGCTGTGTCTGCATATGACACACACAGCTGTGTCTGCATATGACACACACACAGGTGTGTCTGCATATGATACACACAGAGCTGTGTCTGCATATCATACACACAGAGCTGTGTCTGCATATCATACACACACAGCTGTATCTGCATATCATACACACACAGAGCTGTGTCTGCATATGATAAACACACAGCTGTGTCTGCTTATGATAAACACACAGCTGTGTCTGCATATCATACACACACAGCTGTATCTGCATATCATACACACACAGAGCTGTGTCTGTATATCATACACACACAGCTGTATCTGCATATCATACACACACAGACCTGTGTCTGCATATCATACACACAGAGCTGTGTCTGCATATCATACACACACAGATGTGTCTGCATATGATACACACAGAGCTGTGTGCATATCATACACACACACACAGCTGTGTCTGCATATGATACACACTCAGCTGTGTTTGCATATGATACACACACAGCTGTGTCTGCATATGATAAACACACAGCTGTGTCTGCATATCATACACACACAGCTGTGTCCGCATATCATACACACACAGAGGTGTGTCTGTATATCATACACACACAGAGCTGTGTCTGTATATCATACACACACAGCTGTGTCTGCTTTTGATACACACACAGCTGTGTCTGCCTATGATACACACAGAGATGTGTCTGCATATCATACACACACACAGCTGTGTCTGCATATCATACACACACACAGCTGTGGCTGCATATCATACATACAGAGCTGTGTCTGCATATCATACACACACAGATGTGTCTGCATATGATACACACAGAGCTGTGTGCATATCATACACACACACAGCTGTGTCTGCATATGATACACACTCAGCTGTGTTTGCATATGATACACACACAGCTGTGTCTGCATATGATAAACACACAGCTGTGTCTGCATATCATACACACACAGCTGTGTCCGCATATCATACACACACAGAGGTGTGTCTGTATATCATACACACACAGAGCTGTGTCTGCATATCATACACACACAGCTGTGTCCGCATATCATACACACACACAGCTGTGTCTGCATATCATACACACACACAGCTGTGGCTGCATATCATACATACAGAGCTGTGTCTGCATATCATACACACAGCTGTGTCTGCATATCATACACACACAGCTGTGTCTGCATATCATACACACACAGCTGTGTTTGCATATCATACACACAGAGCTGTGTCTGCATATCATACACACAGAGCTGTTTCTGCATATGACACACACACAGCTGTGTCTGCATATGATACACACACACAGGTGTGTCTGCATATCATACACACACAGCTGTGTCTGCATATCATACACACACAGCTGTGTCTGCATATCATACACACACAGCTGTGTCTGCATATCATACACACACACAGCTGTGTCTGCATATCATACACACACACAGCTGTGTCTGCATATCATACACACACACAGCTGTGGCTGCATATCATACACACACAGCTGTGTCTGCATATCATACACACACAGCTGTGAATTAATTGAACCCTATAATCGGAGCCGCTTGCCGTCATGATCCATGAGCACAGGGGTGGCGAGTTACTTGCCGATCCACGATCACAGCAACTTTGTTATCGCCTTAGTGCAAGAAGATTGTACCTGAGATTTTGGCAAAATGGAGCTTTCTTCTGTTTTAACATTTTTTACCCTAATCTACCTACTATAAGAATTTAGGCTCTATGTCATTCGTGCCTAGTGTAATAAGGCTGTGCCCGATTTGTGCCATACCGTAATCTCCCGCGTAGAAGGCGCAGCTCGCGTAGAAGGCGCACCCCCAACTCAGAGAAGGCCTTTTCACGTAGAAGGCGCACGTACCTCCTCTGGATCGATTTCTGGAAAAACCCGCGTATAAGGAGCCCCCCCAACTCACAGGGGGGCTGTTTCGCGTAGAAGGCGCCCCCCCTCCCCACCCCCCTATATGAGTTCAAGCTGTCATCGGCACACGGTCGGCGTCAAACCCGCCAAGCGCCCGTCGACACCTCCCGGTCTGCCGCGCTGCTCGTGTTATGAGTTCAAGCTGTCATCGGCACACGGTGTGACGGTCGGCGTCAAACCCGCCGAGCAAATCTACAGCGACTGGGCTGCCGAATAGCTGGCTATATGAGTTCAAGCTGTCATTGGCGCATGGTGGGCCTTATCCCCGGCGAGCGCGTCGACACCTCCCGGTCTGCCGCGGTGCTGGCGCTATGAGTTCAAGCTGTCATCAGCGCATTTTCCCAAATGAGATGTTAGAAAAACCCGCGTATAAGGCGCACCCCAAACTCAAGGCAATTTACCTCCCGCGTATAAGACCCATGAACGATCTGATTCGCGTATAAGACGCGCCTTCTACGCGGGAGATTACGGTAGTATGGTAATTGTAACACTTCCTTTGCCTCTCCTGCAAAACTTGAAAAGTGTAGTTACAACCTTCTTGCACTGAGGCGAAAATTATGCGGCTGATACACTTCAAGGCTTGCCTTGATACACCATTGTAGCAATGGTGAGTTACTCTCGATTGTGAATAACTTGCATGCTTCACCTGTACACGGGTGCATTGTAACATTGAACAAGTGTGAACTTCAATCAGAGACATGATTCTGCATTTGAGCTAATCTATCTATAACATTATAATCAGGGATGTCTGCTGAAAATGATTATGTATGTACCGGTGTACAGGTCTGTTAGTTCAGCATGGCTGCGGCCGTGCCGTTCATGCATATTAAGCGCTTAATTTAGAATGGCGTATGAAATTCAAAAAATTTTGAAGAAAAAACACAGGTGCTAGCTGCCACATCTGCTGCATAATGGATTTGAAAACACCATAAACTCTCGTGTATAAGCAACAACCTATGCGCTAGAGCCCTGATACGGCTTACGGGGTCTTCCCTACACCAGTGTGCGGCTTATAGACAAGCATTAATCCCTCTAGATTTATACAGCATTGCAAATTTCTAAGCACTAGATGCGGCATATAGGATCATCCTGATGCGGCTTATATGTGAGTGCTGCTCTCACGTCCCACGGTCTCGTGCATAAGTTTACATTCCAGCGTTTTGACGCTGTGAGTTTTAGCTAAAAGCTTTAACCACACACAACTCACATGTACCTGAGCCCATTAGTGAAAAGCATCATTATGTACAGATGATGGATCCCTGGGCGTGGTCCATGCTTGTGGTAAGGTTTAGGGAAAAAAAAAAAGTGTTTCAGGCAACTTGACCCTACCTAAAAATAATGATAATTACGACACCCTGCAAATTTACTGCCAACTTCAAAATACTACCATAATCTCCTGCAAATACGGCGTATCCCGCATATAAGATGCACCCAGAGTTTAAGGGTAACCTATTTGCATTTGGGGGTTGATCTTTTAGGTATTAGTTCTATAGTAAGAGTACCCCGCCTATAAGCTGCACCCCTGTTTGGGAAGGTTCTTCAATATATATGGTGCAGTAGGCCTCAGATCTTTATGTAATCATATGCTTTTTTCTTCAATTTGAAAAAGAAAAGACCATGTGTTGGTGATTTATTTGTTTAGTCGTCCGCAAATCACCGCCATGAGTCGCGAGTCATTTAAGCAGTCGTTGATGATGCTGCCATAGGTGGTTTATTTAGATAACAAGCTTGGAGGCTATATTCCCAGTCACCTCCCAGTCTTTGTGCCTGTCCCAGTTTCTGGTCACTATGCAGAGCACACCATCCCTCATCACAGAACCATACTTAACCCCATCACTCACCAATACATCTACTACTTTATATAATTAGTGCTCTGCCTCCGCCCTGCCCACACGCAGGCCATCCTTAACCCTTGCCCGCACCCACACCCGTGCCATCTTTAACCTGGGCACTGACCAATGCATCTTGGACTGTCAATACATACAGCTTCTTTCATCCAGCTATAATAATATAATAGCTAGTTGGCCCAGGGTATCCCCTGGGCTATTGGAGCCGGGTTTTCAGCCAGATCCACAAATTTGTAATCACAAACTTTAGGGTGTAATCATTCAGTGATATACTGTTAGTTTACACATTTTTCAAAAGCCAAAGGAAAGTTTCAAATCTCATCTATCAAACAACATTTTGTTCTTTATGGTGAGTGATGTCTTTCTCTATGAAAAAAGCTGCTGTACTTATGTCATGTTTTTGAGAGCTATACTGACTACAAGTCCTTTAACCATTAGGTCTATAGGTCAGATAGATTTTGGCGATGAAATTAGCACATGGAGTCCTATGGGTAATCACCAAGTGAGACACTTTTTTTCAGCAGGCAATGTTTACAGTGTCCAAGCTATACACATAACACATTGGGGACTGAGCGATAAACTAAGCATGCTAAGGATAAAGTTTTCTGTACAACGCCTAACTCCCGGTGAATTGACATTTGACTTGCTCAAGTGAATAGATTTATGAGGGAGGGATTTGGGAGCAAGGGGGCTAGGTGTCCAGGGGGCCAGGTTTCCAGGGGGGCCAGGTTTCCAGGGGCTAGGTCTCCAGGGGGCCAGGTGTCCAGGGGCCAAGTGTCCGGGGGCCAGGTGGCCAGGTGTCCAGGGGCCAGCACACCAGGGGGCCAGCGGTCCAAGGGGTTTAGTAAGAGAAGATTATGCCAGACTGGTGTCAGTACATGTATAAATAATACCGTAATCTCCCGCGTATAAGATGCGTCCTCTAGGCCAAACAAAATGCTGGGGAGTCTTATAGCTTTCTCTCAAGTTGGGGGTGCGTCTTATACGAGGGGTACTTTTACTATAGAAATGTACTCATCTTACAAATATCAGCATTAAAATGTGCGTCTTATACGCGAAAATGCATGTGCTGCAACGCGTCTTCTACTCGGGAGATTACGGTAGTCTCTATTTGTAAGAAATTAGTCAATATTTCGCAAGTGCTGATTCCTGTGACCCTACAGGGTTGATAGAGGGTTTTATGGTACCTACCCTGAGCCTTCTGTCCTTCAATGCACAACGCCCAACTTTTATATTGGGGGGGGGGGTAGTAGACCCTGGGCCATATGTGATATATATCACACATTAAATTTTATACCACTTTGCAGCGTGTATGAAGTCCTCAAAGTCAGGGTGCACCTTATGGGTAGGGCATTTATTATTTAGAACAGTACTACAACCTGCCAAATTGAGCCCTAGGTGTGCCTTATAGGGTTTTCTTCAACACTGGCTGCGTCTTATAGGTGGGATGTATCTGATGTGTGAGGTATTAAGGTAGTCACTTTCTCAGAGTTAGCTGTCTTTATCCCCAATGACTTAGAAATATTGGAGTACTTATTAGAGAGTTTTAGCAGCCCCGAAGTGAACCTATCTGTACTGCATAACCAGGCAACCATGTGCATTACGTCATCAAGTCGTGTGCAGCCTAACAGAGCTACATACGTCCATGACGTAGCAAAGGACTTAGATACGTTCATTACCTACGTAGCTCCGTAGTGGGGCTGCGTGTACGGATACGTCTATGATGGCTTTGCTAAAACTCTCTATTATCTCTACCCTACGTATCCTTAACCCGAGCAATAAACCAGTACCTTGGTACTTTATATAATCTCTGCCTCAAGCTGTCTTAACCATCTTAAACCCCAAGGCAGCCCCCAGCAATCTTGTATGTTCTATAGTGTCTGCCCTGTCTGCCTGAGACCCCGTCCCTGTGGCTGAGCTGACAGATCGATTAACTCTGTTGTCGTGGGTGCTCGGCGTGTCTGGGAAGTAATCAACTTGGCCGTCAATAAGGGAGTGACTGGACACCGGCCTTAACCCTGTAAGGGCTGCTGATGTAGGAGTGCATCATGCCAATTGGGGGACATGATGCACCAATGAAGCACTCCATTGGTGCATCATGCTGACCATCTGCGAGTGAATCGACCCCATAGAGGTTACATACATGCGACCCGGATTAATTTTGGCAGGACTGAATACTTCAACATTATCATAGTCAGGAAAAAGATCATTAAAAAACAAGAACTAATTCACTTTTTTTAATGATTTAACTCTTCAAGCCTTAACAAACAGTATTGCCTTTTGTTTTAGGCTGTAAAAACCTTAATAATGGTTCAATTTACGAAGCATACAAAAACTAATTTTAGCTCAAGGTCCCAGTATTTGGTCTGGCAGTCTGGCAATTTCCACCGGCCCGGCAGCAATGTCAGACAAGTTTCCATATTGACTGTCCATAGCGGGTTAAAGCAGTGACCACCATAAGCTGCCGGGATAAGCTGGTACCTGGTGGGTCCCATGGCAATTTATTGCAGCTGCTGGGAATGGCCTTGAGACCTGACCACACCTCATTTGTCTTTTGGCAGCTTTCCCCGGCCGGCCGTCTCTATTCTGAGGCACTCGGTGTTCCTTGGGTGTCAGTGGACCCTATTGTAAACAGCACTTTCGATGACCACTGACCAGGGTTTTGGGGTAAAAATCAGGGATGAAAGTCTTCAGGGAATTCCCTGATTTCAGGGATTTTGAATTTCCAAGGCCCTATACATTCATATAGAAACCCAGGTTTTTGGGGCTAATATTGGACCATTTCAGGGATTTTCGTGCTCTGACTTTCATCCCTGAAAAATTTGGTACCTGTCTCCTGTCCTTCAAGTCACTTGTAGAAGTGTCTCTGTGATTGTTTTGTACTTTTCATAGCCACTTATTGATTTAATGTGGCTTCTTGACAATCTCTTCCCCTCCCCTTCCTGTATATCTGACCCTGGAGAGGGGTTTAGGGAGGGATTTGGCGGAAACGGAAACTCTACTGAGGGATTTCGATCAAAAGTGGCCCTGTCAGCTGCACCTCCCCTGACCACCACACAAGATTTTACTTAAATTATCTAAAAATAAAGAAAATATTTTGGGCTGTGATCTGTTAATGCTTTTTAGCTGCTAGATCCCTCTGCATTGTTATTCGACACATAAATCTGCCAGTTAATATTGGTACCACAGAATGGCATGTATTGTTGTGAGACTAATACCATGGTCAATGTCGCATCATCTATTCTAATACAGCCCCCATGTATTCTCATATAGCCATTGATTAGCGATGAGTTGGCGGTAAATGTGATATGAACGTCTGATTTATAACAATAAAGCCGGTCGTTGTCCGTTGCCTCTAATGTCATAGTATCCAGGCACCTTTAATGAAATAATGTCATCTGCCATCAACAGGGCACTCTGGGATACCTACCGTAATCTCCCGTGTATAAGGCGCAGCTCACGTATAAGGCGCACCCCCAACTCAGATAATGCAAGTCCACATATAAGGCGCACCTCTAAGAGCAGATTTTTGTTAATTTAGTACTGTTCTATATTAAAAATACCCCCCCTATAAGGTGCACCCCAAACTCAAGGCAATTTTCCTCCCACGTATAAGACCCAGCAGCCTTTTGTTTGGCCTATAAGACGCGCCTTATACGCGGGAGATTACGGTACGGTATCTTGGCGGGTGGACCAGGACCTAATGCCGCAGTGGCTGGACCCATCTCGGGCTAATTGATTTATTGGTGCCGGCTCGTCACCTGCCGTTGTCGTATTACGGGACCCACCGAGGGCTACCCACGAGGCAACACAGCACATGGCCCATGGCGAAATGAGATCTGTCGGCTATTAAGGCGCCCCCTTTCGGGATCCCTGGGAAGTGATCTGAGCGATAATAAGGGAGAATGTCAGCATGGGTGATAATAGGGGATGCTGTAGCTTACAGGGCTGGTGTATGAATACAGTGAGGTATAGTTACATCCTCTCATAATGTAACCCTCTATTGGCAGCAGAGTGTTTTATCAGCAGTAGTTGAGCATTGAGCATTAGCATAGCTTCATATAAGCTAGTTGTGTTGGGGGTGTTTCTCTTCTTTCTTTCTTTCTTTCTTTCTTTCTTTCTTTCTTTCTTTCTTTCTTTCTTTCTTTCTTTCTTTCTTTCTTTCTTTCTTTCTTTCTTTCTCTTTTTTTTTTTTTGGGGGGGGGGGCAAAAATATAAGACCACTTGAGGTAGGATAACACAGAAATGTGTAGCCTATTTGGAGGCCAAAACCCACATCTTAAGGTCATTTCTAACATGTTTTAACACTTCTTTAAAGGATATTAACAGCTACTGAGGTTTACTGCAGTGTGAAGGGTGGGTCCACAGGGTGCAACTTATGGATTGTTATATTGAACTCAAACAGCTGAATATTGAGCTGACCAGGCACCCACCATCCTCCCTATGTATATGTACACACACTCTCACTGTGTCATAATGAGCTTATGTAGGGAAGCCTTTCCCCTTTGAAGGCTGCTGATGCAGGAGTGCATCATGCCCATTGGTCGTCATGATACACCAATGAAGTGCTGATGAGACTGCTCGCCAACACTTTATTGGAGCATCATGCTGACCCTATGGGGTTGATACGTATACTCCCAGGGTCGGCATGATGCTCCAATGAAGTGCTGGCGAGTAGTCTTGCCAGCATTTCATTGGTGCATCATGACGACCAATGGGCACGATGCATTAATGCATCAGCGGCCTTTAAAGGGTTAAACAGGCAGCACACTTTGAATTGATAATTCACTGTCATGTGTCATTTCCCTGCCATCCATCATACACCATGCCTCTCACAGTAACCCTGCAAGGACCGCTGATACAGGCGTGCATCATGCCCATTGGTCGCCATAATCCAGCCCTGGTGAGTGGGGCTGCATTCATACATCATGTCGACCCTCCTAGGTTGATACACTCGTGGAGGGTATCAATCGTATAAGCATGGTGAGTTACTCACCAGGGCTACATTTCTACATCATGAAATCCAATTTGTGTCATTGATTAATGCACTAATGACCTTCAAATGGTTTACTGATCCTCTATCTCCAACCAGAGGCACGTCATGACGTCACAAAGTACACAGTTACGTCATAGAATGTTACACTTGTCCTATGACGTCGTCGCATGACATGGTGACTATGATAACAACATTGCTCATGATTATGATTATGGTTTAGTTTAACAGCTATTTGTGCTCTGATTAAAATGCAGCACAGATGATAATGTAGCCCTATATCATAAAAGTTCGATGCCATCAATGCTGGATTGATTTGCCCAGTTTAGTCCAGCATTATTGCCATGCCATCAATTTCCACTACCAAAGTGCATGCCTCCCCAGGCAGTTCAAAGTGGTCACTTCTCACCTACTCATTCATATAAAACCATGATTTTACTATCATATACCTTTTGGACAATGACATGTATGTGTAGTGTGAAAGCATAGCTTTTTATTTGGTATACATCTTCATGTTGTATATTGGAGGTAAATACTCATAAATTGAACATTAGTCTGAGGAGAAAATAGCTGTTTGCCTGTGCCCTGTGAGCGCACCCTACAATTATTCTAGCTCTGTCATTGAGATGTGAATATGAGGACAGGAAAATTAGTATGAAAGAAAATAGTGGAGACTAAATATCCATTTTCATTAACTTGTGGCTTTAATGTATGGCGCACTAACATGCCACAGTCATATTTCAATAATATGCGCCTTGTGAGTGAGTTATCCTCTTACACCTCACACCTTACACTCCCTCTCTCCTCCCCCTCCCCCTCCTATCTTAAAACCATTTACCGTAAAACCCCGGTCATAAGCCGGATTTTTTTTTCTATTTTTGACCAAAACCGGCTTTTAAATTTCTCCCAAAGTCTACCCCTGGCTTATGACTGTATTTTTTTTTACTATAGAATAAAGAGAAAATGGAAAAAAAAAATTGACCCCAAAACCGGCTTATACGATTTCCCTGAACTCACCCCCCCCCGGGTTTTACGGTAGGGACCGCTAATCCAGGAGTGCATCTTGCCCATTGATCGGCAATGTGCCAGCAGACGCGCCAGCATTTCATTGGTGCATTACATTCATTGACCATCTTGGAGCGTATTAACCCTGTAAGGTTAGCCTGATGCCTACAGGCAAAGTCCTCTGTAGGACTGCATGCATGTAGCATAACAACCCTTTGGCATGATGCATGAATTAATGATAGATCAATTAAACCCTTGAAGGTACACCCCCCCCGTGCTGTACTGGAGTTACGTATGTCATTGTATAATCGAATAATATGACACAATTAATAACTCGCTAGGGTTATATTCAGTGTCGATACAATCCCAAAGTGTTGGCATGATGCGCCAATTAATGCATTCAAGATTGATACACCACCAAAGTTTTGGTTGTCATGATGCACCAATGAATTACTGGAGGACTACCTCCAGTGCTGCATGGACTTTGAGGCATCATGCAGCCCCTGGAGGTGAAAACAAACACCCCCCTTCTCCATATAGGGGACCTAGTTACTATGGCAACCTGTAGGATGGGAGTGAGTTACCATGCTAGAGGTGTGCACAATGCAGTGTGTGTGGGGGGGGATGGGGGGTTGGCCGCTTCTGTGGGCACTTATACGCATGACTGCGGTAGTTTGCAATATTAATATTTCATAGAGTCTGGTGTCATGTTTAACTAGCTGTAACACTGACACCTGGTGAAGTCAGCCTCTAGTACCTCCTAGACCTTTAGAGGCCAGGGGTGTGAAATCTCCACGGAAACGCGGAATTCTGCGGTTTTGATGCTTACAGGGATCATTCCTGAGATCTGTGCAAATCCACTGAGAAAATGAATTACCATTTATATGGGGGGGGGGGTCCTTAGAATTTTTTCTAATGTTAAGATCTGTTTTCATCTGAAATCAGAAATTTGAGTATCCCAGTGGTAGTTCTTAGCCTCTCTGTACAAGAGAAGATAGCATGTGTCCAATTGACTGTTTAAATGACCTTTATATAATTTTAAAATTGCAAAGTAGCTTCAGAGGAAATGGATTTTAGGATTTCACACCCTGGAGGCCAATAGTCCATTCATGCATCATGCACTTGGGCCGTCGTGATGCATGAATGCAGCCCTGGCGAGTTTCTCACACGGGCTTCATTCATGCATCATGCTGACCCTACAGGGTTTGTACACTCCTGCAGGGTTGGCACGGTGCGCCAATGAAGTGCTAGTCTGCAGACTCATAGGATTAAACTAATTTTGGGACATTTCTAGTTTGAAATAGGAGTGAAAAGAGGGTGTGTTTGCTTATTATGGTATTTACGCTTCAATATTACATTGAATACCGTATTCATCTATAGTACCGTTTGGACGTCTTATATTAAATCTTTTTCATTACTTTTTTCTGCTGTAAGGTGAGAAGCCACCAGACATGTTCATATTAAACCTTACATATCAGACTGCAGGTATAACAAATAAAAACCTGTCAAATGTGGTGTCAGCCAACGGCAGCAATATCTTATTTCATAAATCAACCTATCGAGGACAGCAGGATCCATCAAGGCTTCATGTTGATATGTTACAGGGTTAAGATGTAGATGTTACCAGAAGTAAAGACTTCTGGTAACATCTACACTGAACTAATGAAACTTGCCACCTGAACAGCATTGGGGGGGGGGGCACTCAGTCCCAGATTGGGTACCATCTGTAGTACCCACCCCCATAGAGCTGTCAGTGGTGATCGACAAGACCGTGAGGAGAAAAATAGAGGTGTCAGGATTACACCAACCGTAAAACCCCGGTCATCAGCTGAGAAAATAGTTAGAATAGGGCTTATACCATAATCTCGTGGCCATAAGGCGCATCCCGCGTATATGACACACCTACCAATTTAGAAAATGGTCAGAAAAATATAGAATTCATAACTTTTCTTGCACTGAATGATTTTTAAAAATTCAAAAAGCTACCGTAAAACCTCACCTATAAGTCGACCTCACCTATAAGTCGACCCCCCAACACAGGGCCAGAAATTCGACTCATAATGAATCATTATAGCAAAAAGTAAAACCTCACCTACCGTAATCTCCCGCGTATAAGACGCGTCCTCTACGCCAAACAAAATGCTGGGGTGTCTTATAGGATTTTTTCAAGTTGGGGGTGCGTCTTATACGAGGGGTAATTTTACTATAGAAATGTACTAATCTTAAAAATTTCATCCTTAAAATGTGCGTCTTATATGCGAAAATGCCTTTGCTGAGTTTGGGGTGCGTCTTATATGCGCAACGCGTCTTCTACGCGGGAGATTACGGTAGTATAAGTCGATCCCCCAGCTTGAGGAATTTGGGGTCCCCAAACCCTCTCCCTCCCCATGTTCAGAACCTCTAATGAATTATTGAACAGTGTTTTTGTGTCAAAATGTATAGAAAACTAACAATTCATGTTTGAAGTAAGAAATAGTTACCGTAAACTCCTGCGTATAAGAAGCATCCTCTACGCCAAACAAAATGCTGATGCGTCTTATAGGATTTTCTGAAGTTGGGGGTGCGTCTTATACGAGGGGTAATTTTACTATAGAACAGTACTGGATTGACAAAAATCACCCCTAAGAGGTGCATCTTATACGCGAAAATGCATGTGCTGAGTTTGGGGTGCATCCTATACACACAGCGCGTCTTCTACGCGGGAGAATACGGTACTTGGAATTAGCTCAGAAGATAATAAATATGATTAAAGTGTGAATTAAATCATTAATCTGCCCCTTGGAACTTTCTAGCATAATGAATTTATCACTGACTACTTTAGACATAATTTTCTTTTTGGAAACCTCACTTATAAGTCGACCCCCAAACTTGGAGAAAAGAAATCGATTTATACAAAAAAAAACAGCACAAAAAATTCGACTTATAGGTGAGGTTTTACGGTATGTCTAGCTAAGTTGCCCCGGGCCACCCTTTACCTCCCTATGTCTTGATTTCCCTCTTGCGGATTCCGACGTATAAGAGGTGCCTATATGCAGGAGGTAGAGTAGTATTTCTTCAAAGCCTACCCCCAGCTCATGACTGAGGTCGTCTTATGAGAGGGGTTTTACAGTACTGTATTACCTGTGTATAAGTGACACCTGCATGTAACTTACTGTAAGCCACACCCAGAGTTCTTTACCTTGCTATAAGCCGCATATGGGGTCTGGAAAGGTCCAAATTCCTTACTGTAGTCTATATAACTTCACAAATTAGTCACACCCTGTGTTAATGAAGCTGATATAAGCTACACCAGGGGTCTGAAATGGTCGGATAAGGGAAAATTCACCTGACCGACAGCAGCGGAATACCTGCTTGAAATCTGGAAAAAATGAGGTGGCTGTAAAAATCTTGTAGCTTTAAGGGGGCTGTCAAATGGCTAAAAATGAATGACATTCTAGTAGTCGGTATTTACCATCAAAGAGTCAGTGCCCCTCCTCTCCAATGTGACAACAGTATTCTCCCTGAAGGTGTCTCTGACAGTCTCACACAGTCAACACACTTATAAAGAGCTTTATAATAGTCCCATATAAGGGCAGAATGATGCCCTCAGGTTTATGTCCCTCTGTCAGCATAATGCAGTAATGCAAAGATGGTGAGTAACTTGCCAGGGCTATATATGACGACCCTATGGGGTTGATAGACTCCCAAAGTGTTGACATGATGTGCCAATTGATGCATTCATGATTAATACACTCCTAAGTGTTGGTTGGCATGATGCACCAATGTATTACTGGAGGATTACCTCCAGTAGTACCGATCTTAAAGCATCATGCAGCCCCTGGAGGTGAAAACAAACACCCCCCTACTCCATTTAGGGAACTTGGTAACTATAGCAACCTGTAGGATGTGAGTGAGTTACCAGGCTAGAGATGTGTACAATGCAGTGTGTGTTTGAGAAGGGAGGGGGGTCTGTGAGGCTTACGCAATAACCCATATAAGTGCCCGGTATTTGAATAAGCGCTGGTTTTGAATAAGCACCCAATAGTTATAGGGGTATTCACATAAGCTAGCAGTCATCAAAAATAATTACTGTAGTACCTCGCATACAAGCCACATCTTATATGTGTATCGCGGGCTAACTGCGCATTAAAGAACCTTCTAAGAGGGGATGCAGCATATAGGCAGGATACAATTATATCAGATAAGCACTAAACTGGTCAAAATCAACTCCTAAATGGGTCTTATAGGTCTGACATTAAGGTGGGTCGCTACCATTGAATCAAAGATCCTAGATTTTCTTCATTTTCATAAAATACACAATTTTGATCAAAATCGCCCAAAATTTCTTGTGGGCATTCAGCGCCAATAAAGGTATGGGCCTACCAAAAATGGTCTTATTCTGGTGAAGATAACCCATATGCGCAAGGACCTGCGCAGTAAGCTCAAATCCAATAGTAGCAACCCACCTTAAAGGCCGCAGGAGTGCATCATGACCATTGGTCATCATGATGCAGAAAGTCCCAGAGGGTCGTCATGATGCTCCAATTGCTGGTGAGTAGTCTCGCTAGCACTCTTTGGTGCATCATGACGACCAATGGGCATGATGCACTAATGCATCAGCAGCTTTTAATGGTTTAAGTCAGGGTGCGTCTCATGTATGTGTGGAATGCAAGAGGTATCAAGGGAATCCATCCCTGAGCACTTATACGAGTGCCTCGGGTAGTTTGCCATGTTAATATTTCATAGAGCTGGGTGTCATGTTTAGCTAGCTGTAACACTTCACATGGACCTGTCAGCCTCTAGTACCTCATAGATATTTAACCCTTTAAGGGCCGCTGATGCATTAATGCATTATTGGTCATTATGATGTACCATGATGCGAGCAGTCTTGCCAGGACTTCATCAGAGCATCATGCCGACCCTACAGGGTCAATACATAAACTCCCTGAGGCTAATGGTGCATTAATACATCATGCCCATTTGCCGTCATGATGCATGAATGTAGCCGTGGCGGGTTTCTCACAAGGGCTATATTCATTCATCATGCTGACCCTACAGGGTTTGTACACTCCTGCAGGGTTGGCACGGTGCGCCAATGAAGTACTACTGGTCAACAGAATCGCAAGAACGTTTTGGACATGATTGGATTAAACTAATTTTGGGACATTTCTAGTTTGAAATAGGAGTGAAGGAGAGGTGTGTGCGCTTATTATGATATTTACACTTATTACAGTATTCATCTATAGTATTGGTTGTCCGCCTTCTATTAAATCTTTTTCATTATTTTTTTTTCTGCTGTGAGGTTAGAAGCCACCAGATCTTACCATATCAGAAAGAGTTTTGCAATTTCAAAAAGGATTGCAGGTATAACCAATAACAGCCTGTGAAATGAGGTGTTGGCCGATGGCAGCAATATCATACTTCAGAAATTAACCTGTCAAGGAGAGCATGATCTATGAAGGCTTCATGTTCTCCCACAAGAAGGCGCATTCCCCGTACCGTAAAGCCCCGGTCATAGGCTGGATTTTTCCCCTTATCTTTGACCAAAACCAGCTTCTGAATTTCTCCCAAAGTCTCCCCCTGCTTATGACTGAGGTTTTTTCACTATAGATTATTGTGAAATCTATTCAAATTTAACCCTAAAATCGGCTTATAATATTTTCCCCAAAGACTCCCCCCAGTTTATGACCGGTTGGCTTATTACCGGGGTTTTACAGTATAAGGCCGTTCAGGGCTCGAGGGTCCTGCTGCAGTGGCTTGGGCAGGGTAGTTTTAAAATGCTATCGTCATTACCATGAGTTGAAAGAAAAGCTACAAGGTGCATCTGGAGCTTGATTTTTGAAGATTTAGTTATGCCGACCAATGGGCATGATGCAATAATGCATTGATCAGCCCACCCTTACAGGCTTCACTAATTATTGTAATAGGGCATCCCAGGTTTCCGTCATCTGTCGCTAGTGGCGTTTAGCTGCTTCATATTTCTCATTACTTGCTACATATATATATATATATATATATATATATATATATATATATATATATATATATATATATATATACAGCCCCCTAAAAACTACAGCCACCTCATTTGTCCAGATTTCAAGCAGGTATTCTGCTGCTGTTGGTCAGGTGAATCTTCCCTAATCCGACCATTTCAGACCCCTGGTGTAGCTTATATCAGCTTCATTAACACAGGGTGTGACTAATTTGTGAAGTTATATAGACTACAGTAAGGAATTTGGACCTTTCCAGACCCCATATGCGGCTTATAGCAAGGTAAAGAACTCTGGGTGTCTTACAATAAGTTACATGCGGGTGTCACTTATACACAGGTAATACAGTACTGTAAAACCCCTCTCATAAGACAACCTCAGGGGATAGACTTTGAAGAAATACTACTCTAATCTCCTACACATAGGCACGTCTTATACATCGGAATCCGCAAGGGGGAAATCAAGACCTTTATTTTGATGTGTTACACTCCCCCTAAGTCATCGTAGCCCATCGGGGGCACCTTAGTTACACATACCTTTTTGAATTCTTAAAATCCATTCAGTATGAGAAAAGTTATGAAATCTTTTATTTTTCTGACCATTTTCTAAAACTATAGGTGCGTCTTATATATATGCGCCTTATGTGCAGGAGATTAAGGTATAAGCCAATCTTGGGGCCCTATTTTAATGATTTTCTCTTTAATAATAGTTATAAGCTGGGGGTAGGCTTTGGGAAGAATTTAGACCCAAAACAGCAACAAACAAAAACAGCTTATCACTGGGGTTTAACGTTTGGTGTAATCCTGCCGCCTCTATTTTTCTCCTCTCTGTCATGTTGATCACCACTGACTGCTCTATGGGGGTGGGTACTGCAGTTGAGCCTGAGACTGAGTGCCCCCCCCCCCCTACTTCTGTACAGATGACAAGTTTCATTAGTACAGTGTAGACATTATAAGAAGTATATATATATATATATATATATATATATATATATATATATATATATATATATATATATATATATATATGCACCAATGAAGTGCTGGCGAGCAGTCTCACCAGCACTTCATTGGTGCATCATGCCAACCAATGGGCATGATGCACTCCTGCGTCAGCGGCCCTTAAAGGGTGAAAGGGTTAATGAGAATCCTGTACATACAGCCAGTGGCACATCACTCCCTCCATATATAAGTAACTACTTTTTCACCTGTCACCAGGGAGGGGTAGGAAGTAGGGACTGATGGAGTGTGCCTTCTATACAGGAATTGATGGTATGAGAACCTCCCTGGTGTAGGGTTATGAGGTGAACCAGTGCCTCAAGTGGTCAATCCAAGGTGTGGAACTGGCTTAAACCTCAGTTACATGAAATAACCACAGATTGTTGGCTCAGGGACCACCCTGAGTCTATATTGACGGGTAGGTGGTGACATTGGCAGTTATACAATTTTCAATCTCAATTTTCTACAAGAAACAAAGCATGTAAACAAATAAAATCACCATACATGAGTAGTTCATATATCAGTCTTTAGTTACACTAAAGAAAAAAATTAAAAAATCCATACATGAGTTCATACAAAATTAAACAAAGAAAAAAGTTATCTCATAAAAATATTTTCTCCAATCCAGTCCTCCATAGGTTTACCTCTGGGCTGGACTTTTCTCTCTTTGTTCCTATTTGTTTCAAAAACAGCGTCTAAAAGTGAGACGGTTTGGACGCCTTTCAAAAAACGTGGGAAAAGACACCCTGAGCCCTCTGTGCCAGTGCACATCGTTGAATTTTTTCCTTTGTTCTAAGGTGTCATCGTGGTTTAAAGGGAGGCTAGACACCAGTGGCACTGACAGTGTTAAATATATTGATTCTCCTGGCTCTTATCACTGCCGGGTGGTGAGCATTATTTATGACATCATAATGAAGGCTTTCAGCATGGGATGGCATCTCTCAACAATACACACGCATCATTACTGTAGTACCCCGTGTACAATGTGTGTCTTATACGCAAGGTTCTAGTTCTACCTGGATCCACAATGTTTAACTCCCATATAACCCCATCAGCAGCATATAGGGTCTGGTGGGTCAATGAAACACCTAGCTTTTTGAATTTTGAAAATTCATTTAGTAGAACAAAGGTTATGAAGATTTCATCTTTTTGACCATATTCTGATACTCTAGGTGTGTCTTATATGCTAGATGTGCCTTATATGCAGGAGATTATGGTACTGTAGAACCCTGTGTATAAGGTGTATCTTACATATAAGCTGCACCCTGAGTTGAGCAGTACCTTAAACGGCGGTTACACTGGCGGCTTTGGCCATGGGACGGCCCTTGCGGCCGCTGCTGCCAGTGTAACACCCTGCGGCTGAGGCTGGCTGCGCGGCTTGGCCGCACGAAAAGCTGGCGGTGTCAGTGTTTCTCGCAGCTAACTCCCGCGGCCGATGCTGCGCAGCAGAAGCCGTCAGTGTAACTGCAGCTTTAGGTTCTCTCATATAACCCTCACCCTCGTATTTATAAGCCGCACCCCTTTAAAGGGAGCTACAAGCCAAATCTATCGCTTGAAAATTGTAGGTTTAGTACTGTTCTATATAGTGCCAAATACACTCCTTTAAGCCGCATTCTCACTTTGGCCCGATCCTATAAGCCGCATTTTGATTCGGGTTCTGGTACTAACCAGTGGGCTAGGGACGCCCTGGATCCCACTACTGCCACCAGGGCGTCCCTAGCCCACTTAAAAGGGATTACTTCTCATCTTTCCTATCCCCTCAGGATGTGTGTGGTGCACATATGCGCAGGCACTGACACATTCCTCTGTGAAATTGTGTAATGTCGTTCTCGCCATGAATATGACCTTAGCTGTCGAAATGGCCTTAAACATCTATTACTAACTTACTAACTAACCACGGCATATACAAGAGAATTTATGGTAGAGCACTTGGACGAGGCTTGGTTTTGAGTACAAAGGAGTACTTCACAGGGGGCGGTTGGTACCATCTGATAACTGTTATTAGTGATAACTCGCTGTTTAACAAGCTCCAGCAATGGCTGCACTCATTGGACAATCCGCTACCCCAGTATAAGGGTTAATCTATACACTGAGTCCACAGTGAGTTGGCACCAGTCCAGAATAGATACTACCCTGGTACCATACAATCGGGGATGGTGGAGTAAGGGGGTGTTAGGTCATTGTGTCTATACGCATGGAGGCTGATACCTGGTTATATAGGAAGGGGTCGATCATGTTATCTCTGCATACAGAATATTACCATAAAAACTCTGCATATAAGCGGGCTTCCCTAGCCCACTTAAAAGGGTCTATTTCTCCTCTTTCCTATCCCCTCGGATGTGTGTGGTGCACATATGCGCGGGCACCGACACGTTCCTCTGTGAAATTGTAATGTACTTCTCGCCATGAATATGACCTTAGCTGTCGATATGGCGTTAAACAACCATTACTCACTCACTCTGCATATAAGGTACATCTTGTACGCCATGGATTACTGTACAACCTAAATTCCAGGTGGCCATTGTAACCAGACTTTTACATTTTGTCGCCTTTAGGATTGCAATAGGGTTGTATCTGCATCTGGTTTGACAGGGTAAAAGATACCCCAAAGGGGCATCCCTAAGGTACCCTTTTCCTTGTTGACCCAGATACAGTTACAATCTTCTTGCACTAGGGCGACAATTCGCAAGGAATGGACACCTTTTCAGACCCTCATAGTAGTGTACAGTCTCCTCACAGACATGGGATGAGGATATACATGGGCAGGGATGTGATTTCTCCTCCAATTGGAGGAAAATTTGGGAGCCAAAAAGTCGACCCTCGTGATTTTCCCAAATCCATTGAGAAAATATCTTACTGAGATGGGGGGGGGGGGGTCTGGTACTAAACAACTAGACCAGATTGTACCATTTGGCCTCTAGATGTTCAAAAAGTTCTTGGGCTCCAGGGGTGATGCCCCCCAGACCCCCCTTTATATGTACAAAGATCCTTTTCCAAGTCTATTTTGTGGCATTGAATACCCTATATTGGGACTTGAAAAAATCTTCCTACATTTGGGCGATTTTCAAATCACATCCCTGATGGGTGTGAATTCAGTGGTTTTGATGCTTTCCATGACCATTCCTGAGATCTGTGCAAATCCACTGAGAAAATGAATTAGCATTCATATGGGGGTTCGGGGGTCTTTGAATTTTGCCCAATGTTGGATCTAATGTCAGCCAAAGTGGAGATATTAAAGCATCCGAATTGTTGTTCTAAGTTTCCCTTCATAAATATAAGGTGGTATGAATTGTCCACTTGACTATTTGAATCAATTCCCTATAATGTAAAAACATAGGCTAAAATTCCTGGGGAGATGCTAAAATATGCTTCAGAGGATATCGGTTTCAGGATTTTTGTCTACTTACCCCCCCCCCCCACACACACACATGTCCCGGACCATCTACTTCTATCAGTGGCTACTGAGAATATGCTGATCAACAACTGCATATTGCAGTAGGTACTGCTGAAATACTTCTTAAACCCCCGCACTCACACACGGTGTGTGGGTGAGTGGGTAATCTATTATTGGTGGGTATCGATCTGCTCATAGTGACTTTACATCACCCTTAGAATGTGCTGCCTGCAAACATGTGAACAGGGTGAGCAGTAAGGATACGCCATGCAAGGGGCCATGGGGTATGCTTTCTGCTTGCCTTCTCGCAGCCATAACCAGGGGCGTAAAAGGGGTAGGTACGTGGGTGAGGGGGTGTAGGGTGAATCACATTGCCCTGATTGTCTCCAGTGTGTCAGCTACCTTTGGAGCCATTAAGACATTCTGCATGTTCTTTTTAATTCCATTTGTCTTCTCCTGAAATTAGTCACTTAACCTGCATATATAAGGTTCACACTGCTTTTCAAACAGCCTACCCCGGGGCACTGAGCTTCGGTTTGGGTACTATCTGTGGTACTGACCCTGCAGAGCGGTGGCTGTCGACGCGTCGTGAGGGGGAAATAGGGGGGCTGTTGACTGAATTACATCTTGAGATTAGGGGGCTGTTGATATCTATCATATCTATCATCTTGCATGGAAAGGAAGTAACTTGAATTTTCCACAAAATAACTCCAATGATGTAAAATTACTGAATATCATTGTCAAAGAACTGTAGTTTGCATGAAAGAGGCCCAAAAAGGAAGGCCTGTTGTCAGACTCCTTCAAAAAAAGGGGGCTGTTCAAAATGAGCTGCATTTTAAGGGGCTGTAAAATGACCAAAGGGGGGGGGGGCTGCAAAGAGTCAGTGCCCCCCCCCCGGAGCCTTTTGCTAAATTTTGGGCTTTAATGGGTCAAATAAACTCTTAACTGCTCTCATCAAAGGAGCAGGGTCCCTACCCTTAACAATACAATTCCAAAAGGAGTTTGATAGATTGTAAATTGATAAGATTCAAACCAAAGCTCAGGGGCGGCTTACAGGGTGTTCCTTAAGCTAGGGTGCCTTATAGGATGTCAGGATATCACTGGTACATGAACTGTGCCTTATATATATGCGATCAGCAGGTTGTGAAGTCCCCCATGTGAGGATGTGAGGGTGACCACGTTCTATATATGGGTTATTGATCTATAGTACAAGTAGGTTTACACTTGGTGTCTGAGGGTGGCTGGGTGTGATACAGCCACTGTCCATATTCCCACAGGTTTTATAGCACCCGACGAAGGAGGCACCAAGATAAGGTGGTCTAACCTTCTTAGAATACAATGCTTATATGACCCAGGTGACTATGGTATATAGACGCCCTCAAATGCAACCTAGAGTTACAACCAGCATTTTCTATTCTCTACAATTCTGTAAACCTTAAAGGCGCATTAATGCATCATGCCCATTGGTTGGCATGATGCACAAGTGAAGCGTTTGCAATTCAGCTTAGGTCCTGCTTTATGGCCCTCTTCCTAAGTTGGGATGCAGCTTCTTGAGATTTTAT
Source organism: Acholoe squamosa (assembly GCA_949317995.1). Lineage (NCBI taxonomy): Eukaryota > Metazoa > Annelida > Polychaeta > Phyllodocida > Polynoidae > Acholoe > Acholoe squamosa. The sequence goes on along the minus strand of OX439046.1, from coordinate 71,141,112 downwards.
GTATATGCAGGGTTGGTCGGTATGATATCTATCATAATCTCCTATGTATAGATAAGACGCGTCTAAAGCCCGGCGCAAATAGTACGGATCGGACGCGGACCGGACGCAGACTGGATGTGAATCCAGTTCCGTCTGTGGTGTTTGCGCCAAAAACGGACACAGATCGGGCGTCCCGTCTGGAGAGCGTCTGTGAATATCAAACACTGTTAGATATTTCCAGACTTAGCACGGACGCAGCATGGACGGTCGCATATTATACTACACAGAGTGAGAAAACGTTTTTGATCATATGTAGGAGATGGGGGGTGCAGACCTACCCAGACTACCACCCTAATCTCACCAAAATCTGATCTGCATTGGGTCTGTGTTGCGTTTCACTGTTTGCGCCGGCCTTTATACGCAAATCTGAGGTTCCCTATGCCATATCATAAAACCTCCCAAAAGATGTGGTGCGCCTTATAGGTGGGGTGTATTCACTATAGAACAGCACGAAAGTGCCAGAAATGATGCCGCAGCTGCACTCTATACCGAGGTAGCGGATTGTCCTACGGTCGCCGCCATTGCTGAAGCTGATTACCAGCAGTTATCACTGATAACAGCTATCAGATGGGTACTAACTGAGAGGACTGCAGTGAATAGTTGGCATTATATCCTTGGCTGATAATCAAACCAACTGAGTTGGTGTAGCTTTTCCTTCAACTCAGGGTGCGCCTTTATATGCTGGATGTGTCTTGTACCCGGGTAGTTGTCTTCATTATAAACTGTTCTATTGGTATACCGACTTAGCGGGTTTAACCATCAGCCAATCAAATGTAACGGTTCGTTTCGACTTATATGTTGGTTGGCTCTTTGGCTCGCTTGTCACTAGAGATACCAACACAACACGAGTAGTTCGGGTTGGGCAAAGCCCCAGACTTCCTACCGCTCGGGTAGGCCTTTATTATAAGTTCAGAACACACGTCTGGACTGGACTATGTCCAGTCCCCTTCTGCGGATCATCCGGCTTCTTAGTAGAAGCTGGACGCGAGGCATGGTGCTGCCCTCTCTTGTACCAAACGGGTATCGCGAAGCGACACCTGGTTGGCATAGAAGGAACGAGCACCACACGAGCATGTCTCTCGGATGAAGCGCACTAATATATATACAACGATGCCGGCCCCTACACAAATATGTCCAACTATTCACTGCGGGCCTCTCGGGGGGGGAGGGCAGGTAGTACCCATCTGATAACTGCTATCAGTGATAACCGCTGGTAACGCTTCAGCAATGGCCGCACCCATGGGATAATCCGCTACCTTTGTATAACGCCATAGCCTATAAATCACACCCTCGCCTCAGGCAGATTCTATAAGGTGTGACAAGGGGTTAGACTTGTATTTTACACATAATAAGCTTGTATTGTATATCAAATGTATTCCTACTACCTATAATGCTATAACAGGGTGTACCGTATTCATTCTAATAAGCGCACATGCTCTAATAAGCGCACACCCCTCCTTTTTAGACCCCACCCTGGTGTAAAATCAGTCAAATGAAGTGTAAAAATCAAGATTTCTAGGGCAGAAACAGCGATTTTAGGCTTTTGGGGGTGCGCTAATTAGAATTAATTCTTCTAATAGGGTTCTGAGCATCTAACAATTATTATTCCGCACATGTGCGCTCATTAGAACGAATATGGTATACCAAAGAACACCCAGTACTTTTAAGTGGCAGTTTCAACTTAAGCTAAAAGTCCATTGAAGGGTTGTGAGTGAGGGTGCTAGCTCTCCTTTTTCACTACTGCTACTGTGGGTAATCAATACAGGCTGCTGAGGCTCACCTAACCCTACCAGGACATCATGGTACCTGCAGGAATTGAACAAAAATTGGACGCGGCCCAAAAGGACGGGGTGGACCCCCAAATTTTTTTAGCAAGTTTTGGAGTGCTAGTACTGGCAAGAAGGGGAGGGGGGCGCACCAGCTTTCTAAATCCGCCACTGCATGATGCACTTATGCAGTGCTGCTGCATTGTTGCATCATGCCGACCCATCAGGGAGTGAATCAACTCTGCATCAGCGTCCTGACAAGACAGCATGATGCACTAATACAGAGTCACTGAGACTACCGTAAATCCTCGCGTACAGGACGCACCTCGCATATAGGACGCACCCTGAGTTTAAGGAAATGCTTTAAGAGATATCTGGGGTTATATTTTGGTCATTTTAGTTATGTTCTATAGTAGAAAATCCTCGCTTATAGGACGCACCCCCAACTTCTGACATTCCTATAGGACGCACCAGGGTAATTTTAGTGTATAAGACGCGTCCTATACGCGAGGATTTACAGTAGTCACCAGCGCTTCATTGCTGCATCATGCTGGCCCACTGGGAGCGTATCAAGCCTGTATCAGCACTTACTGCACATATGGTATTCTTCAGGGTTTTCCTGATTTAAAGGGTTTTCAAGTTCCATAGATCTATACATTCCTATATGAAACCCTTATCTTAGATGTTCTAATTGGCCATTTCATTGATTTTTGTGCTCACTCACTTTCATCTTTGGGCATCCCAGGGCACTGCGCAATGTTACAAAGGTTCTACCTGTCTTGGACTACTAGGAAATTTTCCTGGCTTTCGTCAAGAGATTCCAGTATTAATTTCCTGTTAAAAATATGTCCACATTTCTAGCTTTTCCTGGTTTTTGTCAGTCAGCAAGTGACATCTCTCGCCCTTAATCCGTTAAGGACTTCTGATGTCAGAATGCATCATGTCCATTGGTCGTCATGCTGCACTAATGATGTGCTGTTGAGACTGCTCGCCAGCACTTCATTGGAGCATCAATGCCGAGCTTCCGGGAGTATTCAACTCCATAGGGTCGAGAAGATGCATGAATGTTTCCCTGGCGAGTTACTCACCAAGGCTGCATTCATGCATAATGAAGACCAATGGGCATGATGTATGAATGCATCAGCGGTCCTTAAAGGGTTAAAGCTTTAAGGGGTAAGGGGGTGGAGAGGATGTAAAAAGGAGGCCAGAAGTAGAAGTCGGTCTCAGGGGGACCGGGAGGTTCGGGGATTGGTTTGGTTCAAGGCTCAATATCAGGGCCAAGTGGGCAGGGAGGGGAGTGGGGGCGAGGGGATGGCCAAATCTCCTTAGACTTAGCACTTGTAAAGTCCATGCTTACCCCAAACATTCAGTTACTATCCTTTTGTTACAGTTAATTTAAATGGTACTTGTAGGGATTTAGGGAAAAACTTTGAAGGTGAATTTCGGACTGTGCATGTGAATTCCACTGAAATAATTCACGTTGGACTTGACTTAGAGCAGTAAAGTTGTGTTCGGTAGTAGAAAACCTCCGCTTATAAGGTACACCCTGAACATGTCCTATAGGGTACAGTGAGGGGTAAGCCAGCAACTGTCCTTCATGAGTAATCCATCAAAAGGAAAACAGAGAGCAAAAAAAAGTAAAACCTTGAGCTGGATTACACTCACTAACAATTTAAGCTGAAGTGGGAAGCAGCGAGTCAGTCAGTGTTACACGGAGCAGTTAATGTTACAAGAACACGGTGAGTGGTAATCCAGCTGATTTCTGACCAAGCCCTGACAGGAACCGGCCTGAGTCACTCACTGAGCAACTCCCCCTGACCATTCACTTACTCCCGGTACTGTAAACTCCCAACATTAACTCGGACCAATCGCGGACCATTATTAGCGTTTGACTGATTGATTGATGTTTGTCTATTTATATGGAGTACCATAAGTATAGTGAACAAGTAATCAATGGATAATTCATGACGAGTGTGTGGTAGCTAACACACACAAGTCATGAATTATCCATTGACTACTTATTTTATTCGACGAAACCAATAGATAATCAATAAAATATCAATAAATTCAAGTTGAAAACAAAAATTGTTCATCCTCCCCGGGACTCGAAGTCAGCCATAGTGGGTTGGCATTCTAACCAATAGACCACCCGTACACACACCTCGTCGCCCGGCAGCAGACAGCTACAGTGCCCGTCTTGGCTTGGCTTGCTTTGAATGCATCTCGCGGTTATGGCAGCGGCACACGGTGAAAAATAGTGTTTGTACACGATCGGTACACACACCTCCTCGCCCGGCAGCGGACAGCTACACTGCCCTTCTCGGCTTGGCTTGCTTTGAATGCGTCTCGCGGTTATGTATACATGATCGGTACACACACCTTGGCGACAAAGCTGGGGGGGTCACAACCCAGAATGTTGGGGATTTTCACACTTTGAATGTATAGTAGTTATATGTGAGTGACCTCCCCGGGCTTTGTATCATATCCAGACCTGGTTCTAGCCAGCCACGACCAGTCAGTCCCTGTGGCACAATGCATAGGGAGTTGGACTAGGGATCTGAGACTGCATGTTTCGAGCCCTGCCTTGGCCATGAAATTTCGTGGGTTTTAACATATGATATGTAGGGACATGTAGGGCATGCAGGTTATCCATGGATAACAGCACCGGGTGCCTGTTATCCTTGGATAACCGCACGCCTTACAAAAGTGATGCTACAGACTTCATGGTGTGCAATTTCGACAGGTATGTGCATGGGAATATCCAGAAAAAGCACTCAGAATCCCAGAAATCGTGGAATAAGCAGTATTAACATGCCGGTGTTTGATACATATCCAGGTACCGTTAATTCTCTCATATTAGCCGCATCCTCATATAAGCCGCACCCCCGACTTGGGAAGAAGCTCTAAGCCATAGCCAAGGCTTGACAAATGGAGATTTAGTACTGTTTTATAGTGTAAAATATCCTTGTATAAGCCACCCCCTGACTTCGTGCCATTTCTATAAGCCTAATTTCTTTTTTGGTTTCTAGTATTAGCCGCGGCTTATGTGAGAGAATTTACGGTAATTGTATAAATACAAATGTGATAAATAAAGCATTCTATATTGCTCACAGATGAAATATAATAACATAATATAATGCAAAAAAAATAATAATAATAAAAGAAGAAGTATAAGTATACTACTGTCAACTGACAACACCATCCAACTGTCAGACAACATGAACTGACATGCGCCCGTCTGAGCAGCACACAGACATTGGAGGAGCTACACATAAGCCACACTAATGACTTGACCATATTGTAACGGTTGTACTGTTGTTTAAATACTCATGTACTGTAAAATAACCACTGTAATAACTCTAACCCTGTGTTTCTGTTGTAGGTGAGTACCAAGTTACACCCACTCCAACTCCAGGGGTCTGTTCCACTATTCGGTGAGCCTTTATCTCAATTCTTTTGTGGTTATCTTCAGCGCCGTGGATCTAATATCTTCTATAGATTTTGGCACAGCATACAGCACTGAACTGTCTAAGGGTTTCCAATGCATTATTAATGTCGATTACTCTGACATCTTGATGTATCAATGCAGCTGTGGCAAACTCACTCGCTTGGGGTTGGTAACAAAAAGAGCTCCGCTAGGGTCGGTACGATGCATGAATTGACTCACCAGGGCTGCATTCGTGCATCATGTCAACCATTTATCATGATGCATGAAAGCGTTATCATTCCTTAAAGGATTATGTTAGCGTATCTTGCAGAGATGCCACTTTTCCTGGTTTACCAGGAATTCCGGGTTTTTATCCCAAGATTTCTGTATGTTTTATTCCAGGGAAAATGTGTCTAAAATCCAGTTTCCCTGTTGTTTTTTGTCGGCCAGTGAGTGGCATCTCTGACCTTGTTAGCCTGATAAGTTACTCCTGTGTGTAGCAGATCTTATAAATGGAAGATATTACTTGGAAGCTCCTGCCCAACCCAACACAACACCCCAGCCCTACCCGTGCAGCAGTCAGCCTTACACCTGTAGGTACATGAAGTACCGTAATCTCCCGCGTAGAAGACGCGTTGCGCGTATAAGATGCACCCGTAACTTGTCAATGGTTGTTTCGCGTATAAGACGCACCTCTTAGATACCAATTTTGTAAATTCAGTACTGATCTATAGTAAAATTACCCCTCGTATAAGACGCACCCCCAACTTGAGAGTAAGCTATAAGATGCACCAGCATTTTGTTTGGCGTATAAGACGCGTCTTATACGCGGGAGTTTACGGTACATCTAGCACACTATCTGTGTGGTTAACACTTTAAGGACCAATAATACATTAATGGACCATGCCCATCAGTCGTTCTGATACATGAATGCGGTCCTGGTGAGGGGGGGGGGCTCAACACTATAAAATCGTAAAAAAAAGGCAAAAAAATAGGGGAGGGGGAAATACTCCATAGGCCACAGGCGTAGCTTATAGCTTTTCCCCAACGTCATGAATCACTTCATTGGTGCATCATGGCGACCAATGGGCATGATGCACTCCTGCATTAGCGTCCCGTACCCTCCGCCTGCAGCAGCCAGCCCTGTAGGTATATGAACTAGCGTAATCTCCTGCGTATAAGGCGCAGCGCGCATATAAGGCGCATCCCCAACTAAGAAAATGCAATTCCACGTATAAGGCGCACCTCTAAGGGCAGATTTTTGTTAATTTAGTACTGTTCTATAGTAAAATTACCCCCCCCCCCTATAAGGCGCACCCCAAACTCAAGGCAATTTCCCTCCCACGTATAAGACTCAGCAGCATTTCGTTTGGCGTATAAGACGTGCCTTATACGTGGGAGATTACGGTACATCTGAGACAACTGTACTGTGAATTACTACCGTAACCTCCCGTGTATAAGGCGCAGCCCGCATATAAGGCGCACCTAGAGTTTTGGAAAATTCTCAAAAAAAAGTGTAGCTTGGGCCACTTGGTGTCCCCCTTGTGGATCCAATGAGAACTAAAACCCCCCGTATAAGACATGCCTTATACGCGGGAGATTACGGTAGGTAACATTATGGGGAAGGTGAAACCGTTCAAGGATAGCTACTGCATTAAAGCATTAAACTCATTGGTCGTCATGATAATTATCTATACAGCCCTGCAAGGCGGCATTCTTGTATTATGTTAACGTTATGGGGTTGACATACGTGCTTCTGTAGAATCGGTAGATGCCTGAATGCTTCTTGTCTGCCAGCCCACAATTCCTGTCCTACTTGCTGTTTATATGTGCGTACTGCCGTGTGCCATGTGTCCTTTTTTGCGGTACTACTCACACCTCGCCTTGCTATTGGGTGTAAGCGGGAGTGGAGCTGGTTCTGGCGACTTGCACTGATAAGCTGATAAGGCAGGGACCAGCATGTCCCTGGATGTGGTTGTTATCCAGGGACAAGGTACCCATCATGACAATGCCTTATCAGTGTGTTTTGCCACTTTTAGCATAACCAGCGAAATTCAAAATGGTGGATCCACTGGATATGGATCCAGGCTCCTATACAACTGGTACTACTGTATGGGTAGAAAATTGGCATGGTTAAGCACTGAGATCTCAAACATGCACCGGGTAAGGGGGTTCTAAAGTCAGTCTTAAGCATCGAAAACAGTAATAAATTAATTACCGGTCTGAAATAAAGGCCAGAATGAGAGAAATTCTAAAATCTGTAAGGGCTGGGGAACTTAGTGTTTTATGCAACATGTATGAGACCCACGACCCTTCCTGTAACAGGTCGGTCAGTGCCTTCCTAGAACTGCCAATTGAATACTGCCCCTCCGGGTCATCCCCCATCGTCCCGTAACCACCTCACATAGGCCTATTAACCTACACACCCAGCACTAAAGCTGCATTCCTGGTGCATTATATGACAACAGACAAGTCTCCATGTGAAGAAAGTCCTTGTCTATTCTTTAAGCATATTATACACTAAATCAGAACTTTGTCCAAATCAAACCACAGGGGTGGCTGATAGGATTCGCACAAGTTGGATATACGCTTTATACGCGAGTTGCACCGTATAAGGGAGGAATTATTTCTGCTATTGCTTCCACACCCCATCCTCTACCCCCTGACTGCTAAGCAAGAAGCTTCAGGGAACCTATACTATTCTTGTGCTAAGTACTACAGAATCTATTAAACACCCACCACCTCCTACCCCCCCCCCCCACACACACCCCTACCTCCCACACCCTAGGTGCCGTCCTACCCAAGGACACTGCAGAGGTCACCTAGTGCACCCACACCAACCCTTCCAGGCTAAACTCTCCCACATGGTACTTGGTGTCTATAGCATTGGAGGTGGGAGGCAGTATAGGGGTGGAGAGTGACTGAAGGTGGTTCCTCCTGAGTGGGCCTCCTTGGATGGGGATGGGAGGGGGGGTACTCCAGTGGTTAGTGGGGTATGTGCATGAATACAGCCCTGGCGAGTCACTCGCCAGGACTGTATTCAAGCATCATGCTGACCCTGTAGGGTTTATCAAGTCCTAGAGGGTCGGCATGATGCCCCAATGAAGTGCTGTCAAGCAGTCTCATCAGCACTTCATTTGTGCATCATGACAACCAATGGGCATGATGCACTCTTGCATCAGCGGCTCTTAAAGGGTAAATGAACATTCGCCCAAAATAGCTTGGGGACTTCGAGGAAACTATTGACCCGAGAATAAGAAGCCTTGTCATCATACCTAGAAAACCTCAAAAAGGTCCCTATGGGTTAGGGAAGGAAGTTAGAGAAAATAAAATCAGAAAAAGTCAGAGACTCTTATGGAATTCTCTTATTAGTTAGGGAAACTTCCCCAAGCAGTATTCAATCAACTTTTCCATATTAGGCAATGCTAATTTTTTCTCTCAAAGTCAGGGTTTGGCAGCCAGGCAGACAGACATAGATCAGCTGATTTTGCCGACAAAATCTGATGTCCCGGGAGTTTTCGTATTGATTAACTGAAATACAAAAAAAGGCCAATTTTCAAGCCCTAGGTGAGGCTTATAATTTTCTCTCAAACTCAGGGTGTGGCTTATATGAGAGTGTGGCTTATACGAGAGAAATTACGATATGAGTTGCTTCTCGTTTGAGCCGTGGCTTATAGGAGAGAATTTACGGTAGCTTACGGCTGTTGGTGTCTTTGGTTTCATTAACAGCCACATCCCCCTTTTACTCACTGCCACCACCTATCTCCACCACCACCACCTCCACCTACCACCACCAGCACCACATCTACTCTGGTACCCTGAGGTAAAAACCCTCAGGGTACCACCATACCGGATGCAGCAAAGCATAGTGGGAGTACACTATGTTTAAAACTTTAAGGGCCGCTAATGCATTAATGCATCATGCCCATAGGTCGTCATGCTGTATGAATGTAGCCCTGGCGAGTAACTCACCAGGGCTACATTTATACATCATGCCGCCCTGGGGGTTGATACACAAACTCCCAGAGGCTCGGCATGATGCTTCTATGAAGTGCTAGCGAGCAGTCTCGCCAGCACTTCATTGGTGCCTCATGCCGACCAATGGGCATGATGCATTAATGCATCAGCGAGTAAACTCCCACCATGCCTCACTCATAAATAGACAGGGAACTGGAAATACTACTCACTCTTCAAGCATAGGTTGTGTTTGTCAAGTATGAAACATGTTTAAAGAGTGACTAGTAGTTCAGGTCTCCCAGGATTACCAAAAAGTTCAGGGACATTCTAGTGGTTACTACCGTACTGTCCCGTGTAAACGCACCTGGACCCCCCTGGACCCCTCATGTCCTGTTATGAATTACCGTAATCTCCTGCGTAGAAGACGTGCTGCGCGTATAAGACACACCCCAAACTCAGCACATGCATTTTCGCGTATAAGACGCACATTTTAAGGCTGAAATTTGTAAGATTAGTACATTTCTATAGTAAAATTACCCCTCGTGTAAGACGCACCCCCAACTTGAGAGAAAGCTATAAGACGCCCCAGCATTTTGTTTGGCCTAGAGGACGCGTCTTATACGCGGGAGTTTACGGTAGGGGGGGAGTGTAACATATCAAAAGAAAGGCCTTGGGTGTCCTCCTTGCAGCTCCAGAGAGAACTAAAACCCCACATATAAGACGTGCCTTATACACAGTAGTGCCGCCCGCCAGCACTTCGTGAGTGAACACATCCACCATATCCAGCACCAGCACCTTTACTGATGGCCTGTCCTGTACATAGCTGTGTACCCTCTCCTGGTACCCATTACCTACCAGCACCATCAGTACTAGACGTGCCGCCAGACTCAAAGTACAACACATACCAGTAATTGATATTGGGATATATAAAAGGCCACGTTCGCGCGCGATTTTTGTCCCTTATGGGGGGTCAAAAATTTTTTACCCCCTCTTTTTGAACCCACAAGCCCCCCCCCCCCCCCGTTGTTAAAGAATGATCACTCCACCATTTTGAACTTTGCTGATTAAAGTAAACCCCATTGATAAGACATACCATGATGGGTACCTTGTCCCTGGCTAACACCCACTTCCAGGGACATGCTGGTCCCATCTTATCAGTTCTTATCAATGCATGTCGCCAGCCCTAGCCCCAGTCCCGCTTCCAGCCAATAGGCTATGCTCTGAGGTTTTTGGGTTAGGTTTGTTTAAAAGCCGCACCTTGTACGAGCAGCATTAGGTTAGCCACAGCCTTGGGTCCCTACACGTACATAGCCTTAATCATACTACCGTAAATTCTCTCGTATAAGCCACGGCTTATACCAGAACCCAAATCAAAAAGAGGCTTATAGGATCAGCCCAAAGTGGGGGTGCGGCTTATACAACGGTCATTAAAAGAAATGTATATTAAAGTGCCAATTTTCAATTTTCGTTTTTAGCGTACAAGATCCTTGAGATATGCTTATGATATTCAGGCATCTTAAATAAAACAATATTTGTGACAATTAGATAAAATTTGGTGAAGATCGGAACATTATTTCTATGCTTTTCGCAAAAAGTGCCGTGTGCACGTCTATTGAGTCCGGGGGATGGAGGGTGGTGGGTTATTGATCGTGTGGGTGGCGGGAGGCAGGGGGAGGGAGGCAGCATACATGCCGACACACGGCCTCCCCAGTCTACCCACCACCACCACCTCACACTGTGTCTCTGTGTGTACCCTATCCTACTGTCTTCTACAGTCTACTTCCACTTCTCTACTGTACTGCCTTCCAGCATTCCTCTGTTAACCCTTTAAGGGCCGCTGATACAGGAGTGCATCATGCCCATTGGTCATCATCATGCATCATGCCGACCAATGGGCATGATGCATTAATGCATCAGCAGCCCTTAAGCTTATTAGGGGACGGAGGGAGTCAGAAGGGATAGGAGACAATCTGAGGGGAGTGAAAGTATTCCGACCTAGCATGTTGTAGGTGGCGCCTGCCTGTCTAGCTGTAGCTGGTTATCAGCATGTACTTTACACTGGTTGTAGGGTACAGTTATGTAATACCTGGTGGGAATCCACTCTTTCCACACACAAAACTATTATTATGATTCATTAAGTAGCACACAGTGGCTTAAGAGTATAATTATAAGTTCAAAGGTATGGTAAGTGTAGGTTATCACTCATGACATCCCCAGGTGTGGAGTCTTTACAACTACAGGTGTGAAGAGTCACCCATGTATAGAGTGTCTTCTGACCCCTGTAGCTGCAAATCTCGTGAGAATGCACACCTGTATGGCCTGCCTGTATGGTACTCGCGCCCACAGGACGACATGCAACTTCGGTATTGGTGGGGGTGGGGTTGCTGAGTACTATACTCACGACTGTACTGTACCGTAAATTTTTGCATATAAGCCACACCTGCATATAAGCCTGCCTTTAGGAGAAAGTTATAAACTGCATTTTGGGCTTGAAAATGCTTACTTTGATACTCTGGTGCCAAATACCCTCTTATATAAGCTGCACCCTGATTTTGGGAGAAATCAATAAGCCATGGGACTGCCTTTCCAAGTATGTATGGGCTTAAGATAACAATAAATAGTCCACAAATGTCTAAATATGGTGTTATTACATTATATAGAAAACATTTGAACAGAATTTGAAAAATTAAAAAAATCGGACTATGCCACTTTAAGCCTCTTGTTGCCAGTTGGCCATTTCCAGCCAACACAGAACTCTTCACTTTCTTGGATGTTTAGACTTGCACAGGTCACCATAGCCCTTAGCAAATAATCTTCACTCATATAATCTGTGACTCTTAAACATGAAAACACTTGGAAAACCAGTAGCCCTTGACCATTAGGAGACCACTAATTGATAGGTAGTTAACAAGTCTAATATTAAACCTAACTTAATGTGAATCATTCCTAAGAGCTATGACATTTAGCCATAGGGGTAGCTATAGTATGCTACTATGACCTTACTTGCATGGTATCATTCTTACAGCAACCGCCGTTGAGATAGGCACTAGGCTCCATTGCCCTCCATTCTATTATCATAGTACATGTACTAGGGATAAGGACATCATGATTACCTTAGCGATGCATCATGATTACCTTAGCAACCCACCATGAATACCTTAGCAACATATCATGAATACCTTAGCAATGCACCATGAATACCTTAGCAACACATCATGAATACCTTAGCAATGCATTATGAATGCCTTAGCAAAGCATCATGAATACCTTAGCAACACACCATGAATGCCTTCCATTCTATTATCATAGTACTAGGAATAGGGACATCAGGAATACATTAAGAATGTGTCATGAATGCATTAGGAATGCATGCCTTAGCTGCGCATCATGAATGGCTTAGCAATGCACCATGAATACCATAACAACACACCATGAATACCTTAGCAACACACCATGAATACCATAGCAACACATCATGAAGACCTTAGCAACACATCATGAAGACCTTAGCAACACACCATGAAGACCTTAGCAACACACCATGAAGACCTTAGCAACGCACTATGAATACCTTAGTAACGCACCATGAATACCTTAGTAACGCACTATGAAAACCTTAGCAACACACCATGAATACCTTAGTAATGCACCATGAATACCTTAGCAACACATCATGAATACCTTAGTAACACACCATGAATACCTTAGCAACACATCATGAAGACCTTAGCAACACACCATGAATACCTTAGTAACACACCATGACTAGCTTAGCAACGCACCAAGACTACCTTAGCCATGCACCACAAATACCTTAGCAATGTACCATTAATACCTTAGCAATGTACCATTAATACCTTAGCAACACATCACAAATACCTTAGCAACGCATTATGAAAACCATAGCAACACATCTTGAATACCATAGCAATGCATCATGAATACCTTAGCAATATATCATGAATACCTTAGCAACACATCATGAATACCATAGCAACACATCATGAATACCATAGCAACACATCATTAATACCATAGCAATGCATCATGAATACCATAGCAACATATCATGGATACCATAGCAACACATCATGAATGTCATAGTAATGCATCATGAATACCTTAGCAACACATCATGAATACCTTAGCAACACGTCATTAATACCTGAGCAATGCATCACGAATACCTTAGAAATGCTCTATGAATACCTTGGGAATGCACCACATATACCTTAGCAATGCATCAAGAATACCTAAGCAATGCACCATGAATATGTTCATTGGTATATATATATATATATATATATATATATATATATATATATATATATGAATTTGTTTACCAACGAACAATCATATTTAAATATTAATCTATAATAACCGACTGGCATTACAGCTGTGCTGTACCTTCTTAGGTATCATAATATCTTTGAACTTCTATCTTTAATTGAAATCTACAATAGTCCATATAGTTGATCAACATTTTTTAAAATTGATATCTTGTTCAGCGGCTTATGTGTGGGAATTATGCATTCCTCTGCTAAGGGACTGCAAAATTTCTAGCAGCGATTAGCTTATAGCCTTCTTGCAAAGTCGTGGTGCGGCCTGTGTGTGGACGTGCCTTATATGCGGTGTTTTACAGACCTGTCTGCCCTATCTGTACATGGTATCCCCCTCAGTAGGAACCCTGTTTCAAATCAAAATGATTTCCTGAATTTTTTTATAAGAATAATACTGTAGTACATGGGAGTGGGGTGCATATAGCCAGACACTGGGTCCACTCTGTGTATACTACTACAATCTTACTACTACCAAGGGTAGTGCAGGGTTTCTGCTACTACCAGTAACGGAGTGGTCATTTTCACAATCTATATTAATAAATGCACAGAACTTTTGCTGATATTTTGCTCCCCTCCTTCCCAAAGAGAGATTGACACCCCCCCCCCCCCAACCTCCCAGGTCCCCCCCCCCACAGGCCAAGGGGTCGAAAGAATTTTGCCCCTCACCCCTCCACCATCAAACCCGCCACATTCCGTAACCAGAGATCTTCCATGCTATACATATATAGCTTACGGTATGTTTACTCCATTTTCAGAGCTTGATGTATATTGATATCAGATACCAAGGCCGTATTAGCAATGGGCATTTCCTCCCTTCAGGTAACTCGATACAATACATGCAATGGGAAAATATTGGATAGAGTGACTGTAGAATATGTACCATGCTTATATTGTACTCCACCAGTACTGAGATAAAGGAAATTAAAAATCCCCCCCCCAAAAAAAATAAAATAAAATAAAATAAATAAACACATGGAAAATAAAGAAAATTTATTCTCATGGACAAAGATTTTGTGACCTAACATAAAAAGAAAAATGCTATACAATTACTGTATTGGCGACCCATAAAGGACGGACCTTTTCTCACAGTAAATTAATGCTAATAAATCTCCATCATACTGTCTCTGTATCCATACACCGCTACTACAGTAAAACCCTGTTCTCAATCAGTGGGGGACAGGGGGACTTTGAGAGAATGCTTTGTGCAAATTTGGGGGCCTAATTCTCGCACATCTATCATAATAAAACCTGGTCATATGCCGATTGTGTACATACTTTGGGGAAATGTTCAAAGCTGATTTTGACCCTAAGTGGTAACAAAAGAAAGAAAAGGAGAAAATGATGACTGCATGGTATTTTATGGTATTTAGCTCCCATCTATTTTCCCTGTCTTCAAGGTCCATCTGTCATAGTCCCTGACCCATTTAGCATTCCCTGGACCTCTCCATATACTAGGCCCCACTCCAGGCTCTCCATGTCTCATTCTCCTTCTACACTTTAACCCTTTAAGGGCCGCTAATGAAGGAGTGCATTCATCGTGCCCATTGGTCATCATGATGCACCAATGATGTGCTGGTGAGACTGCTTGCCAGCACTTCATTGGAGTATCGTGCCAACCCTCCAGGAGTATTAATCCCATAGGGTCGGCATGATGCTTTAATGTAGCCCTGGAGAGTAACTCCTCAGGGCTGCATTCATGTATCATGACGACCAATAGCCATGATGCATTAATGCATCATGCCATTAAGTCATCATAATGCATGAATGCGAGTAACTCACCAGGGCCACATTCATGGATGATGCCGACCCTGTACTAGGCACGAATGCTAGAGCTTCTTGCCTACAGGGTTGAGACATAATGGACCAATGAGCTTGATGCATTCCAGCATTAACAGGCCTTAAAGGGTTAATTTAACCCATGATGTATCAAAGCAGCGTTAAGTGAGTTATACCATAAAACCCAGCGTATATGACCTGCAGCTTTTATAGACCATTTCAGTCGCTTGGTGCGGCTTTTTTATAGGATCTCAGAGTGCGGCTTATACCAGCGGTTTTGCATTTGCGTGTCATGACAACACTCCTTGCTTAATGGGTTACCAGTATCTGCTTACTGCTCACCCCCCCCCCCATCGCTATCACATCTGTAAGAGCTATCCTGTATATACATACATTCCTTTAAACTTATACATTTTACCCTACGTGGGGTTTCTTTTAAGATACTCCTATAAGTAATACAGCTTTTCTATATTTAGCCTCTATACCTGTCTGTCTATCAATGATTCTTAAATACCCCTCCTCTCCCCTCCCCATTTACCTATTATATTCTACACATTGCTCACACCCTGAGCTGCTCTCCTACCACCCACCACTCACTCACCTCCCAAACACCCTAGTGTGGGGGTTTCCATACCGACTGCCGCTCAGGGAGCTCTGTACGGTGTGGGAGAGTTATGATACCAAATGTTTCGGGAGTGCGGGGAGACTTTCTCCGCACTGTTACCCGACCTTACCCTTTACCAATCCCCTTAAAATTAAGTATGCAGCTAGATGTGGCCCCCTTAAGATACCCTGAAAGTTTCGGCCGTCTACGATCAGTTTAAGTCGGGGAAAAGCAAACATTTTGCCGAAAATACGAAAATAACATTTCAAAACAAGATGGCGGCCGTCGCATACGCAAGGCTACTCGGCAATGTTATAATTGCTGTATCTAAATAAAAATAATGAATTTAGTTCCAATTTTTGGATAAGTTGTACATAATAGCATTATCTCTTGCCCATCTTTTCTAGAGAACCCCTGTTGTATCTCTAAATATATTGTTGTAAACAAACTACCGTACTTGCAACTTCCGGTTGCAGCAGGAGGCAGAACCAGTAGCTGAAAAGTCTCATAACACAGAGGAGCTGGTCCCTAACCTTATATGCCTAGGGACCGGTTGGCAGGTCTAAAACACCCTCACACATAGACTCATACTTAGTGCCATATAGCGATAACATGAAACAATGCGTGTGTGTCGCCATGACACCTGCCATCTCGGGATCTCTCATGCTAAAGTGGCCAGCCTTACATTGCATCATTGCTTACATTTTACGATCTGGACCGAAAGTTGAGCAATGTGCGCATAGCCAACAGCATTTTGACAGGCATTGATTTTCCTGCACAAGGAGACCCGAAAAAGAGCTATTATGGCAGTAGCACCCACCAGCATGACCCTGAACTTGTACTAACACACAGTCACATACTACATCCTCCCCCCACCCCAACCCTCTTCCTTTGGATCCCGGAGTGTTTGCCATATGTGTGACTTATTAGCTTCCTTAATAGGATTTCACCAAGGTTGACGGGCTTCCCTAGCCCACTTAAAAGGGTCTATGCCTCCTCTTTTCTATCCCTTTTCTTGGATGTGTGTGGTGCACATATGCGCGGGCACTGATACATTCCTCTGTGAAATTGTGTAATGTAATGTATCCCGCTAGGTCAGTATAGTGGTGTATCTATGATCACAATGCATCTGAAATAACCACCATGCCCTGCGTTTCCTGTTACACTGGTTACCTGAGGGTTTATAGAAATCCTCAGGGCACCAGCATACCTCACACAGAGCCTACTACTACTACAGAGGCAGTCTTGTAAAATGTCTATAAATAGCCTAGCATTGATCTTACCCTCTCTAACCCCTTTCTAACCCTCTACCAATTCCCTCTACCCCAGCAGCTAGAGCTCAAGTATAGAAATAAAAGAGGTACTGTAAATTCTCTTGTGTAAACAGCACACCGACTTTTGGAGAAGCTTTAAGCCGCAATTCAGTACTGTTTTATAGTGTGTTCTGGTATAAGCCGCGGCTTATACGAGAGAATTTATGGTGACACTTGTGGGTCTTATAGATGATTAATGCATAATGCTCTTTTTCATGAATGCAAACCCTAACCTTGCTCTTTATGCAGGGTTCCCACTGGTCAGTTAAAAGTCAGTTAAGAAGATATTTTGGGGAAAAGTCAGTTAAAAGTCAATTAAAAATGAAATTTGGACAGTTTTAAGGTGGTGATTGTCAATATTTCACGTGAATTTGCAAAATTTCTTCAACATCCTCGCTTCAGGGCTGATGAATTTTTTTGTGAACCCGTGAATTGTCCAATATTTGGTCAGGTAATTAAGCCGATAAATGTCAGGTAAAAGTCAGTTAAAACCATGACCCGTAAATGGTGGGAACCCTGTTTATGTACCTTCAGGGGTGTCTGCGTGATGCATACCTTCAGGGGTGTCTGCATGATGCATACCTTCAGGGGTGTCTGCATGATGCATACCTTCAGGGGTGTCTGCATGATGCATACCTTCAGGGGTGTCTGCGTGATGCATACCTTCAGGGGTGTCTGCGTGATGCATACCTTCAGGGGTGTCTGCATGATGCATACCTTCAGGGGTGTCTGCGTGATGCATACCTTCAGGGGTGTCTGCATGATGCATACCTTCAGGGGTGTCTGCATGATGCATACCTTCAGGGGTGTCTGCATGATGCATACCTTCAGGGGTGTCTGCATGATGCATACCTTCAGGGGTGTCTGCATGATGCATACCTTCAGGGGTGTCTGCATGATGCATACCTTCAGGGGTGTCTGCATGATGCATACCTTCAGGGGTGTCTGCATGATGCATACCTTCAGGGGTGTCTGCATGATGCATACCTTCAGGGGTGTCTGCGTGATGCATACCTTCAGGGGTGTCTGCATGATGCATACCTTCAGGGGTGTCTGCGTGATGCATACCTTCAGGGGTGTCTGCATGATGCATACCTTCAGGGGTGTCTGCGTGATGCATACCTTCAGGGGTGTCTGCATGATGCATACCTTCAGGGGTGTCTGCATGATGCATACCTTCAGGGGTGTCTGCATAATGCATCAATCAAGTGCTCACAGCTTGTCAGTACTTCACTGGTAGTAAGTTGGGGCTGAAGCTGGTGGCTGTGAAATTCAGTACGTTTGCCCCCTGCCAAACTTATGTATTTTAGTTACTTTAGTAACCTGCCGGGTCATCGAATTGGATACCAGTCTGTGACATCATAAATGGGTCAGGGCAGGTTGTTCTGTTAGAAACAGAGCCTCAGACCTCTGTCTGTATCCCACAGTGCACCATTCCTATGTTACAAATAAATGTCACATGACTTCCTCTCTTACATGTCCCGGGCTAACTAAAGTAACCCCAGATGTTAATTGGAGCGGAATTCCGTAAGATACTCAGCCAGGGGCCGAACGTACCGATTGTCAGGATAAGATGGTTTGGCTGCTGAAGTGGTCACCCAAAAGGCCATCACATTTTACCAATACACTTTTCCCAAGATTCTTACCACACTTAAGCCGCGCCCCAACTTTGGGCGAATGCTATGTCAACAAGTTGAAACAACCTTATTGCACTTGGGCCTTTAGGCGTACACATGATAGACAGAGCGTCAGTACTATCATAGTAAGGTAGATAAGGGTTGGTAGATGTAAAAAAGGAAAACTCTAGAGGGTTAAATTCCATGTCACAATACACTACTGTAACCAGTTCTCTCTCCATAGGTGTCATCCAAATGGTTGTACCGTAAATTCTCTCGTATAAGCCGCAGCTTATACCAGAATCCAAATAAAAATTAGGCTTATAGGATTAGCCCAAAGTCTGGGTGTGGCTTATAGGAGGGTATTTATCACAATAGAACAGTACTAAACCACCAAATTTCAGGCCTCAGATGCAGCTTATAGCATTCTCCGAAAGTCAGGGGCAGCTTATACGTGGGAGGTGGCTTATACGAGGGAATTTACGGTAGCTGTATCATTGGATTCCAGACCCCACTATATAAATAAGTGACCCTTGACCCTACCACCTACTCCAACCAGGTCCTTTTCCTATTAATCCCCATATTGTGTGGATGTGTGCAATATGCCAGGCAATCGTGAGTCAAGGGAGAGATGAGAGTCCGGGGATTCAGTGGGATTGGTGAAGATGTGAATGGGTATTCCCTAACCACAATAGAGTGATAGATCTTCTTATACCACGATTTATGGCTTACACAGTGCTTTTTGGGGTCTATTCCCATCCACATATCTGTCGATATTGCACACCCTATAGGCTGTAACATCAATTTTGTAAGGCGTGCGGTTATCCATGTAAGGCGTGTGGTTATCCATGTAAGGTGTGCGGTTATCCAGGATAACCGCACGCCTCTCATGTCCTTACATGTCATATGTTACATGTTAAAACCACCAGACTATTTCATTGCCATGGTAGGGGTCGAACCTGCAATCTTAGGTCCGTAGCCTAACACCCTATGCATTGCGCCACAGAGACCGACGAGAAAAGCTTGGTTTGAACCAAATCTGGATATGATACAAAGCCGTGTGCGCTGTCGCTGTCCGCTGCCGGGCGACGAGGTGTATTTAGTACTAAACATAACAGTGAGACGCCATTGGTGGAGGAGACGCGGTGGTCTAGCGGTTAGCACGGTGCGCTCAGCTGTCAGAGGTACATGGATCGCGCCCCGGTCCGGGCGCATCTTTTTTCGCCGTGTGCGCTGTTGCTGTCTGCTGGCGGGCGACGAGGTGTATATCTAGTCTAACAGTTAGTAACACGGTCCGGGCACATATTTTTTTGCCGTGTGCGCTGTCGCTGTCCGCTGCCGGGTGACGAGGTGTATTCTTCACAAACATAACAGCGAGACGCATTGAAATCTTTAGCCGTGTGCCGCTGCCTGTCCGAGCCGAGACGGCCGCTGTCCGCTGCCGGGCGAGGAGGTGTATGTACCGATCGTGTACACACAATGGCTGGCATCGAGTCCCGGGGAGGGGGAATAATTTTTGTTTTCAACTTGAATTTATTGGTATAATATTGATTATTTATTGGTTTCGTGGTATAAAATAAGTAGTCAATGGATAACTCATGACTCGTGGGGGTTATCGACGATAATAACACTCGGCATACGGCCTCGTGTTATTATCCGTCGATAACCCCCACTCGTCATGAGTTATCCATTGGTTACTTGTTCAATATATTGTCACCATCCTTAGCCCTTTCAGGGTCAATGGTACAGGTTTGTAAGGAAGTGCTAGCAAAACTGCTTCACAGCACTTCATTGGAGCATCATGCTCACCCTCTGGCAATGTAACAACCCTGTAGGGTCAGTATGATGCATTAATGCAAGCCTTGCCAGGGCAGCATTCATGCATCATGACGCCCATATAGGCAAGATGCATTGATGCATCAGCAGTATTTAAAGGGTTAGTGGGGGAGGCCTCTTTCTGCCACTCCATCTCTATATAAACCCAGTTATGCCTATCCCAAAGGATTCATTTCAACTCTACAAATGACATGCACAAGGTCATTTCTGGGATCTCTTTATAGAGCCTGAGAGGTCATATGAAGGTCATAACGGGAACCCTGAGGTCACATAAATGTTGGAATGAGACCTCAGAGGTGATATGATCCCCGGAATGGGGATCCAGAGGTCATTTGAAGATCAGAATGGGGATTTCAGAGGTCACAAATGTTGGAATGAGACCTCAGAGGTGATATGATCATCAGAATAGGGATACAGAGGTCATATGAAGGTCAGAATGGGGACCCAGAGGTCATATATATGATGATCAGAATGGGGATCCAGAGGTCATATGAAGGTCGTAATGGGGACCCTGAGATCATATGAAGGTCAGAATGGGGACCCTGAGATCATCATGCTGTTTCTACAGGGTGTGATACACTCCTGAAAGATGGTTTGTCATGATGCACCAAAGAGCAGTTATTGAGGCATTATGTTGCCCGGTAAGGGTTTAAGGTGCCTGTTGAGGGGGTAAATAAGTAATGAGCCTAGCGACTAGTGGAGCGTCCTCACGATTTCTTCCTATACTCTTAGCACATACATTTTTGATTGTATATCATGTGATTCCATTCCCATCAGCCCCCCCCCAGACACAATGTAATGCCTTATAAACTACCAGAGGTGGTGTAGATGAAAATACTGTTGATACACATCTGTATACTACTCAGCAGTACAATTGATCTTTGCTCTTTCAAGGTATTTGGGACACCCCATAAATCCCGCATATAAGCCACATTTTTTTTTAAGCTGTACCCTAAGGTTGTGACTTTGCTATAAGCAGCACCAGGTTCTTTGAAAATTACCACATTTATGCTCTTTCAGCGATGGAGGTCTTCAGAGTTTCCCTGATTTCATGAACTTGAAAGTTTCAAAGACCCATATATTCCTATATTAAACCTATGTACAGTGCAAATGCAAAATCAAGCCCCAGGTTTTCCCCAAATGGCATCTTATGGATTTAGCTAGGGTCAGATTTAGTAGTGATCTGATTTAGCTGTGTATTTGCGGCCATAAGATGCAGCTTAAGGTCAGAAACTGTAACGACCGCGTCGCTGGTCAGACAAGATTATCATGCCCGCGGTCTGATTAGTTTCTGCCTCACGTCTCTTGCTCCCCCGTCTGGCTTCCCCAGCCCACATGGTCTAAATCTTGTCTTTTCTGTCTACCTTTGTGCATGATGGACATATGCACAACACTTTCATTGGTGAAATTATGTTATGTAGTTGTCTCACCATGAATATAACCTTAACTCTTGAAATGGTGTTACATCTATTAGTACTCACCCACTCGCTCTCATTCTCTCCTCTGTCCGTTCGTCTGCCCCTCTCTCTGTCTCTGTCTCTCTCCCTTTCTCTCAATCTGTCTCGTGTCTATCTCCCTTTCTCTCACTCTCTGTTTCTGTCTGTCTGTCTCTCTCTCTCTCTCTCTCTCTCTCTCTCTCTCGCTCTCTCTCTCTCTATCCTCCATCCACTTTAGTCCCCCTCTTCCTGTGACCCTTTATTCATTCCACCATTCCTTTCCCATTTCTGCCTTCAACTACCTCCCATTCCTCTTAATATCACCCATCTTCATCCTTAAACCTCTCATGACATGTACAATTACAGTTTAATTGACAGTTATTATCTTGTCAATAAAAAATAACCAATTGTGCACCTGTGACCGGAGTTCTTTAAGACGCAACATTAGTGTCTGTCACACTGTTAGTAGAAAAACTCCAACATAACCCACGTGACATCAGTGCCACGTCCGACATGTCCCGACTTCATAGGCAGTTCACAAAGGAGAAATCTCCTTTTATTCTAACAGTGGGCATACCAGATTCAGAAAAGGTGACAATCTTGGGGTTTCTTGTGGCTTGAGGTGAGCATGTGGGCAGCTGGTGTCCATATGTGTGGGCCCGGGCCTACATATTTGTCTTTTGTCATGGGATTCCTCCTCAGTGAACTATGTGTGAGTGATCAAAGGCGGTGGGTTTGTCTGACCAGACTGTTCGAGAATAGTATGGAAATGAAGCCCCAGTAGCAGATTTCTCCCTCATAGATCCAATCATTCCTCTCATAGATTGGATCATTCATTTCATAGATTCAATGGTCACCCATAGATGCGGTCAGTACTGTGTCGGGCAAGCAGCTTTTAAATAGCTGTCCAGAAGGAGGAAGGAAACGACTGAGTGTCCACTCAAACACTGCTAACTTTAAAATACTATTAGTGGAGGTAAAATCAACAAAGCAAAAGATCCAAAGTTTAATGCATTATAAACTCATGTTACCCCATTGTCGCGTTTTAGCACCACATTTTGAATAAGCACTATGGTATGGGAATAATTAAATATTCCTTAGCCCTTTCCCTATTTCCACGAATATATGCAGTTTCTGGCCGTTTTGAGGGGGAAAGATGCACTAAAAGATGCACTTGGATGCACTAAAAATAAAGTAATGTTATCTATAGTTTTACTATAAACAACAAGAAAAAAAAGGTAAAAATAGACATTGAATGAGTTCCTGTCTTGTAAAAGGTCTGGGGATATTCACCCATCCAAATGTCTTGTATAATCTAGGGACAGTTAGCCCTTTAAGGGCTGCTGATGCATTAATGCATCATGCTCATTGGTGGTCATGATGCATGGATGCAGCCCTGGTGAGTTACTCGCAAGGTCTACATTCACACATCATGACGACCCTAAGGGGTTGATACACAAACTCCTGGAGGGTCGGCATGATGCTCCAATAAAGTGCTTGCGAGACTGCTTGCCAGCACTTCATTTGAGCATCATGTTGATTCTCCAGGAATGCATCCACCCTCAAATATCAGTATGATGCATGAATGCAGTGCTGGCGAGTTAGATCTATTAATCTCCCCCACAGTCTGATCTTAGCTTCTCATTCAGCGCCCAGCCTTACCCATCTTAGCTCTTTAAGGACCGCTGATGCAGCAGTGCATCATGAACATAGGTCGTCATGATGCTCCAATGAAGTTTATTGGTGCATCATGCTGATCCTCTGGGAATGCATCCATCTATGAATGCAGTGCTGGCGAGGTAAAACCAGGGCTGCATCAATGCATCATACCTATGAATGGGCATGATGCATTGATACCCTACTGGTTTTTGGCCTATAAAGGTTTAGATTGGAGGGATGCAGGTATTGATGAGTTAATGGTCTGTCTACTGTCAGCCTTTGTAATCACTGTAGACACGCCCCCTGTGGAGTGGGAACCTTCATAATAAGGGCATCAAGAAGCAGAATAACTTCATCGGGAATCCATAAATGAAAAGCCCCCTTCCTTACTAACAATGGCATACCAGATTCCTAAAAGGGTGTCATTATTGATGGGATTCCCTCTAAGTGAACCATGTCTGAGTGATCAAAGGCCATGGTTTGTCTGGCCCTGCCTATGGCACCAGCTAGGCATTTCTCAAACCCTACGATCTTAGCCTCCCCACTACATACTGAACACTCCCTATGATCCAGTGCAATCGTAGTGAGGGGCAGTGGGTGAGCCCTAATTGCCTACGATTGGCTATTCAGATGCATGGCCTGTCCCTCTATATCTGCACCAGTCGTAGTGTTTGACTCTTTGTACCCAAGAATTCCCTTCCGATCCAGGCCAGGTCAGTACAATTTGGGGGCGCCCAAACTTAGCGTTTGAGAAATGACTTCCAGTCAAATAAATGAATACTTGCTATCCTTCAAGAGGAGTTGGGAAATGAAGGCCTGGTAGCAGACTTCTCCCTCAACCCTCCTCATAGATTTGACCATAGCTGTGATCACTGCTGTGATGGACCAGCAGCCTTTGAATACCTGTCCAGACTGAAAGAAAGGACTAAATGTTTCTAAACTAATGAGGCAGTCCCATAAACTGGGGATCTCACTTTTGGACATTAAAACTTATGGGGTTCATGGAAAAAATGACAAACCTTACCTAATATTTTTTTCTATGTGGCCTGAATCACACAACTTCTTTTTTTTTTTTTTTTACCTTATACCAGAATTCTGTCCTCAAGCAGGCCATTTTGGTGGGCTGAGGTAGCAGCAGGGCCTACACCAAGAAACTATCAAAATGAAAATATAGAAATATAGATGCAGTTATCTGTAATGTCACCCCATTGGCTGTTTATGACATGCCTCAGCAGCTGATGGACCAATCACAGTGCACATAGGGTCTCACTACAGGTTGCTATAGAGATAGACTCACCCTAAGTAGAGTCCTACAGCGCCTGTAGTAAAGCTGCTTTTGGCGCTCTTTGAGGCATTCTGGGCCTCATCCCTGGAGACTCTGAAATACTTGTAGGGGCTCCCCACTGATGAGTTCACTTCAAAGGTGTCTAGTAAGTCTATTTGGCATGTGGGTGGGGGGAGGTCTGTTTTGACTTGTCTTTGCCTATATCCCACCTGGAAGTTGAGTTGGATGAATTGATGTTACATTGAATTTCTCTCCCAAGTGTTTTGTCCATGTTCTTTCCGTCTCTGGGAGCGAGCATGTGCCTTTGGAGGGAGGCTGTAACACTTGCCAATCTCGCTTTCCTTTATATTAAAAATGTTGTAGTGTTACTTTTAATTGCTGGGTTTTGAATAAGTGTCATTCTTGTTGTCTTGTATAAATGTGCATATATCTCTTACACGCTCACCATATGCCTTAAGTAAGTGCGTGTCTTGTATAAGGGCCGGGGTTAAACATCCCTCTAAATCTATAATATAGGCACCAGGGCATTTATTCATGACAATGTGAAAGATCCCACCAACATTTATGGAAGGTAGCGGGGTTAAAAAATAAGGGTACTCAGGGAAAATTTGTTGGAAGAATTTTGAAGAAGGCAGGCTGTAAATTTTCATGCCTTTCAGAAACAAATTTGACATGTCGGATCGTCCATGCCTTTCAAACAATTTCCAAGACTTCGTAAGGTTTTTTACCCAATAGGTCCATAAAAAAGTTAGGATAGGTAGTGTTACCTGAACACAACACCTTTTTTTTAAGCCTAAGGCTTTAATTGACTCAAATATAGCTCACATTTCTCATATCACTGAGAAAGAAATGCCTCATTGGAAAATGGTACCTGGAATGAAAACCACCCAAACACGCAATGAATTCAATCCCAACAATGGCATGTTTTCTACGGCTCTTGGGTGGAAATTTCGTACTGCCGAGTAGTTTTTCACTGATGGGATATTCCTTTTCACTTGAGAAAAAGAGAAAGGAAGGAAATAATGGATGGGGTTTAAATAAATTTGTTTCCGGTTACCGCTGGATGAGATTTAAATGATAGATGCCGGTGAGAGAATAGGTGGAGGATGAATGGGGTGGTGGCTTGGTGGATGCAGGGACTGGATAGGAGGCGGAGTAGAGGGGAAAGATGACCTACCGGTAAATGTTTGAGAATTTAGGTAAGGATGTGCTATTTTTTTCACAAGACTATAAGTAGCACCGCAGTTCTTCTGGTACGAGCACTTGGAACCATTTTTCAACATGACTCAGCTAGACCGTTACAAGACTGAAAAATATTTGTTTCTCATTAGCAAGGCATGAAAAAAATATGTCAAGAAGCTATTTCTTTTTACTGAGGCAATTGCTAGGTCATGTCTAAAATATTCTTCGGGTAAGAGGCTGAAAAAGGTTAATATTTTGTGTCGGGCTCATACTTTGTTGACTTTGGAATTCCTTCCTTACCCCCCTCCCCCCCCCAAAAAAAAAGAAGAAAAAGTACCATCATTTACAAGAAATGTATGGGTAAATATTTGATTTGTGTAGATGCCCAGCTCTGGCTGTTTGCAGGGCAGGGTCTGGTTACATGAAACACACCTTTCTTATAAGCTAAAGAAGAAGCTAAAGAAGAGGCCTGGGACCAGGCCTTACAGGGATGAGGGTGTAGCGTGGGGAGGAGTGCATCATGCCCATTGGTCGGCATGATGCACCAGTGAAGTACTGGCGAGTCTGCTCACCAGCACTTCATTGGTGCATCATGCCGACCCTCCAGGGATCCATACAGACAGGCTGTTGTTCCCAGTAAAGGGCATGGCATATTTACCTCGGTGTATCAATGTATTCACTGCTGATGCCCGAATGCATCATGCCCATTGATCGTCATGATGCATCATTGAAGTGCTTGCAGGTCTGCTTTCTTGAACTCCACCATCATGCAAACTTTTCACGACAGTATCATGCATCGTGATGACCAATGGGCATGATGCACGAATGCATTAGCAGCCCATAAAGGGTTAAGATCCTTTGGTAGGGTGGGAGGGTCAGGGCGTAGGATTGGGGATTTGGGTGTCGTGGGGGACGGGATGCGATACGGCTCCCACTAAATGTTACTGACAGGCGAACCAAGATTGTGGTCCAACCACGGGAAGCCACTGACTTCCAGGCAATTGGCAGTGAAGCCACAGTGGCTTCGTTAGGCTAAATGAAGATGGAAGATGCTACATTACTGATTGCTTCCTTCTATGCCCCCCCCTCACTCACACACACACACTTGCATGTGGTCCTGTCTTAGGAAGTGATCGTCTTTTTAACAACAGAGGTCCTATGGTTTTTTTTTAAGATGTGTGAAAAAAAAACTGTTCCATACACCATCTTAAACCTTACTAAATTCAGGGGTGTGAAATCCCAGAAGTCTGGGATTTTTTACTTCAATAAGACAGTTAATTCGATCTGTAAAAATCCATCTAGAAAAAAATATCACTATATAGGAATTCCAAATTTTTTATTGTAATTTCTATAAGTATTTCCTTTTTGGAAACGCAGAAAATCAGGATAATTTCAGAATTTTCAGAGACTGCTGAGTGTCATCTCTGCTGTTTAAACACATTTACCCCTTTCAATACTTTAATACTGTTGTAAAATATCATGTGCTCTATGATTCACCATTTCAAAGCCCTGGAAAAAAACTGATCGCAGATGCACTTTATCTGTCTGGCCTGAATCAGGGTGTGTCTGACACACAGGGTGCGCCTTATACACAAGGAATTATGGTATAACTAATGGAAGCGCTCTGCAACCCGCTTACTAAGGGTTGATTTGAGTATGATTATGTTTTGCCCACCCTTAATTACTGTTTGAGAGATGGGGCTGGCAGTTTGCCAGCAGCTGTCTCTGAAGCACAAGTTAAGATTTCGACAGGGCTAGTTTACACCGACCTCTCTGCATGATGCTACCACTTTGAATGACGCAACAGCTGGGGGGCTGTGACGTCACTCAAAACACCATTGCTTGGCAACAGTCACAAGTGTTAATGTTACTAGGTAACACTGTACACATGTATCCATGGCACTGGGTGCTATGGGGATATGCTGTCAAAATTTGATTTGACAACAAAATGGAGCAATTTCATCCCATGTGGTCCCAAGCCCCCAGGAGGCTTGGTAAGCATAAGTTATATATACTGCCGTGTTTCATCAGCCATTTATATAGTGCTTTGATATTCTAGGGCCCCTAATTCATTACTGCATCATAATTGCCTTAAAACCCCGGTCATAAGCCGGCCCCGGTCATAAGCTGGGGGTGAGTTCAGGAAAATCCTATAAGCCGGTTTTGGGGTCAAATTTTTACCATTTTCTCTTAATTCTATAGTAAAAAAAACACAAAAAAAAACGGTCATAAGCCGGGGGGAGACTTTGGGAGAAATTTAGAAGCCGGTTTTGGTCAAAAATAGAAAAAAAAATCCGGCTTATGACCGGGCTTTTACGGTACATGATGCATGAAGACAGCCAGAGCTACATTCATGTATCATGCTTACCATTCAAGGTTGATAACTTGATACTCTCCAGGATGCCCTACTATAGTCATTAAGTGCTGGTGAGCAGAAAAGTGTACATGAACTCCTACTGCATTGGTGCATCATGCCGACCCTCCCCAACCATGTAGGCTGGGCATGATGCATTGCTGCAGCCCTGGCTAGTTACTCACCAGGGCTGCATTGGTGCATCATGAGGACCAATGGGTATGATGCATCAGTGCACTAGTGGCCCTTAGAGGGTGGAAGTGTAACATGTAGAACTACTGTAGATACAGGTCAAAGAGTGCTATCTGTCACTGTACTACCAACCCCAGTTCTCCTACCAAGCTACCACTTAGCCTAGATACCCCCCTCCTATCTATAACTGATGTACAGACAAACCCCATCAGGGCCTCTCCATGGTGACTGTATGTTTCTGCAGGATAATGGATGTACTGGTACTGTATGTAAAACACCCTTGGTCTTCCTTCAGTCTCTCCATCTTTGCCTTCCCTCATTGCTTCCAATTTTAATCCCTCAATCGCTCAACTCCCTCTTTCTCTCCCACTTGCACTTAGTACCTGTCCTTTCTGTGATGGGCATTGAAAAGGTTGGGGGGATGGGGCTATTCTTCAGACACATTTCTGCTACGTTTTTTTAAGCGAGAAAAATATTTCTTAAAACTGACCTTTGCCCATCTGCAGATATATCCTCACCATATTTATAAGGCACGGCATATTCCTTAGGATGGACCCCAGGCCCACCCTAAAGAAGCAGCAAAATCATTGATGTGCCTTATAATCAAGGATCCTAATCTAGCAGTAAATAATTATATCATTCTAGATGGACCTTATAGGATGCTTCCGAACTCAGGGTGCGCCATATACGCCTGGTATTACAATAGATTTCTCAGTTCACCCCTTCCCTTGGCCCCCATGTACAATTCCCTCATTCCCTGACTCATTTGTTCTCTTATACCCCATATATATATAAAAAAAAAACTACCGCTCTGATCCTCCCTATCCTATCTACCATAACATCTATCCTATAAGGCAGACCTTATATGCAGGGTTTAACAGTGTTTTCTGATTGCCTTAGCGGTGTCCATAATCCAGGTCATCCAATCAGTGTCAGGGCGGGGTATCTTGTCACCCATATCCATATTGGAAGCCAATTCGATTGGGCTGCATTTCTTATTCATTTACAATGTCACGCATATGCTGGGGAATGAAATAGAATTCTCCCCTTTGCCACTTTGGGTATTGACTCAGTCGTGGGCCTGGCCCTGGGTTGTACAAAGACTTTTTTTAATCAGAGCCCAGTCAGGATTGAAGATAACAGAGTACCTCGCATCTAGTACGCGGCTTATATGCAAAGGCCACACAAAAAAAAAGTTGGTCTAGGGATTTTGGTTTTGAAAAATTTTTATTTTTTTTTTTAAGAATTTTTTGGCGTCCAATGGATTCCTTGCTGGAAAAGTGAGGCCGGTGAAAAAAAATTATTCAAAAAAAGAAATTTGCTAAACAAACATCACAAAGAGAAAACTTGTAGAAAGTGAAGCGCGATTTTTTTCAAAGAAAAAAACTTATATTTCCAAAAATATGAAATAAAAATCCGTAGACCAACTTATTTTTTTAGTGTGGCCTTAGCACACCAGAGCTGCAGTCATACGCCATGCTGATTGGCTTCTCTAGCCCACTTCAAAGGGTCTATAACTCTTCTTTCCTATCCCCTCAGATGTGTGTGTTGCACATGTGCTTGGACATGGATACATTCCATTGTGAAATTGTGTAATGTAGTTCTCACCATGAATATGACCTTAGCTGTCGGAATGATGTTAAACATTAATATCATGGCAGATACGATTGTTACTATAGAACAGTACTGGACATGTCATATTCAATGGGGTTGGGTGGAATACAATATGCCTGTATTCAATGGCTGACGATCATGTGACCTGCTGTAATGAATACAACAAAATATTTCTTTATTTAAAAGCTTTCAAACCTGTGTAGCCATGACATAAATGCAAATGTCCACTTCTATGGAATATTTTTGCATCATATTCCCAGGGGTGGTGCTGCCCTTATTCCACGAAGCCATTATATGGCTGAGTATAAAAGAAATATTCCATGGTCGTGGACATTTGCCTATGTATTACTCACTCACATCTTGCTGACCTGTTAACAATATTGACCATTCCCTGTGTTTCTGTGTTTTAGGTGAGTGCCAAGTTTCCACATCAAGCTCCTGGGGTCTGTTCCACTCTCAGCTGGTAACAAGAATATCGTATCTATGCTTCTTGGTGGTAAGCCAATAAAAAAGGAAATGATCCAGGTATCAAACATGTTAATAAAAAATGAGGTAGGGTCGATTTTATTTTAATTTTGTTAATTTTCCTTAACCACTACAATGACTCGTTTGATCACTAGATTTGATTTCTTCTTCTTTTATCTTTCAGAAAATGCCCCAAAACAAGTTTCTTTTTTGTTTTTAATTTGGGAAACAAAAGCTGTAGTGTTTCGATAAGTAGTGTACCTGAAACACAAGTCATTTTTCAGGCTAAAAACAGCAAGAAATGCGATCAAATTTAATACTTCTTAAATCTTTTCCCATAGCTTATATTTCATTCAGTTAGGTATTGCACCTTTGTTCTTTTGAAGAAAAAAAAACAGTAAAAAACAAGCAAGATAAAAGGAATTGACTCAGCTTTTGTTCTTCCATATTGAAAGTGAAAGGGGTTTCTGACATCAAAGGAGCTCAAACAATTTAGTTTTTGGTTCATTCAAAGTTAAAAGCAAATGAAGGGCAATTTGTTCTCAATTCCAGTCCCATAGGAGGATGTAGAGCGATTTGTCATGTGCAGCCTCAAAAACTGAACCGTTTCAGGACTGTACAGTGAATTTAATACATTGGTTTGGCATGATGCATGAATGCAGAACGTTTGGTAGTTTCTGCGGCAGGACTGGATGCATTCATGCATCATGACTACCAATGGGCATGATGCATCATGACTACCAATGGGCATGATGCATCATGACTACCAATGGGCATGATGCATCATGACTACCAATGGGCATGATGCATTATGACTACCAATGGGCATGATGCATCATGACTACCAATGGGCATGATGCATCATGACTACCAGTGGGCATGATGCATCATGACGCCCAATGGGCATGATGCATCATGACTACCAATGGGCATCATGCATCATGACTACCAATGGGCATCGTGCACCATGACTACCAATGGGCGTGATGCATCATGACTACCAATGGGCGTGATGCATCATGACTACCAATGGGCGTGATGCATCATGACTACCAATGGGCATGATGCATCATGACTACCAATGGGCATCATGCATCATGACTACCAATGGGCATCATGCATCATCACTACCAATGGGCATCATGCATTATGACTACCAATGGGCGTGATGCATCATCACTACCAATGGGCATAATGCATTATGACTACCAATGGGCGTGATGCATCATGACTACCAATGGGCATGATGCATTATGACTACCAATAAGCATGATGCATCATGACTACCAATGGGCGTGATGCATCATGACTACCAATGGGTGTGATGCATCATGACTACCAATGGGCATGATGCATTATGACTACCAATGGGCATGATGCATCATGACTACCAATGGGCATGATGCATTATGACTACCAATGGGCATGATGCATCATGACTACCAATGGGCGTGATGCATCATGACTACCAATGGGTGTGATGCATCATGACTACCAATGGGCATGATGCATCATGACGCCCAATGGGCATGATGCATTATGACTACCAATAAGCATGATGCATTATGCCTACCAATGGGCGTGATGCACCATGACGACCAATGGGCGTGATGCATCATGACTACCAATGGGCGTGATGCACCATGACGACCAATGGGCGTGATGCATCATGACTACCAATGGGCGTGATGCATCATGACTAGCAATGGGCGTGATGCATCATGACTACCAATGGGCATGATGCATCATGACTACCAATGGGCATGATGCATTATGACTACCAATGGGCGTGATGCATCATGACTACCAATGGGCATCATGCATTATGACAACCAATGGGCGTGATGCATCATGACTACCAATGGGCATAATGCATTATGACTACCAATAAGCATGATGCATCATGACTACCAATGGGCATAATGCATTATGACTACCAATGGGCATGATGCATCATCACTACCAATGGGCATGATGCATTATGACTACCAATGGGCGTGATGCATTATGACTACCAATGGGCATGATGCATTATGACTACCAATGGGCATGATGCATTATGACTACCAATAAGCATGATACATCATGACTACCAATGGGCATGATGCATTATGACTACCAATAAGCATGATGCATCATGACTACCAATGGGCGTGATGCATCATGACTACCAATGGGCATAATGCATTATGACTACCAATGGGCATGATGCATCATCACTACCAATGGGCATGATGCATTATGACTACCAATGGGCGTGATGCATCATCACTACCAATGGGCATAATGCATTATGACTACCAATGGGCATGATGCATTATGACTACCAATGGGCATGATGCATTATAACTACCAATGGGCATGTTGGTGAGGAATTCACCAGTGCTACATTCATGCATCATGGCAACTAGGCGGCAACTACCTACTAAGGTAGACTTTGGGAGAAATTTAGAAGCCGGATTTAGTCGAAAATTAGAAAAAAGATCCGGCTTATGACCGGGTTTTACAGTATATATACAGTGTCATAAAACAGTTTCTGCTAAGTTTTCATTATAATTAGTGGAGTTAAAATCAACCTAACCAATCACACAAGTTGCTTGCGAGGAGCTACTCACGAGCAATGCATTAGTGCAGCCTAAGAAGAAGTAAATGTAAAATCTTGGACACTAGGCTGTCCTTAAAGGTGTAGGAGTATATATGTAAATGAGTAAGATGAGTAGAGAGGATAATTCATGAATATTGATAAACAGGGTGCAGAATACAGACATCTCAATCTACTGGTGTTATACTGAGGTTGCAGGTTCCTTAGTAGGGGGCACCATTGGTTGAACTGGTACCTAGAGAGGTAAGTACTGATAACAGCCAACATGATGCAGTTGCAGCAGAACAGAACAAACAAACCTGCATTTTTCTCATCCACGCATCTTCTAGCTCCATGCGAAAACCTTGGTAATGCGTATGCTCCTTATACGCGGTAGTTTTCGGTATGTGGCATTTAGAGGGTTAATCCCCGCTGCCTTGCTCACAGTGGCAAGGTGACCCATCCATTTCCTAATGTCAGGATGGCTGTAAGCTACACACACCCTGTGTTTATTAATTCATGCCATACTTGGAGCAGAGCGAGAGTGGTATCTAAACACGCGCCCTGTGTATAATGGTATAAGGTAGGCTGACCATGACACGGCCACTTATCTTATTGGCTTTAGATGCTGATCAATGTGCATGATGCATTAATGCATTAGGGGCCCATGTGAGGGTGAATTCACCCTGTACAAGCAGAGTGAGAGCGGTATCTAAATATGCAGTCTGTGTGTACTGGTGTAAGGTAGGCTGACCATGGCACAGCCACCTAGCGTATTGGTCCTAGATGCTGACCAATGGGCATGATGCATTAATGCATTAGGGGCCCATGTGAGGGTGAATTCACCCTGTACAAGCAGAGTGAGAGCGGTATCTAAATATGCAGTCTGTGTGTACTGGTGTAAGGTAGGCTGGTGCCTTTGATGTTTGGAGCTAGCCCCCTAGTGGTGCGTGGAGGTACCGTGAGGAGCAGGTGCCAGGTGTGGTCTGGTACAGATGAGAGTGAGTCATTGTATCTCAGAGCTGAATACCATATTGGCAAGTCTAAGTGCTGGGGACTCAAATGAATGGCAGGGCTAATGGTGGTATTGAAATCAATCTTAAGCTCTTCAGTTTGTACAGGGAAACAACGCCTGAGGGTGGGGGAGGGGTCACACAGAGGTATCTCAGAGCTGAATACTGTGTTGGCTCGTTTTAACTCTTTAATGATGCATCATGTCCGGTGGTCCTGATACACCGATCAATGGCTGACCGGTTACTCCCCTGGTCCATCATGCCAACCCTCAGGAAGTGTATCAGCATGATGCATAAATGCATCCCTCGTGAATTCATTGCAGAGGCTGCATCATGCCTTGATCTGAAGACCTTAAGGAGTTTAGTCCTGGGGTCTCAGAGGAGTCGCGGGGGTCGAGGGTGGGGGTATTGAAATCAATCTTAAGCACTAAATTCAGTTTTCGAAAAAAGGGCCAGTCTCAAATAAAAGCTAGGGCACTGGGGCCCGTTTGAAATCTCCAAGCGCCAGGGTCCTTAAACAGGCCACTCCGGTACTTGACCCATTTCTGCCTGGTGCACCTCATGACACATTACCCCCTATGTACCTACCAACTCCTCACTATCACCCCTAGCACCCCACCACCTTAGCGCCCCACCACCCCACCAGCCAGCCTCAAAGAACCCTCCCCACCCAGACTCATCTAATCTACCACTACTACGAGGGGCTCCTAACCACTAGAAGGTACACTAGTTAACCCTGCAAGGCCCACTTGGCATTATGATGCATGAATGTAGTAGACCTGGTGACAGGGGAATGGAAGTTTTCCCTGAATTCAGGGGTTTTCAAATTCCAATGGATTTTGATTGGGCATTTCAGGATATTTCATGCTTAAGTCACTTTGACCCTTGTGAGGAGTGTGGACAGGGCTGTATTCATACATCATGATGAACCGATGGGTTTGACGCACTCTTTAACACTTCCAGGTTTATCAGTGCATTGATCCAACATGTTCTTTGTCATAGTTATTCATGATGCACTCTGTCACAGGGCATATGGAAGCCTGTAGTCTGAGAGTGAGAGTATAGGTGTTCTAATTATAGAGAAGGGGTGACACTCCTGAGACACGGTCATCTCTGCACTACAGGAGTGTTCAATAGGCACAGATCAAATGCAAGAGGGTACTGTAAGGTACCATAAATCCTTGTGCATAAGACACACCTTGAGTTAGGGAAAATAGTATAGGGCTCAGCATGGGCAATTGATTTTGTGTAGTTCAGTTCTGACATACCCTGAGTTAAGGTGAATTCTATGAGGTGAATCTTGAGGGCAAGAATTTGCAGTACTTATATTTGCTGGGGTCTGTCTGTCACAGAATGGTTTTAATCAATATTATTAGGTTGGGATATAAAACCAATCAGTCAAAGGTTCTGATGGACCTGGAATTGTAGCAGGTACATTTAAATATTACTGATGCACAGAACACATTGTAGTATAAGGTCAGGTTGCACAGACATTGTATGTCTTACTCTACTTGAAGCGCGTTCATGGATTGGTATATTGAATGTACTCGCACCCATTAGGCTTGCTATTCCCACCTTGGAATCCACTTCTAATTTACCAAAGTACCTCTGGTTCTTCTAACGACCTACTTTAACCCTTTAAAGGCCATATATAGGGCATCAAGGAAATTGGTCGCCATGATGCAGGAATCGGTCGCCATGATGCAGGAAATCAGTCCTGGTGAGTAACTCGCCAGGGCTAAATTCATGCATCATACCAACATTATGGAGTTGATACAGTCCAGGAGAGTCAGCATGATGCACCAATGGGCATGATGCATTCCTGCATTAGCGGTCCCTAAAGGCGTAAGCTCAGAGCGAGAAGACCGTGCCATTCCCACCCACCAGTCCCATGCAATTACCGGGTCC
The DNA here is from genome assembly GCA_949317995.1 of Acholoe squamosa. NCBI lineage: Eukaryota > Metazoa > Annelida > Polychaeta > Phyllodocida > Polynoidae > Acholoe > Acholoe squamosa. The sequence goes on along the minus strand of OX439046.1, from coordinate 71,104,750 downwards.
ATAGCAATCACATTCCCTAACCCGCAGTGACACTACGGACAAGCCATCGGGAACACTTAATTACCTGTGAAGGGTGGGGTGAAAGATTCAGGCCACAGGCACAGGAGGAAAAGCTTGAGCATTGTGTATTCCTTTCCTATGTCTGTAGTTAATAGAGTTATATGTAGAAGCCCTGAGCGAAGGCGACACGGATTTACCTAATGCTTCAGAGATGACATTTGCTCTAATTGTATGAATTCCTAACATTCCCTCGGGGCTTTCCTATCAAGCCGAACCAATATTTGTCAAGCAGGAAGATAGAATTGCTATAATGTATTTTGGTTAGCAAGATGAAGTATCTCTGCATTAGTCATAGGCGTTATGTTCACAATGCACCAACCATAGTAAGCAGGTGCCAAAGATCAGGAGTCTTGTTTATTTTACTTAAATAATTATGATTTTATAATGCTTCATTTGTACAAGGAATAAAGTGCTACTTTGAATTTCATGACTAAAACTCAAATAGAGCATAGAACATGTTGTTTTTAACATGGTTTCTTTCCGTTTCTCAATCTGCCTTTCTCAGTGAATTGTTCCGAGCTCCCGGGAGAGTTTACCAACACAAAGCTTTGTATGCCATACCTACTTTCTATTTGCCCTTAGAGCAGGGTCTAAGGGAATAGTCATTATTCATCAACAAGAGGTGTGGTAAGTTTGAGGGGGAAGTGTAAAACCTTTTGACCCCTCTTGAGGGGGGACTTAAAAGATGTGGCATCTTTTTAGCAAAAATAAATCTGTGCTCTAATATAGATCAAAGAGGGGCATGGAAATTTTCAGCGGGTCTAGTGCCAGGGTAGGTGCAAATATATTTCAGCCATCGAGTGGGCGGCATCAAAGGTTTTTTGCACATCTGCATGAAAACTTGCGCCACCACACTGTTGATAAATAATGACTGCTCCTTAAAGCCTTGAAGTATGAAACCTTCGTTCACAAAGAGCCTTTCCGTCCCCCGGGTCTAGGTGTAGACGGTTGATCTTTGCTACTGCCATAGCAACCGGCAAAGCTCCTTGGGACCTAGAAGCCATTTATCATTGGGGATTATTATTCACGGTGACGCGGGTATGTTATGCTGAGAAGACAGTGGCTTCTTATGACTGGGTCCCCCCGGACCCTGACTAGCATAATTCGTCCTGTCTTCTTGGGCTGATGTTGTGTTTGCATAGAAAGATAGTATCTTAAACCATTTGAAGACACCATTGTACAGAAAGAAGAAAAGCACAGGGAAACAGGGAAAAGGCAGGGCATTGGAATCTATATCATTCTATTGCCAAAACAAGGGGAAAGGAAATGGTGACACACATTGAAAGGTTTTTAATTCATAGTATGAAAAACTCATATTAGTGCCAAAAGGTCATTAATGCATCTATGCATCCTGCCTACCCCAGAAACCTGGCATCAACCTCAGATGCTGCCTGATGCATAATGATGACAAATTGAATTTGAAGCCTTAAGTCATCATTAACGGGTAGTCCTATGTATACATATTCATAGTGACAAATGCAAATTACTTCTCCCTAATGAGCTTTCTCTTGATTATGCAAGCCTACATTGCCCAAGGGTCTTCAATAAATCATGTATTCACTTCTTCACCCAAATTTGACCCCTTGCCCCTGTTGCAATGTGTACACATTTGAACTACCCCATCCACTCATTACCCTAATCTCCCGCGTATAAGGCGCGTCTTATATGAGAGGTTTTAGTTCTTCCTGGATCCACAAGGGGGAGATCAAGACCTTCATTTTGATATTTTACACTCCCATATAACCTCATCAGCTGAATATGGGGTCCAGGGGGGTCTGGGGGGTCCATGCAACACATAGGCTTTTGAATTTTCAAAATCCATTCAGTAGAACAAAAGTTATGATTTTTTTATTTTTCTGGTCAAATCTCTAAACTCTAGGTGCGCCTTATATGCGGGGTGCGCCTTATATGCAGGAGATTACGGTATGTACATACTCACATACCCAAATTGTTCCAGTCTCAGTTACGGCATCAGCCAGATTGTTAGTCTCTAGCTTCAGTTGTGGCTTCAATTATGGCTTTAACCAAATTTTTCCCATAGTGGCTTCAAATATGGCTTCAGCCAAATTGCTCCAGCCGTTATCTTAATAAAGGCTTGACTTGTGGCTTTGACCAAAGATTTATTGACCAGCTGTATAAATAACCATGCAGCATGTCTATCCTTTATAAATATTGATGCATGAAGCTAGGTACCCCATGGTTTGTCTGGCCCTGTCTATGGGACCAGGCAAATAAAAGAACACTTGCTATCCTTCGAAAAGAGTAGGGGAATGATGCCCCAGTATCGGTTTTCCCCCTCAACCCTCCTCATAGATGCAGGCATTCATCTCATAGATTCAGTCATTCATAGATTCAGTCACTGCTGTGTCAGGCAGCATATAAATACCTGTCTAGCTGTTTGGACAAGCAGCTTTTAAAAACCTGTCCATAAAGAAAACAAAGGACTGCGAACCATAGAAATGTCTGCAAACTGTTAAGTACTATTAGTGGACATAAAATCAACCAAACCAAACCAAAGGGACCCCTCATGAATTATGGGTGCTGCATTCATGCGTCATGACAGCCCGGTGGGATTAAAAACACTCTTGATGGGTCAGCATAATAGATATATATAGTGATTGCCAGCAATTGGTGCAACCTTGCTACAGTGGTACATCTTCACTAACACCTAGCACCTAAAAGATCTGATAAAATTTAGGGGAGTTATGCTGTGCCCCAAAGGGTGAAAACTCCCCAAAATCCCAAAATCACTTTCATGAAAGCAGGTGAAAGAGCAGAATTTAGTGGCATCATATAGTCTATACAGTCGCCTTTTCCTCCAAGACTACCTTCTATATGGTTTACTGACAGTACCCACCATAGTGCCAGGATCTTCCCTAACCCACCCACACATGTGGTCAGCATGCGCCCAGCGGTATATGAGAGTGGGGCACTCGGCGATGATTTCCCCGAGGGGCGGGTGCTCCCTGACCAATGGCGCCCTGATAGCACAGTGCTGTACCCTATAAGGCTAGCTCACCTGGGACATAACATCTCTGTATGGGCAAATGGCAAACTCCACCTGTGTGCCTTTTTCTGTGAATGAGGGCCTCAGTGCTTGCAGATTGTGATGCCCACGGAACATTTAGCACCTGCACAAGAGAGTACCGATTATTTACAATTCATCGCCAGTGGGACAGAGCTTCTATGATATTATACATCCATGATATTGTACTTTGCAGTTTTTTTCTTGTCTGGAGGTTGTATGTATATAAAGGAATGGCAAATCTTTCAGTCTCAAACTGTAACCTGCCAGAAAGCCATCAACTTGGGGTGTGGCTTTTACGCAGATGCAGCTTATATGTGGGGTTTTACATTACCTTACCACTGCATATATATATATATATATATATATATATATATATTTATACCATCAGTCACAACCAAGATCTGCATGCACACCTCCTCCAGCCTCCCAGTCTCATGTCAGCTGACCCACTCCTCCTGTCACATGACTCCTCTAGACGCGGCTGTCTGTTCCCATAGTGCCATGCGACAGTCGGGATTTGGAAATGTCCCAGTAACTGGAGATAACCTGTAATGTTGGTTTAGTATTGTTCCCTTCACTCACTCCCCTTAGTCTGTGTGTCAGGCTAATTGAAGGAGAGTACAAGTAGGATATATATTACTGTATCGCTGCATTTAAGCACCCGGTTCTGAATGAGTGCTGGCGGTATCGTCGTCATGAAATACGCCTTATGCACTGAAAACCAGACCTTGAATACGTACTTGTCTTGTATATGACAAGATGGTACACAATTCCAGAGATGTACTACACAGAGATGCCACTTTTCCTGGTTTACCAGGAATTCCTGGTTTTGATTCCAAGATTTCTGTATTAAATTATGTTAAATTCCTGGGAAAATGTGTCCCAAAGTCCAGTTTTCCTGGTTTTTGAAGCCAGTGAGTGGCATCTCTGACAACAGCATCCTGTACGATTGAATTAGGAGGGTTTTCTGCCGCTGATAAAGGGGCACCCCGTCTGGATGTAACTCCAGGGGTATATAAATGAAAGGAAAGATCATTAACAGGGAAAATGTGAAAAATACCATAGTTCCTTGACTAAAAGGCCCACTGTGCCTTTGTGAACCTCGCAAAAAAGGGGTGTGCTGTATAGGCGGGATAAAAAAGACAACAAGATTGAAATAGTTTCAAAGTTCAGATAAGTCTTAGGCGTGCCTTATAAAATTCTCTGTAACTGAGGCTGCACCATAAAGGCAAGGTGTTTCAGTAAGTTAGTATATTTGGTAAAATCACCCTGTATAGGATAAATGGACAGATGGTGGTCAGTAGTAGGGAGCCTAAATGGTCTCGATTTCTTATCGGTTCTCACTAATCTCATCAGTATCCTCAACATCTGACCACTAGCTGTTGAAGCTTAGAAAATAAGTCTTAAAGCAGTGTCTAGGGGATCTGGTCATAATTACTACCATGGATGAGGAAATCAACCTGTGTGAGCTTTGTGGAGAAAGGTATATCATTTTGTGCTCTTAAGTACCTCATTTCAACACGTTCTATAGCATGGTGAAAAAAGTGGAAAGAGATGTAGAAAACCTATGAACATTTCCTTTTACCCCTCCCCCTCCTCCTCCTCCCCTCCCCAGCCAGCCATTCCTCGTCCACCCACACTTTGACACAGTTTAAAAAGGTCACTCCTTAAAGGCCACGACAGAAAAAGTCAGACATGTTCAGGCTTCCCACACGTTTGGCCTTCAGTTAAACCCATTACCAGCAGTACAATGTCTTAATACGCTCTATAGTGTATGAGTATACCTTTTCCGATGAATGCAGTGATGTAGAGTGTTTCGGCGCTCTTACATTTATGCTTTGTCCCAGCCCTATGGGGTTGATGTGCTGCTCAGGGACACTGCAATCAATCGATGATTGTTCTCTTGGGGAGTTATAGCAAACACTTTGCCTTCATACATGTTAAACCAATAGTCCAAAGCTGTTTAGCACTTCATCTATTTTGACAACTATTTATAGCGCACGCAATACCTCCAGGTTAATGTGTGTACCATTAATTTTTCCCTAATTCCCATGTTTTCAAGTTCTAAAGACTCATACATTCCTTTACCAAAGCATTTTGGTTGAGCATTTCAGGGATTTTCATGCTCGGTCACTTTCATCCCCATACTTTATTGGATATTTGTCGGGTTTGAAACCGGAGTAATAAGTATCCGAATTAATAGCTTTATCATTGGTAAGTGTCTAAAAATTGAGCCAGATATTCTACAATGAGAACCTTACTCCCTCACGATCCTCAGTAATCATAGCAAGACAGCGAGGGACTCATTGTGTGACTCAACAAGGAACTCACCGAGCATTCACGGACATGCAAACAGCATTAGGTCTCTGTGTATGCTAGATGGGAAGTGTGTGCTCTCTATACATACCGTAAATTCTCTCATATAAGCTTCAGCTACTAGAACCAAAATGCTTATTGTGGCTTATAGGAGGTTCCCAATGTCAGGGTGTGGCTTATATGAGGTATTTGCCACTATAAAACAGTACTGAACTGCCAATTTCCATGCCTTGGGTGGGAGTTATAGCTTCATTCAAAGTCGGGGTTGTGGCTTATACGCGGGGGCAGCTTTTACAAGAGAATTGACGGTAGACACTGAAATTGGGTTTTCACAAATTGATTTCTACCAGAGAAAACACCCAGGCCATGTCTAGCTGTGTTTGAGTAGGGGTGTGGATGGGAAAGGGTGTATGGAAAGGTGTGTGGGTGTGGGAGGGGGGAATAGATCTGTATACCTCGGGGAGGTAACCTGAAACAATTTTTTTTTTCTGGCCTTAAACCACCTGCAATTGTTTTTTGGTTGGGGGGAAATCCATTGCTTAATTTTCAGCCAGAGTTTTGGGCCTAAAATAACCATTGTCCCTGACTATGTGTTCATTTATATAACCTAACATGAACTAACACCTGACTCTGTTTATGACTTACAGGTGAGTACGATTTCACAGTTCCAGCTCCTGGGATCCGTCCATTCTACATAAATCGCAGCTCCATGGGCAGGTGGTGAGCCTTATGACCTAGCGGTAAAGTAAAATTGTTGCGGGTCGAAAAGAATTAGGATAGGTAGGTAGGTTTTTCTGCTGCAAGATCAGGGCATGCAGCCCTGGTGAATGATGGAACTCGCCAGTGCTGCATTCATGCATCATGACGCCTAATCAACATGAGGCATTAATGTATTAGTGGCCCTTAAAGGGTTAGTGAAAATCAGGATTGCATTTAGTAGGAGAGTTCTGTCAGCTAGATTAAATTACAGTTCCCATCACATATTGTGTGCGATGTGTTAATGTCACGCAGCCTGTCAGAAAACAACAGACTGAGAGACGCTCGTAGAAGCATCACTCTAGGTTGGTATTCATTATCTAGAATTGGCTACTCCTTTTATTCGAATACTTGAAGGGCTGCTATTGCTGAAACACATTACGCCCACTGGATGCTCCAATGAAGTGCTGGTGAGCAGATCTAGAATTTCCAGCACTTCCTTGGTGTATCATGCCAATGAGAGTGTATCAACCCTCCATTGCATTAAAGCATTTTCATTCTTTTTGTGAGTTAAGCTCAGAGTAAGAACCTAGACTAAGCCTTATCCTCAGGAGGAAGATGTGAGAGGAATATCAAGGTCCTGGATCAATCTGCAGTCTAAATCCTGTCTCAGCATTTCAATCAGTCACGACGCTCCATTTTTCCTCTCATGAACCAACATTAATCTAGCAGAAAATAGAATGGCCATGTTTGAAATTCAAACTTGAGGATTGTTTCCACTGAGGCCCTGTGATGGTTTGAACCATTAAGGGCCACAAAGTGCCTCAAGCCTAGTACGGTAGTTGTCTTCTTAGGCCAGTCAGGCCCCAGCATGCACGCGACTACTGCAATATCGATGTATCATGTTGACCCATCAGCGTGATGCAATGGGATCCAGCCAAGTCTGCAGGGATGCATATCTGCATTATGACGGATTAAGGCACTTTGTAGGATTTACAAGGTTAACTATTTCAGGCTGTGAAGTGATTTGATGCATCATGTTTTTGGTTGATATGATGAGTCTGATGCATGAATGCATCCATGGTGAGTTACTCACCACAGCTGCATTTATACATCATGCTAAACCTACACGGTTTATTCTATTCTACATTGATGCATCATGCCGACCAACATGAACCTGGAGGCATTGTGTGGCCTTTGGGTTTAACCCTTTAATGGTTTAACCCTTTAAGGGCTGATGGTGCATTAATGCATCATGCCCATTGGTCGTCATGATGCACCAATTAAGTGCTCGCGAGCCTGCTCACCAACACTTCATTGAAGCATCATGCCGACCCTACAGTTTTGATACATATATATACACCCTGAGGGTCAGCATGATGCTCCAATGAAGTGCTGGCGAGCAGTTTTGCCAGAACTTCATTGGTGCATCATGACGACCAATTGGCATGATGCATTAATGGTCCAGTGGCCTTTAAAGGATTAATGGTTTCACAGATACAAATGTTACATGCGCAGGATCAAACAAACCATCACCCGCCATCAAACACACCCAGTAACAGGAACTGCTACTGATGGCTATATCAGAATAGAAGCCGCTAACACTTAGCCCTTTAATAGCCGCTAATGTCTTTATCTATCAACCCTTAAAATATTGGGGGACTTGGCGGCGTGGGAGGCGCTAAAAAATATTGAGGGACTTGGCAATAGAAAGTTAACTGCAAGAGAAAATGTAAAGGATGGAAGAGAGTGACAAAAAGTGGTTTGGAAAACTACAGACTTCATTGTTCATGCACCATGCCAATTGATGCCATAAATGCAGCCCTGGTGAGTCTTGGTGCATTTATAGACCCAGATGTGTACTGTAGAAGCAGTAAAGGTTGGGGTGACATCTTATAGGTATGTTAGTGAAGTCTAATGTAGTTTTCCTGCCATGTATTTAACCTTAGCTGTCAACATAGTACCATATTGGTCTGCACTTAGCTTGAATAAGCGCCGGTCTTGAATAAGCTTCGTGGTTCAGGTGTATTGAATTTTTAAAATACACTATTATTGAAGTTTTAGATAAGTGCCAGTCTTGAACAAGCACTGGGGTGAGTGAACCGGGTTGAAATTATTGAGTGCCCGGGCACTTATAATAGTAAATGTACTTGTAATTGGACCGGCCCTCAATTTAGTGCCTCCTTATAACAAAAGGAACATGACCCATTGGGAATGTAATCATGTGTAAAATATTAAAAGGGTTAATGCGACTGTGATGTTCAAAGAGTGATGAACTAAATGGTGAATTGAAGCTGTCGCGGATTGCCATCCTACTTAACCCAATCTCCCAGTACCCAGCCCATTTCTGGATATCATTATTCCAGATCGCTACTCTCAATAATTCAGTTAAAAATGACAAAGTGTCTCAGCACCTTTCAAATCTGCATCTGAGCACTTGGCAGGCATTCCCGTGCATTAACGGCAGTTAGTAGATGACAAGGAGGGAGTCACGTGATGTGTCCATTGTTTGGTGTCATGCGCAGAGTGGGGTGGGTAAGGGGGATGATGGGAAGACCAGTTATTTGCATAATACTGTCTACAATAGAGGACTTCTATATTATGCTATTCAGTTATACTAACAAAATGACAAGGGTAGTCTACATATGCTTTTGATCTTTTCAATGCCAATAGTGCATTTATGCATCGCGCCTATTGGTTGTCATGATGCATGAATGCAGCCGTGGTGAGTAACTCGCCAAGACTATATTCGTGCATCATGGGCCTATGGGCTTCATATAGCGACTACCAAAGGGTCGGCATGATGTATCAATGAAGTGGTGGCAAGTAGACTTAATAGCACTTCATTGGTACACTGCATTAGTGACAGGGTTCCCACTCCGACTCATCACAGAGATGCCACTGTTCCTGGTTTACCAGGAATTTCTGGTTTTGATCCCAAGATTTCTGTATGTTTTATTCCGGGGAAAATGTGTCCAAAATCCAGTTTTCCTGTTTTTAGTCAGCCAGTGAGTGGCCTCTGTCATCGGTTAACCCATTAAGGGCATTGATGCATCATGCCCATTGGTTGGCATGATGCATGAATGCAGCCTTGGTGATTAACTCGCCAGGGCTACATTCAAGCATCATACCGACCCTACATGGTTGAGCAGACTCGCCAGCACTTCATTGGTGCATCATGACAAGAAATGGGCATGTTGCACTCCTGCATCAGTGGCCTTTAATGGGTTAAATGTCTATTGTAGGCGTCTTATAGCACCAGCAATAGTTGGGGGTGCGCCTTATAGGCGAGTATATTATACTTTATATCACACTTGCCATAAAACCACGGCTATAAGTCGACCCCACCTATAAGTCGACCCCCCCTCTTTAAGAATAAAAACTACCTATAGAAAAAATGCTAGAACAATAATAACACTATAATCTATTATATACAAAACCCTCCTATAAGTCGACCCCCCTCCTTGGGGAAAAAAATTATAAGAAAAATAAATAAAAATAAAAAATCGACTTATAGCCAGGGTTTTACGGTGGGTGGAAAGACAATAGAAAAGCACAGGTAATATATTGCTGTATGACAGCCTGTTGTCTATATAGTGAATACACTGACCAAACTCGGTGTTTATCTACCACATCGAAGAGTACCACAGTGGTTATATCTAGCCCCAGATGTACCTTGTACCGTTCTCTACAATATGGCGTGTACCTCTGATTTATAAGGGCCCTATATGCAAAGTAATATGGTTGTATTGGTATGAACTCCACTGTGTGAATGTGTGTGACATGGACAGTGCCAATACGGCTGTCGGGTTCATGTGGGGTGTGGGGGCTGCAATGACAGATCATGGAACTGCCGCCATTCCAAGAATACCAACCCCCGCACGCCATAGTTAGATGGACGCACACTGTGGTTAACCCTTTAAGGGCTGCTGATGCAGGAGTGCATCATGCCCATTGGTTGTCATGTCGCATCAATGACTAGCAAGTCTGCTTGCCAGCACTTAATTGGTCGTCATGACGCATCAATGACTAGCAAGTCTGCTTGCCAGCACTTAATTGGCGCATCATGCCGACCCTTATGTGGTCTGCATGATGCATGACGGTAGTTACTTGCCAGGGCTGCATTCATGTATCATGACCAATGAGCATGCAACAGTGGCCCTTAAACAGTTAAGTTCATGAAGATTGATGGTTTGCATGATGCTTCTATGAAGTGCTGGTGGGTTTGCTCGCTTGCTCTTTTTTTAGTGCTTTATGCTGACCGAAAGAGGTGACACCCTCATACATTAACCCTTGAATTCGTCATTCTACATACCATTAACCCTTTAAGAGCGGCAAGACAAAATGAAATCTGAGCTAGACTATGTATTTTAACCTCGGTGCAAAATGATTGTGACTGCATCTGGGTCAACAAGGTAAAAGGTACCTCCATGAGGTGCCTCACTGAGGTACCTATTACCATGCTGACGCAGATGAAGTCGCAACGTTCTTGCACTAAGGTGACAATATCGCAAAATGACGGCTGACATGCGTACATATTTACGTCAATGAGGGATGTCATGTCTATCAAAACACCATCAGTGCCTTTCATATATCCCTGTAGGCCTGATCTCCCTCTGTCTGACCCTCTCCTCATAAAAAAGTCCTCACTAAAAAGGGGGTGCTACCAATTGACATTATGCCACTCCTAACATGCCATCCTCCCCTGATGGCTTTTAGATTGGATGAGGAATCACAATAGTGCCCTGCATATAAGCTGCATCTTATACACAAGGATGGGCCACTACTGTAAATTCCCTTGTATAAGCCTCACCCTCGTATAAGCCGCCCCCTGATTTTGTGGAAAGTTCTAAATATTTCAAAACCATATACTTTTTTTCCCCTTATGAATGTTTCTTCAAAATTCAAAAAGCTACAGGGTCCTAGGGGCCCCTCGGACCCTACTGTGATGATAGAACAGTTATGAAAATATTATGTCATATCGGCCCCCACCCTGCACCTTCCTGGGATTGGTTCTCGCACAAGTCTTGGCTTATACGAGGGAATTTGCAGTAGTGCCACTTACATATACCACTTTTATTTTTTTATCAAGGTTTTGCGAAACAGATTTGTGCTTTAAACAGATTCTTGAACTGCATCCAACATCTAAACCAGACATCTAACTCTGCAGGTTATATGGGCCAAATTTTTGAACATGGTACTTTTAGCATTTTCCAGGGTTATGGGTCTACAGAGTTGAAAAATGACCAAAAAGTGTGTATTTTGCTGAAAAAATACAATTTTCACACACCCCCACATGTTGCTTATACTGTACAACACCCCTAAAAATCACTTTTGGAATTCAATACATATGTTAACTCTGAGATGCAAAAGGTTTTAACCTGATGTACATGGTAGATTTTTTTCTCCCCTTCATACTGAATAAAGGTAGCATTATGCTACTCCCTGCTAAAAAATAAAACTTCTCAAAATACCAATGAAATATTCTGTTTCTACCATCCATGCTTCACTTAATTTTGAGGGACATTTAAGGGGTTTATATGGTGTAAAAAAATTGCGGCCACATACATTTTCTTTTAGTCCTGGCCCTAAAATGTATTGGCATACACATTTTTGAGCAGGGAGTAACATTTAACATTTTGGTTAATGAATCAAATTCTACTGCTTCCATACAGTAAATTTTTGCTTTGCATATTGTATTGACACCTCCTAATTAATCATGGACAAAAATTGGTTCCATATTGACTCTTTGTGCCATTTGTAGACCATTAATGCAAGCCTTGCCAGGGCAGCATGCATGCATCATGACGCCCATATAGGCAAGATGCATTGATGCATCAGCAGTATTTAAAGGGTTAGTGGGGGAGGCCTGTTTCTGCCACTCCATCTCTATATAAACCCATTTATGCCTATCCCAAAGGATTCATTTCCACTCTACAAATGACATGCACAAGGTCATTTCTGGGATCTCTTTATAGAGCCTGAGAGGTCATATAAAGGTCATAACGGGAACCCTGAGGTCATATAAATGTTGGAATGAGACCTCAGAGGTGATATGATCCCCAGAATGGGGGTCCAGAGGTCATTTGAAGGTCAGAATGGGGACTTGAGAGGTCACAAATGTTGGAATGAGACCTCAGAGGTGATATGATCATCAAAATAGGGATACAGAGGTCATATGAAGGTCAGAATGGGGACCCAGAGGTCTTATATATGATGATCAGAATGGGGATCCAGAGGTCATATGAAGGTCGTAATGGGGACCCTGAGATCATATGAAGGTCAGAATGGGGACCCTGAGATCATCATGCTGTTTCTACAGGGTGTGATACACTCCTGAAAGATGGTTTGTCATGATGCACCAAAGAGCAGTTATTGAGGCATTATGTTGGCCGGTAAGGGTTTAATGCACCTGTCGAGGGGGTAAATAAGTAATGAGCCTAGCGTCTAGTGGAGCGTCCTCACGATTTCTTCCTATACTCTTAGCACATACATTTTTGATTGTATATCGTGTGATTACATTCCCATCAGCCCCCCCCCAGACACAATGTAATGCCTTATAAACTACCAGAGGTGGTGTAGATGAAAATACTGTTGGTACACATCTGTATACTACTCAGCAGTACAATTGATTTTTGCTCTTTCAAGGTATTTGGGACACCCCATAAATCCCCCGTCTTTGAAAATTACCACATTTATGCTCTTTCAGCGATGGAGGTCTTCAGAGTTTCCCTGATTTCATGGACTTGAAAGTTTCAAAGACCCATATATTCCTATATTAAACCTATGTACATTCCTATATTAAACCTATGTACAGTGCAAATGCAAAATCAAGCCTCAGGTTTTCCCCAAATGGCATCTTATGGATTTAGCTAGGGTCAGATTTAGTAGTGATCTGATTTAGCTGTGTATTTGCGGCCATAAGATGCAGCTTAAGGTCAGGAACTGTAACGACCGCATCGCTGGTCAGACAAGATTATCATGCCCTAGGTCTGATTAGTTTCTGCCTCACGTCTCTCGCTCCCCCGTCTGGCTTCCCCAGCCCACATGGTTAAATCTCATCTTTTCTGTCCACCCTTTGTGCATGATGCACATATGCACAACACTTTCATTGGTGAAATTATGTTGTGTAGTTGCCTCACCATTAATATAACCTTAACTCTTGAAATGGTGTTACATATATTAGTACTCACCCACTCGCTCTCGTTCTCTCCTCTGTCTGTTCGTCTGCCCCTCTCTCTGTCTCTGTCTCTCTCCCTTTCTCTCACTCCCCCTCTTCCTGTGACCCTTTATCTTTATTCATTCCACCATTCCTTTCCCATTTCTGCCTTCAACTACCTCCCATCCCTCTTAATCTCACCCATCTTCATCCTTAAACCTCTCATGACATGTACAATTACAGTTTAATTGACAGTTATTATCTTGTCAATAAAAAACAACCACTTGAGCACCTGTGACTGGAGCTCTTTAAGACGCGACATTTGTGTCCGTCACACGGTTAGTAGAAAAACTCTAACATAACCCATGTGACATCAGTGCCACGTCCGACATGTCCCGACTTCATAGGCAGTTCACAAAGGAGAAATCTTCTTTTATTCTAACAGTGGGCATACCAGATTCAGAAAAGGTGACAGTCTTGGGGTTTCTTGTGGCTTGAGGTGAGCATGTGGGCAGCTGGTGTCCATATGTGTGGGCCCGGGCCTACATGTTTGTCTTTTGTCGTGGAATTCCTCCTCAGTGAACTATGTGTGAGTGATCAAAGGCGGTGGGTTTGTCTGACCAGACTCTTCGAGAATAGTATGGAAATGAAGCCCCAGTAGCGGATTTCTCCCTCATAGATCCAATCATTCCTCTCATAGATTGGATCATTCATTTCATAGATTCGACGGTCACCCATAGATGCGGTCAGTACTGTGTCGGGCAAGCAGCTTTTAAATAGCTGTCCAGAAGGAGGAAGGAAACGACTGAGTGTCCACTCAAACACAGCTAACTTTAAAATACTATTAGTGGAGGTAAAATCAACAAAGCAAAAGATTCAAAGTTTAATGCATTATAAACTCATGTTACCCCATTGTCGCGTTTTAGCACCACATTTTGAATAAGCACTATGGTATGGGAATAATTAAATATTCCTTAGCCCTCCTATTTCCACGAATATATGCAGTTTCTGGCCGTTTTGAGGGGGAAAGATGCACTAAAAGGTGCACTTGCATGCACTAAAAATAGAATAATGTTATTCATAGTTTTACTATAAACAACAAGAAAAAAGGTAAAATAGACATTGAATAAGTTCCTGTCTTGTAAAAGGTCTGGGGATATTCACCCATCCAAATGTCTTGTATAATCGAGGGAAAGTTAGCCCTTTAAGGGCTGCTGATGCATTAATGCATCATGCTCATTGGTGGTCATGATGCATGGATGCAGCCCTGGTGAGTTACTCGCGAGGTCTACATTCACACATCATGACAACACTAAGGGGTTGATACACAAACTCCCGGAGGGTCGGCATGATGCTCCAATGAAGTGCTGGCGAGCAGACTCACCAGCACTTCATTGGTGCATCATGCCGACCAATTGGCATGATGCGTTGATGCATCAGCGGCCCCTAAAATGTTAATCATGATGATATGGTATATCTTTAAGGGGTTAAATCTGAATGTTGCCCTGTATGATACTAAAAACCCCTTTATTATACATGCCCTAGGCAGTGTCCGTGTGCTTAGGATGATGCCATGTACCATTAGCTAATATGTCAGAGGGATTATCATCATTAATCCATATAGATCTGTTAATCTCCCCCACAGTCTGATCTTAGCTTCTCATTCAGCGCCCAGCCTCAGCCAACTCAACCCCCTAAGGGCCGCTGATGCTGGAGTGCATCATGTCCATTGGTCATCATGATGCTCCAATGAAGTGCTGGGGAGATGCACCCTCTAATGTCAGAATGATGCATGAATGCAGTGCCGGTGAGTTAACACCAATGAACATGATGCAATAATGTGCTATTTGGCCTATAGAGGTTCAGACTGGAGGGATGCAGGTATTGATGAGTTAATGGTCTGTCTACTGTCAGCCTTTGTAACCACTGTAGACACGCCCCCTGTGGAGTGGAAACCTTCATAATAAGGGCATCAAGAAGCAGAATAACTTCATCGGGAATCCATAAATGAAAAGCCCCTTCCTTACTTACAATGGCATACCAGATTCATAAAAGGGTGTCTTTATTGATGGGATTCCCTCTAAGTGTCTGAGTTCCTCGATGGCCCCCGGACGTAAAACTAAACAAACAAACAAAATCCCTCTAAGTGAACCATGTCTGAGTGATCAAAGGCCATGGATTGTCTGGACCTGCCTATGGCTCTAGCTAGGAATTTCTCAAACCCTACGATCTTAGCCTCCCCACTACGTACTGAACACTCCCTACAATCCAGTCCAATCGTAGTGAGGGGCAGTGGGTGAGCCCTAATTGCCTACGATTGGCTATTCAGATGCATGGCCTGTCCCTCTATATCTGCACCAGTCGTAGTGTTTGACTCTTTGTACCCAAGAATTCCCTTCGATCCAGGCCAGGTCAGTACGATTTGGGGGCGCCCAAACTTAGCGTTTGAGAAATGACTTCCAGTCAAATAAATGAATACTTGCTATCCTTCAAGAGGAGTTGGGAAATGAAGCCCTGGTAGCAGACTTCTCCCTCAACCCTCTTCATAGATTTGACCATAGCTGTGATCACTGCTGTGATGGACCAGCAGCCTTTGAATACCTGTCCAGACTGAAAGAAAGGACTAAATGTTTCTAAACTAATGAGGCAGTCCCATAAATTGGGGATCTCACTTTTGGACATTAAAACTTATGGGGTTCATGGAAAAAATGACAAACCTTACCTAATATTTTTTTCTATGTGGCCTGAATCACACAACTTCTTTTTTTTTTTTTTTACCTTATCCCAGAATTCTGTCCTCAAGCAGGCCATTTTGGTGGGCTGAGGTAGCAGCAGGGCCTACACCAAGAAACTATCAAAATGAAAATATAGAAATATAGATGCAGTTATCTGTAATGTCACCCCATTGGCTGTTTATGACATGCCTCAGCAGCTGATGGACCAATCACAGCGCATATAGTGTCTCACTACAGGTTGCTATAGAGATAGACTCACCCTAAGTAGAGTCCTACAGCGCCTGTAGTAAAGCTGCTTTTGGCGCTCTTTGAGGCATTCTGTGCCTCATCCCTGGAGACTCTGAAATACTTGTAGGGGCTCACTACTGATGAGTTCACTTCAAAGGTGTCTAGTAAGTCTATTTGGCATGTGGGTGGGGGGAGGTCTGTTTTGACTTGTCTTTGCCTATATCCCACCTGGAAGTTGAGTTGGATGAATTGATGTTACATTGAATTTCTCTCCCAAGTGTTTTGTCCATGTTCTTTCCGTCTCTGAGAGCATGTGCCTTTGGAGGGAGGCTGTAACACTTGCCAATCTCGCTTTCCTTTATATTAAAAATGTTGTAGTGTTAAGTTTAAGTGCTGGGTTTTGAATAAGTGTCATTCTTGTTGTCTTGTATAAACATGCATATATCTCTTACACGCTCACCATATACCTTAAGTAAGTGTGTGTCTTGTATAAGGGCCGGGGGTAAACATCCCTCTAAATCTATAATATAGGCACCAGGGCATTTATTCATGACAATGTGAAAGATCCCACCAACATTTATGGAAGGTAGCGGGGTTAAAAAATAAGGGTACTCAGGGAAAATTTGTTGAAGAATTTTGAAGAAGGCAGGCTGTAAATTTTCATGCCTTTCAGAAACAAATTTGACATGTCGGATCGTCCATGCCTTTCAAACAATTTCCAAGACTTCGTAAGGTTTTTTACCCAAGAGGTCCATAAAAAAGTTAGGATAGGTAGTGTTACCTGAACACAACACCTTTTTTTAGGCCTAAGGCTTTAATTGACTCAAACATAGCTCACATTTTTCATATCACTGAGAAAGAAATGCCTCATTGGAAAATGGTACCTGGAATGAAAACCACCCAAACACGCAATGAATTCAATCCCAACAATGGCATGTTTTCTACTGCTCTTGGGTGGAAATTTCGTACTGCCGAGTAGTTTTTCACTGATGGGATATTCCTTTTCACTTGAGAAAAAGAGAAAGGAAGGAAATAACGGATGGGGTTTAAATAAATTTGTTTCCCGTTACCGCTGGATGAGATTAAAATGATAGATGCCGGTGAGAGAATGGGTGGAGGATGAATGGGGTGGTGGCTTGGTGGATGCAGGGACTGGATATGAGGCGGAGTAGAGGGGCAAGATGACCTACCGGTAAATGTTTGAGAATTTAGGTAAGGATGTGCTATTTTTTTTACAAGACTATAAGTAGCACCGCAGTTCTTCTGGTACGAGCACTTGGAACCATTTTTCAACATGACTCAGCTAGACCGTTACAAGACTCATTAGCAAGGCATGAAAAAAATATGTCAAGAAGCTATTTCTTTTTACTGAGGCAATTGCTAGGACATGTCTAAAATATTCTTCGGGTAAGAGGCTGAAAAAGGTTAATATTTTGTGTCGGGCTCATACTTTGTTGACTTTGGAATTCCTTCCTTCCCCCTCCCCCCCCAAAAAAAGGTGAAAAAGTACCATCATTTACAAGAAATGTATGGGAAAATATTTGATTTGTGTAGATGCTCAGCTCTGGCTGTTTGCCGGGTAGGGTCTGGTTACATGAAGCACACCTTTCTTATAAGCTAAAGAAGAAGCTAAAGAAGAGGCCTGGGACCAGGCCTTGCAGGGATGAGGGTGTAGGGTGGGGAGGAGTGCATCATGCCCATGGGTCGGCATGATGCACCAGTGAAGTACTGGCGAGTCTGCTCACCAGCACTTCATTGGTGCATCATGCCGACCCTCCAGGGATGCATACAGACAGGCTGTTGTTCCCAGTAAAGGGCATGGCATATTTACCTCGGTGTATCAATGTATTCACCGCTGATGCCCGAATGCATAATGCCCATTGATCGTCATGATGCATCATTGAAGTGCTCGCACGTCTGCTTTCTTGCACTCCATCATGCAAACTTTTCACGACAGTATCATGCATCGTGATGACCAATGGGCATGATGCACTAATGCATTAGCAGCCCATAAAGGGTTAAGATCCTTTGGTAGGGTGGGTGGGTCAGGGCGTAGGATTGGGGATTTGGGTGGCGTGGGGGACGGGATGCGATACGGCTCCCACTAAATGTTACCGACAGGCAAACCAAGATGGTGGTCCAACCACGGGAAGCCACTAGCTTCCAGGCAATTGGCAGTGAAGCCACAGTGGCTTCGTTAGGTTAAATGAAGACGGAAGATGCTACATTACTGATTGCTTCCTTCTACCCCCCCCCCTCACTCACACACACACACTTTCATGTGGTCCTGTCTTAGGAAGTGATCGTCTTTCTAACAACAGAGGTCCTGTGGGTTTTTGTTAAGATGTGTGAAAAAAACCGTTCCATACACCATCTTGAGAACCTTACTAAATTCAGGGGTGTGAAATCCCAGAAGTCTGGGATTTTTGACTTCAATAAGATAAGTTAATTAGATCTGTGAAAATCCATCTACCGTAATCCCCCGCGTATAAGGCGCAGCCCGCGTATAAGGCGCACCCCCAACAAAGGGAGGCCTGTCCCACGTATAAGGCGCACCTGTAAGAGCAGATTTTTGTTAATGTAGTACTGTTCTATAGTAAAAATACCCCCCCTATAAGGGGCACCCCAAACTCAAGGCAATTTTCCTCCCATGTATAAGACCCAGCAGCCTTTTGTTTGGCGTATAAGACGCGCCTTATACGCGGGAGATTACGGTAGAAAAAAATATCACTATATAGGAATTCCGAATTTTTCATTGTAATTTCTATAAGTATTTCCTTTTTGGAAACGCAGAAAATCAGGATAATTTCAGAATTTTCAGAGACTGCTGATCTCTGCTGTTTAAACAGATTTACCCCTTTCAATACTTTAATACTGTTGTAAAATATCATGTGCTCTATGATTCACCATTTCAAAGCCCTGGAAAAAAACTGATCGCAGATGCACTTTATCTGTCTGGTCTGAATCAGGGTGTGTCTGACACACAGGGTGCGCTTATACACAAGGAATTATGGTATAACTAATGGAAGCGCTCTGCAACCCGCTTACTAAGGGTTGATTTGAGTATGATTATGTTTTGCCCACCCTTAATTACTGTTTGAGAGATGAGGCTGGCAGTTTGCCACCAGCCGTCTCTGAAGCACAAGTTAAGATTTCGACATGGCTAGTTTACTGGGGGTGAGTTCAGGGAAATCCTATAAGCCGGTTTTAGGGTCAAATTGTCACCATTTTCTCTTAATTCTATAGTAAAAAAAAAAAACGGTCATAAGCCGGGGGGAGACTTTGGGAGAAATTTAGAAGCCGGTTTTGGTCAAAAAGAGAAAAAAAAATCTGGCTTATGACCGGGCTTTTACGGTACATGATGCATGAAGACAGCCAGAGCTACATTCATGTATCATGCTTACCATTCAAGGTTGATAACTTGATACTCTCCAGGATGCCCTACTATAGTCATTACCGGTAAGTGCTGGTGAGCAGAAAAGTGTACATGAACTCCTACTGCATTGGTGCATCATGCCGACCCTCCCCAACCATGTAGGCTGGGCATGATGCATTGCTGCAGCCCTGGCTAGTTACTCACCAGGGCTGCATTGGTGCATCATGAGGACCAATGGGTATGATGCATCAGTGCACTAGTGGCCCTTAGAGGGTGGAAGTGTAACATGTAGAACTACTGTAGATACAGGTCAAAGAGTGCTATCTGTCACTGTACTACCAACCCCAGTTCTCCTACCAAGCTACCACTTAGCCTAGATACCCCCCTCCTATCTATAACTGATGTACAGACAAACCCCATCAGGGCCTCTCCATGGTGACTGTATGTTTCTGCAGGATAATGGATGTACCGGTACTGTATGTAATACACCCTTGGTCTTTCTTCAGTCTCTCCATCTTTGCCTTCCCTCATTGCTTCCAATTTTAATCCCTCGCTCAACTCCCTCTTTCTCTCCCACTTGCACTTAGTACCTGTTCTTTCTGTGATGGGCATTGAAAAGGTTGGGGGGATGGGGCTATTCTTCAGACACATTTCTGCTACGTCTTTTTAAGCGAGAAAAATATTTCTTAAAACTGACCTTTGCCCATCTGCAGATATATCCTCACCATATTTATAAGGCACGGCATATTCCTGAGGATGGACCCCAGGCCCACCCTAAAGAAGCAGCAAAATCATTGATGTGCCTTATAATCAAGGATCCTAATCTAGCAGTAAATAATTATATCATTCTAGATGGACCTTATAGGATGCTTCCGAACTCAGGGTGCGCCATATACGCCTGGTATTACAATAGATTTCTCAGTTCACCCCTTCCCTTGGCCCCCATGTACAATTCCCTCATTCCCTGACTCATCTGTTCTCTTATACCCCATATGTATATAAAAAAAAACAACCTACCGCTCTGATCCTCCCTATCCTATCTACCATAACATCTATCCTATAAGGCAGACCTTATATGCAAGGTTTAACAGTGTTTTCTGATTGCCTTAGCATCCATAATCTAGGTCATCCAATCAGTGTCAGGGCGGGGTATCTTGTCACCCATATCCATATTGGAAGCCAATTCGATTGGGCTGCATTTCTTATTCATTTACAATGTCACACATACGCTGTGGACGAAATAGAATTCTCCCCTTTGCCACTTTGGGTATTGACTCAGTCGTGGGCCTGGGCCTGGGTTGTACAAAGACTGTTTTTAATCAGAGCCCAGTCAGGATTGAAGATAACAGAGTACCTCGCGTCTAGTACGCGGCTTATATGCAAAGATAGATCCCTGTGGGCCGATCCAGTACTGCAGCCTTGTTCTGGGTGCATGTAAACATTTAAAATGGCTGACAGCAGGTCGTACGGTAGCTATGGTAATTAATTAATCAACTAAAGCATAAAATAAATAGAGAACTAAACTCCCTGGTGTACAAGATGGCTCTCGGGGGAGAACCCCCCCTGGGGTGGAGCGGCCACCTTGTACGTCCAGTTCTCTCTATTTATAGTGATTAGGCCACACAAAAAAAATAACTTTGTCTACGGATTTTGGTTTTGAAAAAATGAGCGAAATTTTTATTTTTTTTAAAGAATTTTTTGGCGTTCAATGGATTCCTTGCTGGAAAAGTGAGGCCGGCGAAAAAAATTTATTTAAAAAAAGAAATTTGCTAAACATCACAAAGAGAAAACTTGTAGAAAGTGAAGCGCGCAAAATCCGTAGACGAGATTTTTTTCAAAGAAAAAAAACTTATATTTCCAAAAATATGGAAAGGGAAATCCGTAGACCAACTTATTTTTTTTAGTGTGGCCTTAGCACGCCAGAGCTGCAGTCATACGCCATGCTGATCGGCTTCCCTAGCCCACTTCAAAGGGTCTATAACTCTTCTTTCCTATCCCTTCAGATGTGTGTGTTGCACATGTGCTTGGACACGGATACATTCCATTGTGAAATCGTGTAATGTAGTTCTCACCATGAATATGACCTTAGCTGTCGGAATGACGTTAAACATTAATATCATGGCAGATACGATTGTTACTATAGAACAGTACTGGACATGTCATATTCAATGGGGTTGGGTGGAATACAATATGCCTGTATTCAATGGCTGACGATCATGTGACCTGCTGTAATGAATACTACTAAATATTTCTTTAAAAGCTTTCAAACCTGTGTAGCCATGACATAAATGCAAATGTCCACTTCTATGTAATATTTTTGCATTATATTCCCAGGGATGGTGCTGCCCTTATTCCACGAAGCCATTATATGGCTGAGTATAATAGAAATATTCCATGGTCGTGGACATTTGCCTATGTATTACTCACTCACATCTTGCTGACCTGTTAACAATATTGACCATTCCCTGTGTTTCGGTGTTTTAGGTGAGTGCCAAGTTTCCACATCCAGCTCCTGGGGTCTGTTCCACTCTCAGCTGGTAACAAGAAAATCGTATCTATGCTTCTTGGTGGTAAGCCATTAAAAAAGAAATGATCCAGGTATCAAACATGTTAATAAAAAATGAGGTAGGGTCGATTTTATTTTAATTTTGTTAATTTTCCTTAACCACTACAATGACTCGTTTGATCACTAGATTTGATTTCTTCTTCTTTTATTTTTCAGAAAATGCCCCAAAACAAGTTTCTTTTTTGTTTTTAATTTGGGAAACAAAAGCTGTAGTGTTTCGATAAGTAGTGTACCTGAAACACAAGTCATTTTTCAGGCTAAAAACAGCAAGAAATGCGATCAAATTGAATACTTCTTAAATCTTTTCCCATAGCTTATATTTCATTCAGTTAGGTATTGCACCTTTGTTCGTTTGAAGAAAAAGAAACCGTAAAAAGCAAGCAAGATAAAAGGAATTGACTCAGCTTTTGTTCTTCCATATTGAAAGTGAAAGGGGTTTCTGACATCAAAGGAGCTCAAACAGTTCAGTTTTTGGTTCATTCAAAGTTAAAAGCAAATGAAGGGAAATTTGTACAAAGACTGTAGAGCGATTTGTCATGTGCAGCCTCAAAAACTGAACCATTTCAGGACTGTACAGTGAATTTAGTACATCGGTTTGGCATGATGCATGAATGCAGAAAGTTTGGTAGTTTCTGCGGCAGGACTGGATGCATTCATGCATCATGACTACCAATGGGCGGGATGCATTATGACTACCAATGGGCATGATGCATTATGACTACCAATGGACATGATGCATCATGACTACCAATGGGCATCATGCATCATGACTACCAATGGGCATCATGCATCATGACTACCAATGGACATGATGCATTATGACTACCAATGGGCATGATGCATCATGACTACCAATGGGCATCATGCATCATGACTACCAATGGACATGATGCATCATGACTACCAATGGGCATGATGCATCATGACTACAAATGGACATGATGCATCATGACTACCAATGGGCATGATGCATCATGACTACAAATTGACATGATGCATCATGACGCCCAATGGGCATGATGCATTATGACTACCAATGGGCGTGATGCACCATGACTACCAATGGGCATGACGCATTATGACTACCAATGGGTGTGATGCATCATGACGACCAATGGGCATGATGCACCATGACTACCAATGGGCATCATGCATTATGACTACCAATGGGCGTGATGCATGATGACGACCGATGGGCATGATGCACCATGACAACCAATGGGCATGATGCATCGTGACTACCAATGGGCATGATGCATTATGACTACCAATGGGCATGATGCATCATGACTACCAATGGACATGATGCATCATGATGACCAATGGGCATGATGCATTATGACTACCAATGGGCATGATGCATTATGACAACCAATGGGCATGATGCATTATGACTACCAATGGGCATGATGCATTATGACTACCAATGGGCATGATGCATCATGACTACCAATGGACATGATGCATCATGATGACCAATGGGCATGATGCATTATGACTACCAATGGGCATGATGCATCATCCTAACCCTATGGAGTCGATTCACCCCCGGAGGGTTGGCATGATGCTCCAGTGAAGTGCTGGTGAGCAGGCTCAACTGCTTCATTGGAGCATCATGACAACCAAAGGGCATGATGCGCACTCCTGCGTGACCAGCCCCTAAAGGCTTAAAGAGCTTCTTCAGTACCTTATGATCTGTGGTGGATACTGCTGTGACAAGAATTCACCAGTGCTACATTCATGCATCATGGCAACTAGGCGGCAACTACCTTAAAACCCTAGTCATAAGCCGGCCCCAATCATAAGCCGGGAGGTGAGTTCAGACCAAACTTATAATAAAAAGCTGTCAATTTATATTGATTTCTATTAAAATATGGTTAAAAAACTTTTAAACTTTTGGAAAACCCCAGTCATAAGCCAGGGGTAGACTTTGGGAGAAATTTAGAAGCTGGATCAAAAAGTAGAAAAAAAATCCGGCTTATGACCGGGCTTTTACGGTATATATGCAGTGTCACCACAGTCTCTCTGCTAAGTTTTAATTATAATTTTTTGGCATTCAATGGATTCCTTGCTGGAAAAGTGAGGCCGGCGAAAAAAATTCATTTAAAAAAAGAAATTTGCTAAACATCACAAAGAGAAAACTTGTAGAAAGTGAAGCGCGCAAAATCCGTAGACGAGATTTTTTTCAAAGAAAAAAAACTTATATTTCCAAAAATATGGAAAGGGAAATCCGTAGACCAACTTATTTTTTTTAGTGTGGCCTTAGCACGCCAGAGCTGCAGTCATACGCCATGCTGATCGGCTTCCCTAGCCCACTTCAAAGGGTCTATAACTCTTCTTTCCTATCCCTTCAGATGTGTGTGTTGCACATGTGCTTGGACACGGATACATTCCATTGTGAAATCGTGTAATGTAGTTCTCACCATGAATATGACCTTAGCTGTCGGAATGACGTTAAACATTAATATCATGGCAGATACGATTGTTACTATAGAACAGTACTGGACATGTCATATTCAATGGGGTTGGGTGGAATACAATATGCCTGTATTCAATGGCTGACGATCATGTGACCTGCTGTAATGAATACTACTAAATATTTCTTTAAAAGCTTTCAAACCTGTGTAGCCATGACATAAATGCAAATGTCCACTTCTATGTAATATTTTTGCATTATATTCCCAGGGATGGTGCTGCCCTTATTCCACGAAGCCATTATATGGCTGAGTATAATAGAAATATTCCATGGTCGTGGACATTTGCCTATGTATTACTCACTCACATCTTGCTGACCTGTTAACAATATTGACCATTCCCTGTGTTTCGGTGTTTTAGGTGAGTGCCAAGTTTCCACATCCAGCTCCTGGGGTCTGTTCCACTCTCAGCTGGTAACAAGAAAATCGTATCTATGCTTCTTGGTGGTAAGCCATTAAAAAAGAAATGATCCAGGTATCAAACATGTTAATAAAAAATGAGGTAGGGTCGATTTTATTTTAATTTTGTTAATTTTCCTTAACCACTACAATGACTCGTTTGATCACTAGATTTGATTTCTTCTTCTTTTATTTTTCAGAAAATGCCCCAAAACAAGTTTCTTTTTTGTTTTTAATTTGGGAAACAAAAGCTGTAGTGTTTCGATAAGTAGTGTACCTGAAACACAAGTCATTTTTCAGGCTAAAAACAGCAAGAAATGCGATCAAATTGAATACTTCTTAAATCTTTTCCCATAGCTTATATTTCATTCAGTTAGGTATTGCACCTTTGTTCGTTTGAAGAAAAAGAAACCGTAAAAAGCAAGCAAGATAAAAGGAATTGACTCAGCTTTTGTTCTTCCATATTGAAAGTGAAAGGGGTTTCTGACATCAAAGGAGCTCAAACAGTTCAGTTTTTGGTTCATTCAAAGTTAAAAGCAAATGAAGGGAAATTTGTACAAAGACTGTAGAGCGATTTGTCATGTGCAGCCTCAAAAACTGAACCATTTCAGGACTGTACAGTGAATTTAGTACATCGGTTTGGCATGATGCATGAATGCAGAAAGTTTGGTAGTTTCTGCGGCAGGACTGGATGCATTCATGCATCATGACTACCAATGGGCGGGATGCATTATGACTACCAATGGGCATGATGCATTATGACTACCAATGGACATGATGCATCATGACTACCAATGGGCATCATGCATCATGACTACCAATGGGCATCATGCATCATGACTACCAATGGACATGATGCATTATGACTACCAATGGGCATGATGCATCATGACTACCAATGGGCATCATGCATCATGACTACCAATGGACATGATGCATCATGACTACCAATGGGCATGATGCATCATGACTACAAATGGACATGATGCATCATGACTACCAATGGGCATGATGCATCATGACTACAAATGGACATGATGCATCATGACGCCCAATGGGCATGATGCATTATGACTACCAATGGGCGTGATGCACCATGACTACCAATGGGCATGACGCATTATGACTACCAATGGGTGTGATGCATCATGACGACCAATGGGCATGATGCACCATGACTACCAATGGGCATCATGCATTATGACTACCAATGGGCGTGATGCATGATGACGACCGATGGGCATGATGCACCATGACAACCAATGGGCATGATGCATCGTGACTACCAATGGGCATGATGCATTATGACTACCAATGGGCATGATGCATCATGACTACCAATGGACATGATGCATCATGATGACCAATGGGCATGATGCATTATGACTACCAATGGGCATGATGCATTATGACAACCAATGGGCATGATGCATTATGACTACCAATGGGCATGATGCATTATGACTACCAATGGGCATGATGCATCATGACTACCAATGGACATGATGCATCATGATGACCAATGGGCATGATGCATTATGACTACCAATGGGCATGATGCATCATCCTAACCCTATGGAGTCGATTCACCCCCGGAGGGTTGGCATGATGCTCCAGTGAAGTGCTGGTGAGCAGGCTCAACTGCTTCATTGGAGCATCATGACAACCAAAGGGCATGATGCGCACTCCTGCGTGACCAGCCCCTAAAGGCTTAAAGAGCTTCTTCAGTACCTTATGATCTGTGGTGGATACTGCTGTGACAAGAATTCACCAGTGCTACATTCATGCATCATGGCAACTAGGCGGCAACTACCTTAAAACCCTAGTCATAAGCCGGCCCCAATCATAAGCCGGGAGGTGAGTTCAGACCAAACTTATAATAAAAAGCTGTCAATTTATATTGATTTCTATTAAAATATGGTTAAAAAACTTTTAAATTTTTGGAAAACCCCAGTCATAAGCCAGGGGTAGACTTTGGGAGAAATTTAGAAGCTGGATCAAAAAGTAGAAAAAAAATCCGGCTTATGACCGGGCTTTTACGGTATATATGCAGTGTCACCACAGTCTCTCTGCTAAGTTTTAATTATAATTAGTGGAGGTAAAATCAACCAAACCAATCACACAAGTTGCTTGTGAGGAGCTACTCACGAGCAATGCATTAGTGCAGCCTAAGAAGAAGTAAATGTAAATTCTTGGACACTAGGCTGTCCTTAAAGGTGTAGGAGTATATATGTAAATGAGTAAGATGAGTAGTGAGGATAATTCATGAATATTGATAAACAGGGTGCAGAATACAGAAATCTCAATCTACTGGTGTTATACCGAGGTTGCAGGTTCCTTAATAGGGGGCACCATTGGTTGAACTGGTACCTAGAGAGGTAAGTACTGATAACAGCCAGCATGATGCAGTTGCAGCAGAACAGAACAAACAAACCTGCATTTTTCTCATCCACGCATCTTCTAGCTCCATGCGAAAACCTTGGTAATGCGTATGCTCCTTATACGCGGTAGTTTTCGGTATGTGGCATTTAGAGGGTTAATCCCCGCTGCCTTGCTCACAGTGGCAAGGTGACCCATCCATTTCCTAATGTCAGGATGGCTGTAAGCTACACACACCCTGTGTTTATTAATTCATGCCATACTTGGAGCAGAGCGAGAGTGGTATCTAAACACGCGCCCTGTGTATAATGGTATAAGGTAGGCTGACCATGACACGGCCACTTATCTTATTGGCTTTAGATGCTGATCAATGGGCATGATGCATTAATGCATTAGGGGCCCATGTGAGGGTGAATTCACCCTGTACAAGCAGAGTGAGAGCGGTATCTAAATATGCAGTCTGTGTGTACTGGTGTAAGGTAGGCTGACCATGGCACAGCCACCTAGCGTATTGGTCCTAGATGCTGACCAATGGGCATGATGCATTAATGCATTAGGGGCCCATGTGAGGGTGAATTCACCCTGTACAAGCAGAGTGAGAGCGGTATCTAAATATGCAGTCTGTGTGTACTGGTGTAAGGTAGGCTGACCATGGCACAGCCACCTAGCGTATTGGTCCTAGATGCTGATCAATGGGCATAATGCATTAATGCATTAGGGGCCCATGTGAGGGTGAATTCACCCTGTACAAGCAGAGTGAGAGCGGTATCTAAATATGCAGTCTGTGTGTACTGGTGTAAGGTAGGCTGGTGCCTTTGATGTTTGGAGCTAGCCCCCTAGTGGTGCGTGGAGGTACCGTGAGGAGCAGGTGCCAGGTGTGGTCTGGTACAGATGAGAGTGAGTCATTGTATCTCAGAGCTGAATACCATATTGGCAAGTCTAAGTGCTGGGGACTCAAATGAGTGGCAGGGCTAATGGTGGTATTGAAATCAATCTTAAGCTCTTCAGTTTGTACAGGGAAACAACGCCTGAGGGTGGGGGAGGGGTCACACAGAGGTATCTCAGAGCTGAATACTGTGTTGGCTCGTTTTAACTCTTTAATGATGCATCATGTTCGGTGGTCCTGATACACCGATCAATGGCTGACAGGTTACTCCCCTGGTCCATCATGCCAGCCCTCAGGAAGTGTATCAGCATGATGCATAAATGCATCCCTCGTGAATTCATTGCAGAGGCTGCATCATGCCTTGATCTGAAGACCTTAAGGAGTTTAGTCCTGGGGTCTCAGAGGAGTCGCGGGGGTCGAGGGTGGGGGTATTGAAATCAATCTTAAGCACTAAATTCAGTTTTCGAAAGAAGTGCCAGTCTCAAATAAAAGCTAGGGAACTGGGGCCCGTTTGAAATATCCAAGCGCCAGGGTCCTTAAACAGGCCACTCCGGTACTTGACCCATTTCTGCCTGGTGCACCTCATGACACATTACCCCCTATGTACCTACCAACTCCTCACTATCATCCCTAGCACCCCACCACCTTACTACCCCACCAGCCAGCCTCAAAGAACCCTCCCCACCCAGACTCATCTAATCTACCACTACTACGAGGGGCTCCTAACCACTAGAAGGTACACTAGTTAACCCTGCAAGGCCCACTTGGCATCATGATGCATGAATGTAGTAGACCTGGTGACAGGGGAATGGAAGTTTTCCCTGAATTCAGGGGTTTTCAAATTCCAATGGATTTTGATTGGGCATTTCAGGATATTTCATGCTTAAGTCACTTTGACCCTTGTGAGGAGTGTGGACAGGGCTGTATTCATACATCATGATGAACCGATGGGTTTGATGCACTCTTTAACACTTCCAGGTTTATCAGTGCATTGATCCAACGTGTTCTTTGTCATAGTTATTCATGATGCACTCTGTCACAGGGCATATGGAAGCCTGTAGTCTGAGAGTGAGAGTATAGGTGTTCTAATTATAGAGAAGGGGTGACACTCCTGAGACACGGTCATCTCTGCACTACAGGAGTGTTCAATATGCACAGATCAAATGCAAGAGGGTACTGTAAGGTACCATAAATCCTTGTGCATAAGACACACCTTGAGTTAGGGAAAATAGTATAGGGCTCAGCATGGGCAATTGATTTTGTGTAGTTCAGTTCTGACATACCCTGAGTTAAGGTGAATTCTATGAGGTGAATCTTGAGGGCAAGAATCTGCAGTACTTATATTTGCTGGGGTCTGTCCGTCACAGAATGGTTTTAATCAATATTATTAGGTTGGGATATAAAACCAATCAGTCAAAGGTTCTGATGGACCTGGAATTGTAGCAGGTACATTTAAATATTACTGGTGCACAGAACACATTGTAGTATAAGGTCAGGTTGCACAGACATTGTATGTCTTACTCTACTTGGAGCGCGTTCATGGATTGGTATATTGAATGTACTCGCACCCATTAGGCTTGCTATTCCCACCTTGGAATCCACTTCTAATTTACCAAAGTACCTCTGGTTCTTCTAACGACCTACCTTAACCCTTTAAAGGCCATATATAGGGCATCAAGGGAATTGGTCGCCATGATGCAGGAATCGTTCGCCATGATGCAGGAAATCAGTCCTGGTGAGTAACTCGCCAGGACTAAATTCATGCATCATACCAACATTATGGAGTTGATACAGTCCGGGAGAGTCAGCATGATGCACCAATGGGCATGATGCATTCCTGCATTAGCGGTCCCTAAAGGTGTAAGCTCAGAGCGAGAAGACCGTGCCATTCCCACCCACCAGTCCCATGCAATTACCGGGTCCATAGCAATCACATTCCCTAACCTGCAGTGACACTACGGACAAGCCATTGGGAACACTTAATTACCTGTGAAGGGTGGGGTGAAAGATTCAGGCCACAGGCATAGGAGGAAAAGCTTAAGCATTGTGTATTCCTTTCCTATGTCTGTAGTTAATAGAGTTATATGTAGAAGCCCTGAGCGAAGGCGACATGGATTTACCTAATGCTTCAGAGATGACATTTGCTCTAATTGTATGAATTCCTAACATTCCCTCGGGGCTTTCCTATCAAGCCGAACCAATATTTGTCAAGCAGGAAGATAGAATTGCTATAATGTATTTTGGTTAGCAAGATGAAGTATCTCTGCATTAGTCATAGGCGTTATGTTCACAATGCACCAACCATAGTAAGCAGGTGCCAAAGATCAGGTGTCTTGTTTATTTTACTTAAATAATTATGATTTTATAATGCTTCATTTGTACAAGGAATAAAGTGCTACTTTGAATTTCATGACTAAAACTCAAGGAGAGCATAGAACATGTTGTTTTTAACATGGTTTCTTTCCGTTTCTCAATCTGCCTTTCTCAGTGAATTGTTCCGAGCTCCCGGGAGAGTTTACCAACACAAAGCTTTGTATGCCATACCTACTTTCTATTTGCCCTTAGAGCAGGGTCTAAGGGAATAGTCATTATTCATCAACAAGAGGGGTGGTGAGTTTGAGGGGGAAGTGTAAAACCTTTTGACCCCTCTTGAGGGGGGACTTAAAAGATGTGGCATCTTTTTAGCAAAAATAAATCTGTGCTCTAATATAGATCAAAGAGGGGCATGGAAATTTTCAGCGCCTCTAGTGCCAGGGGAGGTGCAAATATATATCAGCCATTGAGTGGGCGGCATCAAAGGTTTTTTGCACATCTGCATGAAAACTTGCGCCACCACACTGTTGATAAATAATGACTGCTCCTTAAAGCCTTGAAGTATGAAACCTTCGTTCACAAAGAGCGTTTCCGTCCCCCGGGTCTAGGTGTAGACGGTTGATCTTTGCTACTGCCATAGCGACCGGCAAAGCTCCTTGGGACCTAGAAGCCATTTATCATTGGGGATTATTATTCACGGTGACGCGGGTATGTTATGCTGAGAAGACAGTGGCTTTTTATGACTGGGTCCCCCCGGACCCTGACTAGCATAATTCATCCTGTCTTCTTGGGCTGATGTTGTGTTTGCATAGAAAGATAGTATCTTAAACCATTTGAAGACACCATTGTACAGAAAGAAGAAAAGCACAGGGAAACAGGGAAAAGGCAGGGCATTGGAATCTATATCATTCTATTGCCAAAACAAGGGGAAAGGAAATGGTGACACACATTGAAAGGTTTTTAATTCATAGTATGAAAAACTCATATTAGTGCCAAAAGGTCATTAATGCATCTATGCATCCTGCCTACCCCAGAAACCTGGCATCAACCTCAGATGCTGCCTGATGCATAATGATGACAAATTGAATTTGAAGCCTTAAGTCATCATTAACGGGTAGTCCTATGTATACATATTCATAGTGACAAATGCAAATCACTTCTCCCTAATGAGCTTTCTCTTGATTATGCAAGCCTACATTGCCCAAGGGTCTTCAATAAATCATGTATTCACTTCTTCACCCAAATTTGACCCCTTGCCCCTGTTGCAATGTGTACACTTTTGAACTACCCCATCCACTCATTACCCTAATCTCCTGCGTATAAGGCGCGTCTTATATGAGAGGTTTTAGTTCTTCCTGGATCCACAAGGGGGAGATCAAGACCTTCATTTTGATATTTTACACTCCCATATAACCTCATCAGCTGAATATGGGGTCCAGGGGGGTCTGGGGGGTCCATGCAACACATAGGTTTTTGAATTTTCAAAATCCATTCAGTAGAACAAAAGTTATGATTTTTTTATTTTTCTGGTCAAATCTCTAAACTCTAGGTGCGCCTTATATGCGGGGTGCGCCTTATATGCAGGAGATTACGGTATGTACATACTCACATACCCAAATTGTTCCAGTCTCAGTTACGGCATCAGCCAGATTGTTAGTCTCTAGCTTCAGTTGTGGCTTCAATTATGGCTTTAACCAAATTTTTCCCATAGTGGCTTCAAATATGGCTTCAGCCAAATTGCTCCAGCCGTTATCTTAATAAAGGCTTGACTTGTGGCTTTGACCAAAGATTTATTGACCAGCTGTATAAATAACCATGCAGCATGTCTATCCTTTATAAATATTGATGCATGAAGCTAGGTACCCCATGGTTTGTCTGGCCCTGTCTATGGGACCAGGCAAATAAAAGAACACTTGCTATCCTTCGAAAAGAGTAGGGGAATGATGCCCCAGTAGCGGTTTTCCCCCTCAACCCTCCTCATAGATGCAGGCATTCATCTCATAGATTCAGTCATTCATAGATTCGGTCACTGCTGTGTCAGGCAGCATATAAATACCTGTCTAGCTGTTTGGACAAGCAGCTTTTAAAAACCTGTCCATAAAGAAAACAAAGGACTGCGAACCATAGAAATGTCTGCTAACTTTTAAGTACTATTAGTGGACATAAAATCAACCAAACCAAACCAAAGGGACCCCTCATGAATTATGGGTGCTGCATTCATGCGTCATGACAGCCCGGTGGGATTAAAAACACTCTTGATGGGTCAGCATAATAGATATATATAGTGATTGCCAGCAATTGGTGCAACCTTGCTACAGTGGTACATCTTCACTAACACCTAGCACCTAAAAGATCTGATAAAATTTAGGGGAGTTATGCTGTGCCCCAAAGGGTGAAAACTCCCCAAAATCCCAAAATCACTTTCATGAAAGCAGGTGAAAGAGCAGAATTTAGTGGCATCATATAGTCTATACAGTCGCCTTTTCCTCCAAGACTACCTTCTATATGGTTTACTGACAGTACCCACCATGGTGCCAGGATCTTCCCTAACCCACCCACACATGTGGTCAGCATGCGCCCAGCGGTACATGAGAGTGGGGCACTCGGCGATGATTTCCCCGAGGGGCGGGTGCTCCCTGACCAATGGCGCCCTGATAGCACAGTGCTGTACCCTATAAGGCTAGCTCACCTGGGACATAACATCTCTGTATGGGCAAATGGCACACTCCACCTGTGTGCCTTTTTCTGTGAATGAGGGCCTCAGTGCTTGCAGATTGTGATGCCCACGGAACATTTAGCACCTGCACAAGAGAGTACCGATTATTTACAATTGATCGCCAGTGGGACAGAGCTTCTATGATATTATACATCCATGATATTGTACTTTGCAGTTTTTTTCTTGTCTGGAGGTTGTATGTATATAAAGGAATGGCAAATCTTTCAGTCTCAAACTGTAACCTGCCGGAAAGCCATCAACTTGGGGTGTGGCTTTTACGCAGATGCGGCTTATGTGGGGTTTTACATTACCTTACCACTGCATATATATATATATATATATATATATATATATATATTTATACCATCAGTCACAACCAAGAGCTGCATGCACACCTCCTCCAGCCCCCCAGTCTCATGTCAGCTGACCCACTCCTCCTGTCACATAACTCCTCTAGACGCGGCTGTCTGTTCCCATAGTGCCATGCGACAGTCGGGATTTGGAAATGTCCCAGTAACTGGAGATAACCTGTAATGTTGGTTTAGTATTGTTCCCTTCACTCACTCCCCTTAGTCTGTGTGTCAGGCTAATTGAAGGAGAGTACAAGTAGGATAAATATTACTGTATCGCTGCATTTAAGCACCCGGTTCTGAATGAGTGCTGGCGGTATCGTCGTCATGAAATACGCCTTATGCACTGAAAACCAGACCTTGAATACGTACTTGTCTTGTATATGACAAGATGGTACACAATTCCAGAGATGTACTACACAGAGATGCCACTTTTCCTGGTTTACCAGGAATTCCTGGTTTTGATTCCAAGATTTCTGTATTAAATTATGTTAAATTCCTGGGAAAATGTGTCCCAAAGTCCAGTTTTCCTGGTTTTTGAAGCCAGTGAGTGGCATCTCTGACAACAGCATCCTGTACAATTGAATTAGGAGGGTTTTCTGCCGCTGATAAAGGGGCACCCCGTCTGGATGTAACTCCAGGGGTATATAAATGAAAGGAAAGATCATTAACAGGGAAAATGTGAAAAATACCATAGTTCCTTGACTAAAAGGCCCACTGTGCCTTCGTGAACCTTGCAAAAAAGGGGTGTGCTGTATAGGAGGGGTAAAAAAGACAACAAGATTGAAATAGTTTCAAAGTTTAGATAAGTCTTAGGCGTGCCTTATAAAATTCTCTGGAACTGAGGCTGCACCATAAAGGCAAGGTGTTTCAGTAAGTTAGTATATTTGGTAAAATCACCCTGTATAGGATAAATGGACAGATGGTGGTCAGTAGTAGGGAGCCCAAATGGTCTCCATTTCTTATCGGT
Source organism: Acholoe squamosa (assembly GCA_949317995.1). Classification (NCBI taxonomy): domain Eukaryota; kingdom Metazoa; phylum Annelida; class Polychaeta; order Phyllodocida; family Polynoidae; genus Acholoe; species Acholoe squamosa. Next base: position 71,070,099 of record OX439046.1, on the reverse strand, counting down.
TCTCACTAATCTCATCAGCATCCTCAACATCTGGCCACTAGCTGTTGAAGCTTAGAAAATAAGTCTTAAAGCAGTGTCTAGGGGATCTGGTCATACTTACTACCATGGATGAGGAAATCAAACTGTGTGAGCTTTGTGGAGAAAGGTATATCATTTTGTACCTCATTTCAACACGTTCTATAGCATGGTGAAAAAGGTGGAAAGAGATGTAGAAAACCTATGAACATTTCCTTTTACCCCTCCCCCTCCTCCCCCTCCCCTCCCCAGCCAGCCATTCCTCGTCCACCCACACTTTGACACAGTTTAAAAAGGTCACTCCTTAAAGGCCACGACAGAAAAAGTCAGACATGTCCAGGCTTCCCACACGTTTGGCCTTCAGTTAAACCCATTACCAGCAGTACAATGTCTTAATACGCTCTATAGCATATGAGTATACCTTTTCCGATGAATGCAGTGATGTAGAGTGTTTCGGCGCTCTTACATTAATGCTTTGTCCTAGCCCTATGGGGTTGAAGTTTTCCTTAACTACGCCATTTTGGAGACCTCGAGTTTAACGTCAATTAAAAGTAGGTCATCGTAGACCACCAACGGTGCACAGATGTTGAAAAGTTGACAAAACACATAAAGTTTCATTCCCCAAGAGATAACTGTAATGAAACAATCCTAAGATGAAAAAAAAAAGTTACCCTTAAATTTGGTTTGCTCAGAACCGACCAAAACATCGGTTCACAAAAAGCCGAGGTTACGGCAACTTTACTGCCTTAACTTCGAAAAAAAGTTAAGATTTTTGTTAATTGTAACGGAATCTATCTTAAGGATATCCTCAACTTTGAGGACATCCTTAACCTGTTAAGGAAATTCTCAAGGACAAAAAAGTTACGGAAAGTTTCAAGATAATTGGTAATTGTAACGGAGATTGTCTTAACCCTACCTTAAGACTTTTCCGAGGTCTTTATGTAACGAGGCCCAGGGACACTGCAATCAATTGATGATTGTTCTCTTGGGGAGTTATAGCAAACACTTTGCCTTCATACATGTTAAACCAATAGTCCAAAGCTGTTTAGCACTTCATCTATTTTGACAACTATTTATAGCGCACGCAATACCTCCAGGTTAATGTGTGTACCATTAATTTTTCCCTAATTCCCATGTTTTCAAGTTCTAAAGACTCATACATTCCTTTACCAAAGCATTTTGGTTGAGCATTTCAGGGATTTTCATGCTCGGTCACTTTCATCCCTGTACGTTATTGGATATTTGTCAGGTTTCAAACTGGAGTAAAAAGTATCCCAATTAATAGCTTTATCATTGGTAAGTGTCTTAAAGTTGAGCCAGATATTCTACAATGAGAACCTTACTTCCTCACGATCCTCAGTAATCATAGCAAGACAGCGAGGGACTCATTGTGTGACTCAACAAGGAACTCACCGAGCATTCATGGACATGCAAACAGCATTAGGTCTCTGTGTATGCTAGATGGGAAGTGTGTGCTCTCTATACATAGCGTAAATTCTTTCATATAAGCTTCAGCTACTAGAACCAAAATGCTTATTGTGGCTTATAGGAGGTTCCCAATGTCAGGGTGTGGCTTATATGAGGTATTTGCCACTATAAAACAGTACTGAACTGCCAATTTCCATGCCTTGGGTGCGACTTATAGCTTCATTCAAAGTCGGGGTTGTGGCTTATATGCGGGGGCAGCTTTTACAAGAGAATTGACGGTAGACACTGAAATTGGGTTTTCACAAATTGATTTCTACCAGAGAAAACACCCAGGCCATGTCTAGCTGTGTTTGAGTAGGGGTGTGGATGGGAAAGGGTGTATGGAAAGGTGTGTGGGTGTGGGAGGGGGGAATAGATCTGTATACCTCGGGGAGGTAACCTGAAACAATTTTTTTTTTCTGGCCTTAAACCACCTGTAATTTTTCGGGGGAGGGGAATCCATTCCTTAATTTTCAGCCTAAGTTTGGGGCCTAAAATAACCATTGTCCCTGACTATGTGTTCATTTATATAACCTAACATGAACTAACACCAGACTATGTTTATGACTTACAGGTGAGTACGATTTCACAGTTCCAGCTCCTGGGATCCGTCCATTTTACATAAATCGCAGCTCCATGGGCAGGTGGTGAGCCTTATGACCTAGCAGTAAAGTAAAATTGTTGCGGGTCGAAAAGAATTAGGATAGGTAGGTAGGTTTTTCTGCTGCAAAATCAGGGGATGCAGCCCTGGTGAATGATGGAACTCGCCAGTGCTGCATTCATGCATCATGACGCCTAATCAACATGAGGCATTAATGTATTAGTGACCCTTAAAGGGTTAAAGGGTTAGTGAAAATCAGGATTGCATTTAGTAGGAGAGTTCTGTCAGCTAGATTAAATTACAGTTCCCATCACATATTGTGTGGGATGTGTTAATGTCACGCAGCCTGTCAGAAAACAACAGACCAAGAGACGCTCGTAGAAGCGTCACTCCAGGTTGGTATTCATTATCTAGAATTGGCTATTCCTTTTACTCGAATACTTGAAGGGCTGCTATTGCTGAAACACATTACGCCCCCTGGATGCCATGAAGTGCTGGTGAGCAGATCTAGAATTTCCAGCACTTCCTTGGTGTATCATGCCAATGAGAGTGTATCAACCCTCCATTGCATCAAAGCATTTTCATTCTTTTTGTGAGTTAAGCTCAGAGTAAGAACCTAGACTAAGCCTTATCCTCAGGAGGAAGATGTGATAGGAATAGCAAGGTCCTGGATCAATCTGCAGTCTAAATCCTGTCTCAGCATTTCAATCAGTTCCATTTTTCCTCTCATGAACCAACATTAATCTAGCAGAAAATGGAATGGCCATGTTTGAAATTCAAACTTGAGGGTTGTTTCCACCGAGGCCCTGTGATGGTTTGAACCATTAAGGGCCACAAAGTGCCTCAAGCCTAGTACGGTAGTTGTCTTCTTATGCCAGTCAGGCCCCAGCATGCACGCGACTACTGTGATATCGATGTATCATGTTGACCCATCAGTGTGATGCAATGGGATCCAGCCAAGTCTCCAGGGATGTATATCTGCATTATGACGGATTAAGGCACTTTGTAGGATTTACAGGGTTAACTATTTCAGGCTATGAAGTGATTTGATGCATCATGTTTTTGGTTGATATGATGAGTCTGATGCATGAATGCATCCATGGTGAGTTACTCACCACAGCTGCATTTATACATCATGCTAAACTTACAGGGTTTATTTTATTCTACATTGATGCATCATGCCGACCAAGGAACATGAACCTGGAGGCATTGTGTGGCCTTTGGGTTTAACCCTTTAATGGTTTAACCCTTTAAGGGCTGATGGTGCATTAATGCATCGTGCCCATTGGTTGTCATGATGCACCAATGAAGTGCTGGTGAGCCTGCCCACCAACACTTCATTGAAGCATCATGCCGACCCTACAGTTTTGATACATATATACTCCCTGAGGGTCAGCATGATGCTCCAATGCTGATGTTCTGGCAAGCAGTTTTGCCAGAACTTCATTGGTGCTTCATGATGACCAATTGGCATGATGCATTAATGCACCAGTGGCCTTTAAAGGATTAATGGTTTAACAGATACAAATGTTACATGCGCAGGATCAAACAAACCATCACCCGCCATCAAACACACTCAGTAACAGGAACTGCTACTGATGGCCATATTAGAATAGAAGCCGCTAACACTTAGCCCTTTAATAGCCGCTAATGTCTTTATCTGTCAACCCTTAACAAGAAATGCGGTTGTGACCGCGTAAAAAAATGCCTCCCGTCGTTTATGTCAGTATACCAGTGTTTGATGACATGTCTCATAAAAGCAGACATAAAGAAGATTTCACAATTATCAATTTCTCTATTCAGTAATTTTGTATTGTGAGACCTCATCACATGGGGCAAATGTAATCATCATAGCGCACTCCCGTACCGCTTCGCGGTACCGCCACTACACGGGGGGGAGGCGCTAAAAAATATTGGGGGACTTGGTAATAGAAAGTTAACTGCAAGAGAAAATGTAAAGGATGGAAGAGAGTGACAAAACGTGGTTTGGAAAACTACAGACTTTATTGTTCATGCACCATGCCAATTGATGAGCATGATGCATAAATGGTGAGTCTCGGTGCATTTATAGACCCAGATGTGTACTGTAGAAGCAGTAAAGGTTGGGGTGACATCTTATAGGTATGTTAGTGAAGTCTAATGTAGTTTTCCTGCCATGTATTTAACCTTAGCTGTCAACATAGTACCATATTGGTCTGCACTTAGCTTGAATAAGCGCCGGTCTTGAATAAGCGTCGGGGTTCAGGTGTATTGAATTTTTAAAATACACTATTATTGAAGTTTTAAATAAGTGCCAGTCTTGAACAAGCACTGGGGTGAGTGAACCGGGTTGAAATTAATTAGTGCCCGGGCACTTATAATGGTAAATGTACTTGTAATTGGACCGGCCCTCAATTTAGTGCCGCCTTGTAACAAAAGGAACATGACCCATTGGGAATGTAATCATGTGTAAAATATTAAAAGGGTTAATGCGACTGTGATGTTCAAAGAGTGATGAACTAAATGGTGAATTGAAGCTGTCGCGGATTGCCATCCTACTTAACCCACTCTCCCAGTACCCAGCCCATTTCTGGATATCATTATTCCAGATCGCTACTCTCAATAATTCAGTTAAAAATGACAAAGTGTCTCAGCACCTTTCAAATCTGCATCTGAGCACTTGGCAGGCATTCCTGTGCATGCATGGCAGTTAGTAGATGACAAGGAGGGAGTCACATGATGTGTCCATTGTTTGGTGTCATGCGCAGAGTGGGGTGGGTGAGGGGGATGATGGGAAGGCCAGTTATTTGCATAATACTGTCTACAATAGAGGACTTCTATATTATGCTATTCAGTTATACTAACAAAATGACAAGGGTAGTCTACATATGCTTTTGATCTTTTCAATGCCTATTGTGCATTTATGCATCGCGCCTATTGGTTGTCATGATGCATGAATGCACCCGTGGTGAGTAACTCGCCAAAACTATGTTCGTGCATCATGGGCCTATGGGCTTCATATAGCGACTGCCAAAGGGTCAGCATGATGTACCAATGAAGTGGTGGCAAGTAGACTTAATAACACTTCATTGGTACACTGCATTATTGACAGGGTTCCCACTCCGACTCATCAATTAACCCATTAAGGGCATTGATGCATCACGCCCATTGGTTGGCATGATGCATAAATGCAGCCCTGGTCATTAACTCACCAGGGCTACATTCAAGCATCATACCGACCCTACAAGGCAGATACACAATTTTCCGGAGGGTCGGCATGAAGTGCTGGTGAGCAGACTCGCCAGCACTTCATTGGTGCATCATGACAAAAAATGGGCATGTTGCACTCCTGCATCAGTGGCCTTTAATGGGTTAAATGTCCATTGTGTGTGTCTTATAGCACCAGCAAAAGTTGGGGGTGCGCCTTATAGGCGAGTATATTATACTATGGAAGAGTACCACACTGGTTATATCTAGCCCCAGATATACCTTGTACCGTTCTCTACAATATGGGGTAGGTGTACCTCTGGTTTATAAGGGCCCTATATGCAAAGTAATATGGTTGTATTGGTATGAACTCCACTGTGTGAATGTGTGTGAGATGGACAGTGCCAATACGGCTGTGGGGTTCATGTGGGCTGTGGGGGCTGCAGTGACAGATCATGGAATTGCCGCCATTCCAAGAATACCAACCCCGGCACGCCATAGTTAGATGGACCCACTCTGTAGTTAACCCTTTAAAGGCTGCTGATGCAGGAGTGCATCATGCCCATTGGTCGTCATGACGCATCAATGACGTACTAGCAAGTCTGCCTGCCAGCACTTAATTGGCGCATCATGCCGACCCTTATGTGGTCTGCATGATGCATGACGGTAGTTACTTGCCAGGGCTGCATTCATGTATCATGACCAATGAGCATGCAACAGTGGCCCTTAAACAGTTAAGTTGATGAAGACTGATGGTTTGCATGATGCTTCTATGAAGTGCTGGTGGGTTTGCTCGCTTGCTCTTATTAGTGCTTTATGCTGACTGAATTCGTCATTCTACATACCATTAACCCTTTAAGAGCGGCAAGACAAAATGAAATCTGAGCTAGACTATGCATTTTAACCTCGGTGCAAAAAGGTTGTGACTGCATCTGGGTCAACAAGGTAAAAGGTACCTCCATGAGGTGCCTCGCTGAGGTACCTATTACCGTGCTGACGCCGATGAAGTCACAACCTTCTTGCACTAAGGTGACAATATCGCAAAATGACGGCTGACATGCGTAAATATTTACGTCAATGAGGGATGTCATGTCTATCAAAACACCATTAGTGCCTTTCATATATCCCTGTAGGCCAGATCTCCCTCTGTCTGACCCTCTCCCCATAAAAAAGTCCTCACTAAAAACGGGGTGCTACAAATTGACATTATGCCACTCCCAACATGCCATCCTCCCCTGATGGCTTTTAGATTGGATGAGGAATCACCATAATGCCCTGCATATAAGCCGCATCTTATACACAAGGATGGGCCCCTACTGTACATTCCCTTGTATAAGCCTCACCCTCGTATAAGCCGCCCCCTGATTTTGTGGAAAGTTCTAAATATTTCAAAACCATATACCTTTTTTCCCCTTATGAATGTTTCTTCAAAATACAAAAAGCTACAGGGTCCTAGGGGCCCCTTGGACCCTACTGTGATGATAGAACAGTTGGGAAAATATTATGTCATATCTGCCCCCGACCCTGCACCTTCCTGGGATTGGTTCTCGCACAAGTCTTGCCACTTAGATATACCACTTTTATTTTTTTATCAAGGTTTTGCGAAACAGATTTGTGCTTTAAACAGATTCTTGAACTGCATCCAACATCTAAACCAGACAGCTAACTCTGCAGGTTATATATGGCATTTCACCATTCATGTGAGTTACTCAATATATACCACATTATTGGCTTCCCATTAGTCACTCGGAGTCAAAGTCAACTGCTCGCTGCAAGGAGCGCTGCAGTGCTTGGCATGCAATGTCTGGGCAGGTGATGGCAGATGGTGCAGGGAGGGGGAGGCTACTTAGGCTCTTTAAGGACTTGGCCCCAATTTCAGAGAAGGGGGTTGTGGTTACTGATGGTGGTTTAGGCCTTCCTGTGGAAGGCTGGGATTTGGTGAAAGGTTAAGGGGTATAAAGATTACAGGGTAGAGGATAGTAGTGGGAGCACCTAGTGGGGTGAAGGGGGCAGGGAGTGGAGGGAGCATAGAGAGGGGCTGTGATGACTTGTCTAAAGTAGTATAGTGAAGTACCGTAGTTCCTCACATATAAGACTACACTGACTATAAGATGCACCATAAGTTGAAAGAAAAACTATAAAGCGGAAAACAAAAATAGCGCGTTGCATGCATGCAGATGCATGCACATATTGGTATGTGCCTCAGGAGACGCGCTATATTTGTCTTTAGCTTAAGGTGCACATATGTGTTGTTTTGGGGCAGTTTAGCGCTAGTATCATGTATATTTCAACCCTGCCTATAAGGCGCTTCCCCTCTTTTGTAAAGGTCTATGAAGCATAGTAAGACCCTGATTTGTGTATAAAGCCACTCTTAAAAATATATCCCTTTCCTGTCCAGAAGGTGGGATTTTTCAGACCCATCAGGGAGGGAAAGATGTATTTGTCATGAACATGGTAAGGAGGGGCAGCATGAATCTGCCACCATGTTCTGAATTTGAGGGATAAGAGACTTAGAAGCTTGTACTGTAATACCAAAAAAAGGAGACTGAATAAAATATATAAGGTGGCCTAAGCTGCGTCTTACATGTGAGGTACTATGATAGAAACCGAGGAGGAAAATGGCATTCACAGACAAGGAAAGAAAAAGAATAATTCATGTAGGACCCCCAGCTTATATAGATTCTAAATGTAGATCAAAGGGGGTAAAATTGAAAATGATTAAAGTATAAATTAGATTGTCTAGAAGTTACCAGGCTGTCAAACTAGTATTGATAGGCACTAGTGGAGGCGGGAACTTCTGATGAAGCGAATGACGGCTTTACCATAGAACGCTGTGGTACTTAAGTGCAGCCCCGAGTAGCACTAAAGTGGTCTGTAATGGCCTCCGGGATCATGTGTCAGCCTTTTGTTTACCTTAATGCTCTCAGGAAGTCATTCAGCCACTGGAGAACACAAGCACTAATAAGTGAACATACACCATGAGTAATGATAAGTATACCTACAACATGAGTGATAATAGGTGAAAACACAGACCTTAATGCAGGGGTGACAGCCTTACATCTAAGTCCACTGCTGAAGGTGGTGAGAACAAGAAAAGTAGCTTCAAACTTCCCCATTTCCTATATCGCCTACCTCAGGCCGGTTGGACTTTTAACCAATAAATTCCCTCCATTTGCTGCTAAATTATTAGGGTTTGACTTGCACTCATTATGATTTCCGCTATTTCTTAATCTGCCATTATCAAATCACTGTTCAAAGGGGTAGAACCAGTTTTTTGTTATCTTTTTTTAGGTACATTTATGTAACACCTGGTACCCGGTACTATTCTCGCCAGTTAGAAGCACATGAGTAGGTTGTACTGATGAACATCAGTAGTATAGGAGAAGGCACTATTGGTCAGGTTAGGTTATATATGGTACATCAGTAGTATAGGAGATGGCACTATTAGTCAGGTAAGGTGATATATGGTACATCAGTAGTATAGGAGAAGGCACTATTGGTCAGGTTAGATTATATATATATATGGTACATTAGTAGTATAGGAGAAGGCACTATTGGTCAGGTTAGGTTATATATAGAGGTACATCAGTAGTATAGGAGAAAGCACTATTGGTCAGGTTAGGTTATATATGGTACATCAGTAGTATAGGAAAAGGCACTATTAGTCAGGTTAGATTATATATAGAGGTACATCAGTAGTATAGGAGAAGGCACTATTGGTCAGGTAAGGTTATATATGGTACATCAGTAGTATAGGAGAAGGCACTATTGGTCAGGTTAGGTTATATATGGTACATCAGTAGTATAGGAGAAGGCACTATTGGTCAGGTTAGGTTATATATAGAGGTACATCAGTAGTATAGGAGAAGGCACTATTGGTCAGGGTAGGTTATATATAGAGGTACATCAGTAGTATAGGAGAAGGCACTATTGGTCAGGTTAGGTGATATATGGTACATCAGTAGTATAGTAGATGGCACTATCGGTCAGGTTAGGTTATATATAGAGGTACATCAGTAGTATAGGAGAAGGCACTATTGGTCAGGTCAGGTTATATATAGAGGTACATCGATAGTATAAGAGAAGGCAATATTGGTCAGGTTAGGTTATATATGGTACATCAGTAGTATAGGAGAAGGCACTATTGGTCAGGTTAGGTTATATATAGAGGTACATCAGTAGTATAGGAGAAGGCACTATTGGTCAGGTTAGGTTATATATATGGTACATCAGTAGTATAGGAGAAGGCACTATTGGTCAGGTTAGGTTATATATTGTACATCAGTAGTATAGGAGATGGCACTATGGGTCAGGTTAGGTTATATATAGAGGTACATCAGTAGTATAGGAGAAGGCACTATTGGTCAGGTTAGGTTATATATATGGTACATCAGTAGTATAGGAGAAGGCACTATTGGTCAGGTTAGGTTATATATGGTACTTCAGTAGTATAGGAGAAGGCACTGTTGGTCAGGTCAGGTTATATATGGTACATCAGTAGTATAGGAGAAGGCACTATTGGTCAGGTTAGGTTATATATGGTACATCAGTAGTATAGGAGAAGGCACTATTGGTCAGGTTAGGTTATATATGGTACATCAGTAGTAAAGAAGGCATTATTGGTCAGGTTAGGTCATATTTGGTACATCAGTAGTATAGGAGAAGGCGCTATTAGTCAGGTTAGGTTATATATAGAGGTACATCAGTAGTATAGGAGAAGGCACTATTGGTCAGGTTAGGTTTTATATAGGTACATCAGTAGTATAGGAGAAGGCAGTATTGGTCAGGTCAGGTTATATATGGTGCATCAGTAGTATAGGAGAAGGTACTATTGGTCAGGTTAGGTTATATATAGAGGTACATCAGTAGTATACGAGAAGGCACTATTGGTCAGGTTAGGTTATATATGGTACATCAGTAGTATAGGAGAAGGCACTATTGGTCAGGTTAGGTTATATATGGTACATCAGTAGTATAGGAGAAGGCACTATTTGTCAGGTTAGGTTATATATGGTACATCAGTAGTATAGGAGAAGGCGCTATTAGTCAGGTTAGGTTATATATAGAGGTACATCAGTAGTATAGGAGAAGGCACTATTGGTCAGGTTAGGTTTTATATAGAGGTACATCAGTAGTATAGGAGAAGGCCCTATTGGTCAGGTTAGGTTATATATGGTACATCAGTAGTATAGGAGAAGGCACTATTAGTCAGGTTAGGTTATATATAGAGGTACATCAGTAGTATAGGAGAAGGCACTATTGGTCAGGTTAGGTTATATATGGTACATCATTAGTATAGGAGATGGCACTATTGGTCAGGTTAGGTTATATATGGTACATCAGTAGTATAGGAGAAGGTACTATTGGTCAGGTTAGGTTATATATAGAGGTACATCAGTAGGATAGGTGAAGGCACTATTGGTCAGGTTAGGTCATATATGGTACATCAGTAGTATAGGAGAAGGCACTATTGGTCAGGTTAGGTTATATATAGAGGTACATCAGTAGTATAGGAGAAGGCACTATTGGTCAGGTTAGGTTATAAATAGAGGTACATCAGTAGTATAGGAGAAGGCACTATTGGTCAGGTTAGGTTATATATGGTACATCAGTAGTATAGGAGAAGGCACTATTAGTCAGGTTAGGTTATATATAGAGGTACATCAGTAGTATAGGAGAAGGCACTATTGGTCAGGTTAGGTTATATATGGTACATCAGTAGTATAGGTGAAGGCACTATTGGTCAGGTTAGGTCATATATGGTACATCAGTAGTATAGGAGAAGGCACTATTGGTCAGGTTAGGTTATATATAGAGGTACATCAGTAGTATAGTAGCGGCACTACTGGTCAGGTTTGTTATAGAGGTTTACAAGTAGTATAGGAGGTTTGGTTACCTTGTGAGGTATATATGTAGAAAGATTCCGGCATGTAAGCAGCACTTAAGCAATTAGCCACAACCAGAGCATAAAGATTGCATTTAAGATTTTACCCAAGTAAAAACACCTTAAATCAATGTTAGCCTAGAGACCCTTTGGTGTACTGTATAGAATGGGGCTTGCTTTGCTTTGGATCCACACACTGGATTTGAAATGGTATATACATCATGGCTAATAAGCGGGGTTAGGTTACCGCTAATAGAAGACTCTGCCCCTGTTAGACTTGAGGCTGTCCTGGTGGTAAGGGACTGACTCAGCTGTAGCAGCACATAAGTACACATCTACAGTGAATATAAAACCATTAGTTAAGACTCATATTTCATGTGTAGGCTAAGCCCACAGGCACCAGGAATGACTTCACAGTGGGGGCCGCCATATTGGATGTATTAGGGGGAGGCAATGATGGCAAGTGAAATTAGCGACAATGACGCATAGTGCAAGCCTTACCAGGTAACCCTTTAACGGCTGCTGGTTTTGATTCCAAGATTTCTGTATTAAATTGTTAAATTCCTGGGAAAATGTGTATAAAGTCCAGTTTTCCTGGTTTCTGTCTGCCAGTGAGTGGCATCTCTGTGATGCATTAATGCATCATGCCTTTTGGTGGGCATTTAATGCACGAACATTAAAGCATCATGCCGACCCTACGGGGTTGATACACAAATTATTGGAGGGTCAGCATGATGCACCAAAGAAGTGCTAGTGAGCATTCTAGCCGGCACTTCATTGGTGCAATATGACGGCTAATGGGCATGATGCTCTCCTACATCAGCAGCCTTTAAAGGGATCAGGAAGGCGTGAATGAGTTGCTATAAAGCCAGTACTGGGAGCAGCAGCAGTAGAGCCCTACCCGGTAAGTCTGACTTACATGCTCTCACACCCTCCTACCACTGACAGCTGCAAATAGGCGGGAATGAGGCGCATGGCCGGCGCAGATTGAAGAAAGTCGTCAGCAATTCGTGGTCACTGCTCTCCCATTTAGTCATCCCTAGCCCATGCCATGTTAGCAGATTGTACAAGTAGGTGGCAAAAAATGGTCTCAGCGTGCCCTGAATGTTTACCCTTTAAGGAGTGCTGATGCACTAATCCATCATGCCCACTGGCAGTTCTGGTGAACTGCTCTCCAAGGCTGCATTCATGTATCATAACCATTAATATGCACTAATGCCTTCTTGCATATTTTTTCAAAAGGTTCAGGATTTTTTCCACCGCGTTACTGTAACCATAATACCCCGATGACTCCTACTTGACCTTATAGATTCAGCAAAAGATGTGAGTGCCCCTTGTAGGCGAGGATATTATAAAATAGAACACCGCTCAACTTCAAGCGCTTTCTGCACCTCATGGCATTCTTTCAAGTTGGGAGTGCAAGGTTTGCCTTATACACAAGCTATTCCAGTAATGTTTGTTACAATACAATCACGTAACACCCAGCCTGTCTGTCTGTTTATAAGCTCCCTACACTCCAGGCCCACCCACGTAATAACATGGCTTATTAGCTTAGTCAAAACAACCATTTTAATTAATAACCAAGTGCTCTGTTCACTATCTCGGGTAATCCAAATCTCAGTTTGCGCTCTGACGGCTTTCGTTTTCGGCTTATCTAGTAAGGCTTCCGCATCTGTAGCCACTCAGCGGCAAAGATGATAATATCGTTAAACTCTGAAAGGACTGCATGATACCTCAAAGTCAATGCTTATTGGTCTTCATGATGCAGCAATGTGAGTAACTCATTGGTGCATCATGCTGACCCTGCAAGAGCGTATCAACATGGGCATGATGCATGAATGCAGCCCTGTTGGAGTGCATACAGAAGTAGTTTGTGGACTCTTTAAATCCTCCTAATGCATCTGTTGCTCACCAGGGTTGCATTCATGCATCATGGCACATACCGTAAAACCCCAGTCATAAGCCGGATTTCTTTTTTCTATTTTTGACCAAAACCAGCTTCTAAATTTCTCCCAAAGTCTACCCCCGGCTTATGACTGGGGTGTTATTACTATAGATTAAAGAGAATATGGTTAAAATTTGACCCCAAAACCGTCTTATAATATTTCTTCAAACTCTACCCCCGGCTTATGACTGGGGTCGGCTTATGACCAGAGTTTTACGGTAATAGCCATAATGCATTACCATAAATTCTCTCGTATAAGCCCTGCCTAGTACCAGAACCCAAATCAAAGTGAGGCTTATAGGATGTTCCCAAAGGCAAGGTGCAGCTGATATGAGGGGTTACTACACCATAGAACAGTACTAAATTTACGATTTTCAAACCCCAGGTGCAGCTTATAGCATCAATGCATCATGCTGACCAATAGGCATGATGCATCAATGCATCATGTTGACCAAGAGGCATGATGCATCAATGCATCATGCTGACCAATAGGCATGATGCATCATGCTGACCAATAGGCATGATGCATTAATGCATCATGCTGACCAATAGGCATTAATGCATTAGCAGCCCTTAAAGGGTTAATACTGTTTGCTATGAGAACTGCTGTGTGTGTTATAGGTCCAGCAGTAATCTAAGGACCTACTACTAACTGCCCATAGGCTGCTTTGAAGTCAACCCACACCCTAACCCCTCACCTCCCCCATCCATCTCTGCAACTACTGTATCTAAAGGTACTGCTGTATGGTGACTACCAAAAGCACCTGGGTGAAAGCCGCACACTGTAAAACATCTACCAGGGAATCTTATGAAACTGAAGAGTGAACCACTGTCATTGTATAGCAGTGAAATAGTGTAACTTTTTACAAGAAGCCCCATGTGGCAGTACAGTGGTACACAAATGTACACAGAATCTCTGTGAAAATAACAACAGATCTCTGGCGACTTAGGGTCAAGGATTCCGTCATTATTTCGATTTTTTTTAGAGTGCAGCTTCAGATGTGGTTTATCTTTTCTGAGAGTAGGTGGTGTACGACTGTGGCTAATAGGTAGATCTATGCAGTATACAGGTTGGGTTTAAGGTACTTTTGCCACATGTCTGACCTTGTTATTAGGGTAAACAAAGAAACATCAAAAGCAGAAGATGACAAAAGGACCTAGTGCCTTAACCCTTTAAGGGTCTCTGATGAAGTGCTGGCGAGACTGGTCGCCAGCACTTCATTGGAGCATCATGCCAACCCTACAGGGTTGATGCATATACTCCCAGAGGGTCAGCATTGGAACATCATGACGACCAATGGGCATGATGCATTAATGCATCAGCAGCCCTTAAATGGTTAGATTACTGTGATACCCTGAGGCTAAGTGTCGACCTGAATGATGGCAAAGTACAGCCTGGTTTCTTCAGAACTCACAATTCTTTTACTGTAAAAGCCCACATATAAGCTTCACCAGCATGGCCCAGCTTTGGAAAGCTATAAGCTGCAGCTCACGGTTTGAAATGAGTTTTAAGCCACACCACGGCTTGCAAATTGAAAACCGTGCCTATAAGCCACACTTCAGTTTGGGCTGCTATAAGTCACATTTCATTTTGGGCTGCTACAAGCCACACTTCAGTTTGGGCTGCTATAAGCCGCACTTCAGTTTGGGCTGCTATAAGTCACACTTCAGTTTGGGCTGCTACAAGCCACACTTCAGTTTGGGCTGCTATAAGCCACACTTCAGTTTGGGCTGCTATAAGTCACACTTCATTTTGGGCTGCTACAAGCCACACTTCAGTTTGGGCTGCTACAAGCCGCACTTCAGTTTGGGCTGCTATAAGTCACACTTCATTTTGGGCTTCTACAAGCCACACTTCAGTTTGGGCTGCTACAAGCCGCAGTTTGGGCTGCTATAAGCCGCACTTCAGTTTGGGCTGCTATAAGCCGCACTTCAGTTTGGGCTGCTATAAGCCGCACTTCAGTTTGGGCTGCTACAAGCCGCAGTTTGGGCTGCTATAAGCCGCACTTCAGTTTGGACTGCTATAAGCCACACTTTAGCACTGAAATGGTGAATATGCCACAGCTTATAAGTACACTGAGTTATAGGAATGGCCCAAAGTGTGGGTGCGGCTTATATGAAGGTATTTTACACTATAAACCAGTACTAAACCTCCATTTTTCAAGCCTTGCCTATGGCTTATAGCTTCTCCCAAAGTCGGGGGTGCAGCTTATACGAGGGTCGGCTAGTATGAGAGAATTTAAGGTAACTAAATCTCCCTTCATCCTTTAGGCAGTTTGGCCAAACACTGGAGAATTTAAAACTATAAGGGCGGTTAATGCATTGATACATCATGTCCATTAGTTTGCATGATGAAGGCATGCAGTGCTGGCCAGCACTTCATTGGTGCATCATGCCGTCCCTTCAGGAGCCAGGCTTCATGCTACCCCTTTTGAAAAAGACCTACATCAATCCCATCTTCAGGACTGAATGATGTATGTATTCCGCCCCTGTATGTTAACTTACCAGGGCGTGCAACATCACGGCAGCCAATGGGCATGATGACTCAATGCTTGATCAGCCTTTTGATAGAGGCTTCAACCTTGAGTGTAAACATGTCCATCCTCAAAAGAATGAATGGCCACTCTACCAAATGTCCTATTGTACTGGTGTACAGAAGCTGGGTGACCTTGAAGTGAGTTCTATGTGTGTCCTTGTGTATTTATTGTGTACATGGAGCTTTATATAAAGGTGTCCATGGTAACCAACAGGCACCATGCAGCAGTTCAGTATGAATGGTCAGCTAACACTATTAGAATTAACCCTCTGAGGGCCTCCCGCATAGCGCATTAACCCTAAGTTGCTGATAAAGGACTGCAACATGCGCATTGGTGCATCATGCCGACCCCCAGGGGGAATTTCAGTCCTATATGTTCGGCATGATGCATGAATGTAGGCAGCCCTGGCAAATTACTCACAAATTCTACTCTTATGCATCATGATGACCAATGGCCCTGATGCAGTAGTGGGATTGAAAGGGTCAAAGTGTACATTGGTTTTACTTGTTAAGGGGAAAAGATTCATTGAAACAATGGCAATAAATATCATTTCAATTGAAGAACCGCATGAGTCGGCTGCCTCTCTATGGGGAGATTTGACATCATCATGCGCATGATAATGGTGCATTTTATGTCAGCCATGTGCTTAAAAGGCTTTAAATCTCATCTTTTCTGTCCCCTCATTGTGAGTGGTGCACATATATACACAGGCACCAACACATCTGTAAAATTGTGTAATGTAGTTTTCTAGCCATGAATATAACCCTAATCGTCGAACTGGCGTTAGACATATACTCACTCACTCTTTCCAAGAATTGCAAGTGGTCATTTAAAATACAATCCGCCAATAAAGTATGTTCTCCATAGTGCCTATGTTGATCAGATCATGTGATAATTGGTCTTAGATTACATAATTATTGATTATATGACCGTACTGCCACCTAAGTACCCTGAGTCTGACTAAGACATTCTGATCTCACAGAACACCCTGTAATATGGGTGTTAATGGACATTATGCTTGTATATAATCATTATGTTGGTGGGGGGAGGGGGGCATTGTCTATTCAATGTGACCTACCAAATGCAAGACTACAGTTATAGCAGAACAGTATTAAACCTTCAATTTTAAAGCCAGGGTTAAGTGCATCCTTGTTAAGTGCTTAATGTACTTTGTTAGTATCCTACCAGGGGGCAGCACGAAGGAACGACTCACTTCCCCCGCTGGCCGGAAGTTGTGCCATACCCCATATCGGGGGTGCAGGGACACTAGTGGGGGCGTGTCACTTCCTGTATGCTCCCACTAGGGCAGCCTCTAGGTGCCAACCCTATTGCCATTTGGGATGTCAGAACATGTCACAGAAGTATGTCGCAGATAATTAGATATTACGGTATCTCTTTTATTGAGTGTATTTGGGTGCATCATTAACCAATAAGATGAGCAATAAGATAATTCCCTTCATTTATTCAAATTTCCAGTGTTGCATTCATGCCCGCCCTACTAGTTGGATACACTTAGATTGTGAAAGCCGGATGTCTGTAATAAGTCTCTTTCAATGAAAATGTAGTAACGACTGTTTTCCCTTTGCTCTATGTCTAGGTGAGTCTCACTTGTACATCATGTATGTATACACAGTTCTACTACAGTATTGTAAGTACACATTGCTGATTGGTGAGTACCCTAGTACCTTGTTTATAGGAGTCTAGAACCATACCATATTTTTCTGGGTGAGATAAAACCCACTGATAAGACATACCATGATGGGTACCTTGGGTCTTGGTGACATCCACTTCCAGGGACATGCTGGTCCCATCTTATAACTTCTTATCAGTGCATGTCGCCAGAACCAGCTCCAGTCCTCTTTTTTCTAAATGGGGTCAGGTGCGATAGATTTCAACCCTCATTGCCAAATTCTGCAACAAGAGAACAATGTGTACCTATTATCATAGCTGTTAGAATTCCTCATCTTGCCAGTACCAGCTTCAGCAATGGATGCGCCCACAGGACAATGTGAGTTGCCTATAAGGCACACCTTGTGTTTGAGGGGCATGATGCTTAGATAGAGCCCTGGCAAGAAACTCATTGGTGTTTACTTTTCCTCTGTAACACCATTCCACCTTCGTCCATTTTAGTTGGCATCCCAGATAGAATTCCTCCCCAATACCCAGTGCACACATGCCACATTATCAGGTTTAAGCACACAGATTTCAAATAAGCCCCCCATTTTCTTTCTAGGCTTTGGGCAAATTGGCCTCTTGAATTATCTCTCAAGCACTAAAAACAGACTTTGAATAAGCACCTGTCTGGTATAAGGGCTGGGCTGGGGGTAAGCAGTCCCCAGAATCTAAAAGCGCTGGGTGTTTATTGACAGCTATACAGTTCCCGTCAATGCGGGGGTGGTGTTTGTGTATGTATTATTGATTGAGCCACTCTCTAACCAACCTGAGCAGCTCAGCACCTGCCCTGCCACCTACAGGTGCACTGAGGAAGCTCAGTCACCACCAACCGTTGCTGTCAATTTGCAGATTTCCGCCCTTCTTGGTATCTTGAATACCATTGTGGGCTGAATAACCGCCCAGGCACTCATTGACTTCAATCCCACTGTACCCTCCTCGCTTATACAAGATAGGTGCTTATTTGAAAACTGTTTTTAGTGTTGAAGATTAATTTCAATACCCCTATACCCATGGCGCTTATTCAAGACTGGCACTTATTCAAGACCCTTTTTTGAGACCCTGACATTTATACATGGGTCATTATGGTATTCCACCAGGGGACGTTCCATAATTGTAGCTGCATTTCTTTCACCACTGGGGGGTGTTCCATAATCCAGCATTTGTTGGTACCTTATACCATGTGGAGATTGGACAGTACTTCTTAAATCATGCATTTCTCAAAAAATGCTGATGCCTATTCCTAAACCCCTATCGGTAACAATTTTGAAACTGAGAATTGGAAATTTAACTTAGCAGTAAAAAAGAACTTGGCACATGCATTTGTCTCCTTCTCTTGTATGAACAAAACCAAGCTGGCATTGACAAATTACTTTGTCCAAGAAGAGTTCTTACACAGGAGGTCAATGTCTCTGATGAGCAACTCACCAGGGCTACATTCGAGCATCATGCCAACCCTGCAGGTTAGATACGCCCCAGGAGAGTCAGCATGATGCTCCAATGAAGTGCTGGCGAGCAGAACTTCATTGGTGCATCATGACGACCAATGGGCATGATACACTCCTGCATCAGCGGCCCTTAAAGGGCTAAAAGTAAACCTCTGCCGTGGCTCTGTCTGGTGTATTTCCAGATTTATGTTGAGTTTTGTGTTGGTCAGCAGTTTCCATGGTAACCCAACACCACCTCAATCTACCAGAACACGACACTTCTCCTCCCACGCAGCACGGACCCTCTACCTGCACCATAATGTCTTCACCCTTTAAGGGCCGCTAATGCATTAATGCATCATGCCCATCGCTCATCATGATGCATAAATTCAGCCCTGGCGGGTAACTCACCAGGTGTGCATTTATGCCGACCCTACAGGAGAGATACTCTCCTGTAGGGTCAGCATGATGCTCAAATGAAGTGCTGGCTAGCAGTCTCACCAAAACTTCATTTGTGCATCATGCAGAACAGTGGGCATGATGCACTCCTGCATTAACAGCCCTTAACCCTTTCCATCCCTGTTTTTTTTTCCAAAATGTCATGTGTTATAGTACTGCATATATGCAGTACAGGGAGTTAAAGGGTTAAAACCAATGTTACTTGGTCATTGTGATGCACAATGCAGTGCTGGTGAGTAGAGACACTGTTGGTGCATTTAAGTCTCTTACCTTCTAAATATAGGGATGAAGGTCTTCAGGGAATTCCCTGATTTCAGGGTTTTTTAAGTTACAAGGCCCTATATATTCATATAAAAGCCCAATCTTTTGGGTCGATATTGGACAATTTTATGGATTTTCATGCTCTGTGACTTCCATCCCTGTAAATATGTATGTGAGACTCATGCTGACCCTCAGAGAGTCGGTATGAGCCTGCTCTCCAGCACTTCATTGGTGCATCATGATGACCAATGGGAATGATGCACACATGCATTGGCAGGCCTTAGGCCTTTAAGGCTCACTAATGCATGAGTGTATCATGCCTAGGGGTCCCATGATGCACCAATGAAGTGCTACAGCATCATGCTGACCCTCTAGGACTCTATCAACCGTGTATGGTCGGCATGATGCATCAAGTCATCAGCGGCCCTTAAAGGGTTAATGTGAATCATAGGGGTAGTGAAGCAAGGGATAGGGGTATGATGTCTTAGCTATCTCATACATTAATAAATTCAATCAAATAACTTACCAAGTTATGCTAGGGAACTGTTAACTCACTCCCCAAAGGATAAGAAACATGCATATGGATGAGTTGGAGGGGCAGTTTTAAGGAGAGCGTAAATTAGGAGGCGAGGCGAGAAAATGAGACAAAAATGTTTCTTGTACAAAAAGGGGGAAAAGATGCAAGGAAGCAATTTAATATGCTGGGTATCTTTTTGTCAATGATTTATGAGTTGTGAAGACTGGTTAGTTTGTGTGGTTGTAGCAAAAAAAAAGGTTATTAAATTTCTGTTTGTAAAACAATTGTCAGTATTTGTTGGACAGCCTTCTCTCCTAGATTGTATTACCAAAAGGATCTTGACATGTCAGCTCTTGTTGACGTAAAATCTTAATGGCCGAATATTAAGCCCTCAGACACAGGCTGCGATGGCCTCTTATTAAGCTGTCAAAACTGATGCGAAGTTATGACTAATCAGATATTTTAACATTCCAGTTTTGTAAATTGATGTGGCCTTCATAACAGATAAATGGCCTGTGATGCCAAGATGCAGGCCAATGTGGCCTGCATAGATAAACGGTTTGCGGCAATACATAATTATATGCTACATTGACGCATCAGTAGGCCTTAAAGGAAAAGACCACCCTAGATGACTTCATTTGGGAACCTTTACATTCAATAAAAAGATTCGAATATACATTTTAGTACATCTGTTATTGCAAGGCCAGGAGGCAGGCTTCTTTGCTGCAGCCTATGACGTCACAATAGACCAAATGCATCAGGTGCTACATTATTCTAGCATGGGTGTTGTACAAAAAGATGTTCAAAATTGTAGAAAAATTAGTGTAAAACATCATCATGTCTTGTACTATACTTCGGTGGATCTATATAGTGCTTACAATCAATATAAAATGTTCAAGCACTCTCAAAAGGGAACCATAAACAGCAAAGTAGACAGATAATACTGTGCAATCACTGCCAGGCCTCACTTTGGTCTATTGTGACGTCATAGACTGCAACAGAGAAGACTCCTCCCTACCTTTACAACAGCAGGTGTGTCAAAATATATGTCAGAATCTTTTTATTTTATGAAAAAAGACCAAAAGGCAGGTCTTTCCTTTAATGGGTTAATGCGTTTATGCATCCTGTCAATTATATGGACTTCATACACTCCTGAAGGGTGACTAGGATGCTGGTGAGCTATGGTACTTGCCAACACTCCATTGGTGCATTATGTCGACCAATGGGCATTGTGCACTTTTGCATTAGCCGTCATTAAACTTTAAAGCACATTTTAATGCTTATTAGATTTGTGATATGCAACTCAGACCAGCCCATGATGGAGTTGCTGTACTTCTTCATTGAATTTTCAGCTTGACTGAGATGTGAAATAAAACTCAGTTCTTCCATGATTTATGAATAACACATTTTATGTTCATAGAAACTGAGTTTGCAGAAAGGAAACAGAAAAAGAAACCAAAGTGAAAAAGCACAGTTGTGTAAAATGTGATCTGTATGGGCAGTGTGGTACAGCCGATAGTTCACCACCGACTTACTTCGGGCGACACAGAATACCAAGTGTCTTGTGTATTGTGTTACTATGACAAAGCCAGTCAAAAGCACACTCATTGGCTATACAAATATTCTATACAAGACTCAGACTCTTTTGAAAAACGTTCTGCCTTTCTGTACAATTTTCTACCGTAATACATGAACATTGAGGATAAGAAGTGGCTTGTACATAAAAATAACCAAAATCTCACTTAAATGAGACCCAAGTTTATGATGGTGCACCCTATACATGAGGAGGATCGCCTAGTACATGAGCAAATAAAGTATGGATTATGACAACAAAAAATAGAGTCCATTAATGCACAGTAGCTCCATGATATAAACTACATCAATGTGCCCCATGTTTGTTTGTGTGTATCAGCTTACATCCACTCAGTACACCCACTCAGTACACCAATATAGGCTGACACAGCAAAGTAGCCTATATACTGTATTCATTCTAACAAGCCCACAAGTGCGGAAAATTAATTGTTAGATGCTTAATTCCTTTAAGCAAAAAAATAATTCTAATAACGGCACCCCCTGAAGCCTAAAAATCATTGTTTTTTTACATAAAACATCTGTAATTTTACACATCATTTGAATAAATTGACAGCAGGGGGTACGCTCATGGCCCAAAAAGAGGGGGTGCCCTTATTAGAGCAGATACCCTTTGTAGAATGAATACAGTAACAAAGGGAAAAAAGAGGCAGTGGGTGCTACTTTGAAGACAAGCATATAAGTTACACCTCTACGCGGGGTAGGCATGTTGCTCCAATGAAGTACTGGCAAGCAGTCTCGCCAGCACTTCATTGGTGCATCATGATGACCAATGGGCATGATGCACTCCTGCATTAGCAGCCATTAAAGGGTTAAAGGATGAATAGAGAAAGTCATGTATGAGACTGAACAGTGCTGAAAGGGTTATGTTTGAGCAGGCGTTTTCTGAAAGGTAGCCCAGTTTATGATTACAGCCGGCCTGGTACACTGAAAGCCCCAAGGTCGTCAGACTGACGATACCCAAATCTACAACCTAAGGTCATCAGATTGAGCACCCAGGGTAGTCAACCTGATGGGTTTAGGTAAACACACTCATCCAAGGTAGTCAAACTGATTACATAATGTTGTTAGGGTGACAACCTTGGTGCTGACTACCTTGGGTCCTCAATCTGACTACCCAAAGCTGTAGATTTGGGTATCGTCAACTTGAGCACCTAGAGTCCTCAGCGGTGAAGACCTTCAGTTGAAAACTGAAGGCCTCATCATCAAACACGAGTGGCACATACCTGCCACCTTGTGTATTTGTTACATATTGTCAACAGAATGCCATAGACTCATACTGGGGAGATGTAGGCTGAGGGATTTCACTCCCTGTAAGGTGCTGCCCTCTCTCTGTACCTCTTCTGATGACCATAGGTCCTCAATCTGACAAGTTTAAAGATATGGAGGGTTTTCAGTGTAGAAGGAATGAAGGATATTAGTCAATATATATCAGTACTTAATCACTATATATATGTCAGCAATTAGTCAATATATGTCAGTATTTACTCACTATTTGTCAGCAATCAGCCAAATCTGTCAGTACTTAATCATTATATAACAGCAATGAGTCCATATATGTAATTACTCGCAATTTGTCAGCATTTAGTCAATATTTGTCAGCAATTAGACAGAATATATCAGTAATAATGCATTAACTGATAATAGAATAACTAACCATAAGTATATGAATCTACATGATTTCATTAGATAAGCTATTGGTCTAAATTTTAGTGAAAGGGAACCTATTCAAATATTTTGGTCATCAACCTTGGCAAAATAATTCATCACAGCTATGCTGTGCACTCCTCAAGGTTTTCCTCAAGTCATCAAAAACACGCCGCCCTGGTAGAAGGAATGGAGGATGTTAGTTTGTAACCCTTTATGGGTTGTCATGATGCACCAATGAAGTGCTTCTCATTGTTGCATCATGCTGACCCTACATGCGTGTATCAAACAGGTATGGTTTATGAATGTGGCCCAGTTGAATACCTCACAGTGCTTCATATGAGCATCATGCCAACCAGAGTGATGGCACGATGCACATAGTATACTCACTACTGATGCATTTGTGCATCATGACAGCAAATGAACCAAAACTTTGAAGTATCATACCATTCCTGAATGGTTTATGTTAAATACTACAGATAGTTCCTAAGGAGGTACCTTATCAGTTCTAATCAGCTCACTAGAATGGTTTATGTAAAATACTAGTTCCTAAGGAGGTACACTATCAGATCTAATAAGCGCACCATGTAGTGCTGTGTAAAAAAATAAATTGTTAGATACTCAAAGCCTTAACGCAAAAATTGATTTTAATAAGCGCAACCCATACCCTGTTCCTTTTTAGATTATTTTTTCTCATTGCATATAAGGTGATAATACTACTACTAAACCTCTCTTGGAGGCTTCTGACAGGTTTACACTAATATAAAAGTGCAATAAAAGATGTGACTCTTTGCATAATTTGACACCAAGGATGTGTGCTTAGGGCCTAAAAGGGGGTGCGCTTATTGGAGAAGGTAAGGTGGGCTTATTAGAACAAATACAATAGACCATATCAGTATGACTGGGGCTTAGCAGCCTATAGCGGTATGTGCAAATATAAAAGCATAAAATATTGCCAATGATAAAGTAGCATTGGCAGCAGTATAATGGAACCACACATAGAATATTCCTTCCACTGTGCAGCCGCTCCTGTACAATTCACCAAGTGGTGAAGGCGTATAGCCAATATTCAGTCAATAGTTTCAATAGGCGGTTGGCAGGGCTGACTGGGGACAGATTTGGCTCTAACACTGCTTGTTAATCACTGTCTATATACATGGTAGGGGCAGAGCTGCACTGTATGCATACCACTATACTACTTATATTGGGTAAAATGTCATCAGATTGGGAAAATGTTCTATCACTCTGTGAAGTAAAAGGTAATAAGTAACCAGATCCCGAATAAACCCGTGACTTAGAGGCCCTTTTTACCATATTGGCCTCTGTATGCACTAGGTATTTAAATAAGTGCTGATCTTTGATAAGCGGCGGGGGGGGGGGGTACAAGAGTCTTGAAATTCACAATTTTAGTCTTGAATAAGCACAGGTATAGTCTGGAATGAATGACTGCCCTAGTGCTTGTATAGGCCAATACATAATTATCTTTACGACCGTTTGTGGCTTATAGCTTGTTCAAGACTGGGGTGTGGCTTATACACAGGTACTGTATGTAGTTGTTGTCCACAGACATTTTTGTAATGTATACTTTAGTGATAGCACTAAATATTCAAAAAGAAGTTTGCTCGCAAATCTTATCCAAACCTAAGAGATTCAACTTTTCCTCAAATTTATTTAAGACACAGCTGTCTGCATTGCTGAGAGGGCTTCTCTAGAGGACAAGTGCTGCAGGCACTTTTTGCAAAGAATGTACATCAATAGATAAAAATACAGCCCAGTATATTACAGCCTTTAGGGTGTGGATGGATCCAGTTAGAAATTGATTTTGTCTGTAATAAAGGTATACTGTCACATCCATTTGACCTCTTTTGGTGACAACACCTATATATGACTTCTATACTTAACTAAGGAAATAGAACCAAACAGTAAATATAGTTTGTCACAATTGGCGCTGTTAACACCCTTAATTTATTAAGGAAACACAAAAGAAAAAATTGGGCACCAACCAAACAATATGGTGGCCTCCTTGTGTGTGTGTATGGTGGCTACCTGGGGGACAGGTGACCTAGATGAGACTATGCAGGCCTGCCCCCTATGTGAGTCCCAGGGTAGCACACACATATATAGTAGCAGAACCGCTACACATATATACCATTATAATAAACTAGTACCAAGATAATTATAACACCCTTATAAGTGTAAGGGTTTGTGGCCTTACGGACCTGGGGGGTTCGGGTCTTACGGTTCGGAAAGAAAGAGTAAGACAGTATTCCAAGTGTATGCCAACGGTTAGGTTTATTACTTAACGCACACTCACGGCTGCCGGATGATATCAAAGAGGCAGCTAATATTAAAAGACAGTGGTTTACATGGTGTGGAGGCCAGAAGGGCCTCTGACGTAGCGGCTGAGCCCTGGGCTTTATATACGGACCCAGGTGTTCGTCGTCAGATGTC
Organism: Acholoe squamosa; assembly: GCA_949317995.1. NCBI lineage: Eukaryota > Metazoa > Annelida > Polychaeta > Phyllodocida > Polynoidae > Acholoe > Acholoe squamosa. The sequence continues at coordinate 71,044,441 of OX439046.1, read as the reverse complement.
CCCACAGACCCGGATCGGTGCTGCCACCTATCCGGAACCTGAGGAACGTCGACGACTCGACTCACCCGCCACGTCAGACGGTACCCAACTCCTATGGTTTAATAACGTGTACCTCTACACCACTCCCCCAGACATTTAGGAGGGTGTTATACATATAATATTACTAGGATAACATTTCTACATGTCTAAACCTTTAGTAATAGAGGTACAACCATAGGTATAACATTAACACCAAATAAATTGTGAACCGGATGTCATATATATATATTCGATAGTGAAATGTAGTTACATATAACGATCAGGATGTTGAAATATTATACGAATTACTTGAACAAGAGACAGTTATGTGAAACGGAACTGTCTATTTAATTATTATACCACATAATATTATATTATATTTCAGGTATAATTAATAAGACAAGTAATATGAATCGTATACATGTGATGATGACAGCTATGTGTAACGGAACTGTCGATAATAAAATATATCACATAATAACATCCGTATGTGTGTTTGTAGTTATTAACACCACATTTGAATATGTAGTCTTAAAGAAGACTGTTATAGTAACATCACTATATAATGACATGTCGTATATTATTATCATACGAATCAGTTAAAGATTCCGTGAGTAGTACGAATAGGGTTAATTATAACATACACTTGAAAAAAAAAGAAAAAAATCCATGGTGTGGTAATGAATATAATAATGATATATTATCACCGTGTGCCTAATAACCTTTATAGCACCAGATCAATATACTTATTATACAATTTGTCTCGCAGGACAATAATATGTGTTTTCTGGTGAGGTTTAACGGATCTTATAATATGAATACTAATAATAATCAGAGATCCGTTTCAAGAAAATATCTATGTACCCGTATCATAATATGTATTTAGTGGATATGCACATACATATAATATTATAGAAAAATAGAAATATGACATTATATACAATATACAGGAATTATAAATGCTGCTGAAGTCTTCTGCTGTATCCTCCGGGTACTAGTAGGTAGGTGTGGTCAGCTAACCACGGGATGGACGTGCTAAAGTTTATAGTTTCCTTATATAGAGTGAACACGGTAGTTGATTTTGGGGCAGCTACCCACAATCCTCTAGTAGTGCTAAAGTTTGTAGTATATCCGAATGGTGTAGATTTGTAGAATAATAGTCCGGATGTGTCAACTATGTAGAGAACGTAATCCTTTTTAAGCTTAGTTGACATAAGTAAATAATAGTCCGATATAGGTTGATCCGGAAGTAATAATAGTAGTTGATATAAGTCCATTCGGGAGTACGGATGAGTTGTAGAGGTAAATCGTAAAGTCCATCCTAGTAACAACGGGTAACAGCAGGAGTCTGGAACTGGCATCCGGATACGTCTCACAGCAGCAAGTCTACTATCGGATTGTTCATGGATGAAGTTATAAATCCGAATAGGCTATTCAGGGTGCAATAAAAGTTATACAACCTGAATTATATAATAGACTGGTCAAAGGAACCCGGAACACATACCATAGGTGTTCATACACTAGTGAATAAAACATTCGCAGACCTATAGGGTTCCGCAAAGACATATCTGGTCATTTGGTGTTGGAAAAAAAATTATGGGAGAAATAACCCTAGCATGCTTAAACGGATTTCTTAGCATGCTTCTTCTTCAGAAGAGCTAGAACCGACTCGGGAGTGCCATCCCACTCGTCCAAGTCGACTCCGAACACCCTCATGAACTTAGTGTTCAGATTAGTGTTCCGAGTGATCTCCTCCTTTACACGTTTCTCCAACACGTGCACATCCATAGCTGCTTTTTCCTGGGCAGCTGCGGCAGCGACCTCCTGGGCCTTTACATCGTCCCGGATGAGGGTCTCGAGACGTTGCTTTTCAGCGTCGCCCACCTGTTTCATACACAACAGAGTTTCGTTTAGGAGACCCTGATGAAACTCGATCGCTTTTTCACGAACGCACTTCTCCCAATGGGTGTAGATGGCCTTCTGGACATCTGCCTTCCCTTGGCGAGACTTCTCGAACCAAACTTCCGCATTACCGGTTTTAATGGTAATAGCGTCCTTTGGTTTCTCAGGTGCAGCGACAGCCTTGGGAGGAGTCGAGGCGGCCTGTGGACCACTTCCGGGTTTAGGACTTCCGGACACACCTGTCGTTGGTACACAGAAGGCAGGTGGTACATTCTGTTTCAGTCCCATTTGCAGGTACATGTTTAACTGCTCCTGGGTAAAGGTAACTGGTGGGGCGGCTGGAGCGGATGCAGATCCGGCGGCAGCAGATGCGGTGGTCTTCTTTGGCATAAGGTGACCATCCTTTCCTACCACCAAGGTCTGGCTCTCAGGTCCAGGTCCCTGGTTTAAGGACGGAAAGTTTCGAGAACTCACTTTCCCAGGTTTAGATACGGCTCCAGCGTATCCGGCAGGTTTGGGCTTCTTGAACACTGGAGTGCCCTGAGCCTGCTCTGCGGGGTGCCTTGCCAGAGGGGACCTGGAACGGTCCTCTGCTCTGACTTTCGGTTTAGTCGTGCTCTGACCATTACCGTTGCCGCCACGGTTCTGATCTCTCCTGCTCCTTTCAAGAGCTCTCTTTGCATCCTTTCCGGATTCCTCGCATTTCTGCCAGAGAGACTCGTGCATGTCCAGTTTACCCTTTCCAGGAGTCAGGACTATCTTTGCTCGGAGTTTCGTATCCTTGGTCTTCGGAACTTCGCAGAGGACTTGGTCCCCTGGTCGGATCTTAGACCAAGCATCCTCGCTCAGACTGTCGAACTCCTTCATGAGTTCCTGATGAAGCTCCATGATGCGCTTCCGTGCCCCGTCCAAACCTTCTGCGTGGCATTTCTTCTGGTGTCTAGCCAGATCACTACGTCGGTTGTATTGCACCTTCGTAGTACACTTCTTGCCCTTCTTACCATAACTCGGATCACAAATGTAAACCGGGTGATGGTGGAAGTGGGCCTCTACCAGATGCCGTTGGAACCGGGCTGGAGTACTCCAGGTCCGGATCGAGACATCACTCGCATCCTGGCAGATAGAGAAGGGACAGGACTTTTGATCGTCGCCGTACCACTTCTCTAAAGCCCAACGCAGCTTCCTCCTCTGGGTATAAGTGTAATACCCTTCGGTGTGGTTTAGCATAAGCCACATCTTTCGATAGGCTTTGCTCGGATTGGGGTCCTCGTCCGAAAGACGCATCCAATCTTCATCATCCGACTCATCGTTCTTATTGATTGAGTCTGGACAGGCATAGAGGGTAGAGCCGTCCTTCTTAACTCCGTACGCACAGTCGGAGAAACACGTCGGAATCCGGGTTTTGAATCCGGATTCGGCGTTAGCCCAACGTTCGGCCTCGGTTTGAGTTGATGGAGTGGCCTTCTCATCATACTCAACCGAGGATTCGTGCACCGACTCCTCGTCAGACGACTCAACCTCCATGGCAGTACTACCAGTGGTTGAGGTGCTGGGTTTCGGCTCGGCTCTAGCAGAATCCGGGAGATTCTTGAGCTTCCGAGCAGCGGATCGTCGGTTCTTACTGACCTTCCAGTCTTCCTCCGGTTCCTGGGTTCCGGATGTGCTGGAGGTCGTGGCTTCTACTGGGGTAGTAGTGCTGCCGGTAGCTGATGTAGCACTGGCGGAGCTTCTGGTGGCAAGCTTCAGGTCGGGGATAGGAGGTGCGGGTGCTTCCGCGGCCCTCTTAGCCTCTTCCTGGGCCTCCTGTTCGGCAGTCATACGGCGGACAATAACCGTCCGAAGGGCTGCAGCTCGGTCCAATCCGATTAGTGAATTGTTCTGGACATCCACCAATTCCTGTTCGGTTATGTAGTAACCGTCATCCCACTGCTCGAAGTTAGCAGCGGCCTCCCTGAATTCCTTAGTGGTCCGGCACGGCGTCCGGGTAGCACTAGGGCGTGGGTAGGTCTGGCCATCGGTATCCCAGACACAGCCTACCCAGTTGATGTTCGTAGCCTTGACGTTCCACAGGGATTTGTCAGGCTTCGGATACGCTCCGAGCTCGAAGGCTCGGTTAGCTGCATACACGGTTTCACGGAAACCAGCGTCCACCATAAGTCCCCGTTGGAACCACGGCCAGTCTCGAAGCCACTCGGGAGGCATCCTGGTCAGCTGTTCGAGAGCCATGACGCCCTCGATAGCTATCCTGACTTTCGGGTCCATCCTGACTGGTGTCCCGTCCGCGTAGGTCACTTGTGCCTGCAGTTCCGGGTGGACATACAGGTAGCGACCATCGCAGCTAGCTGGAAAAGGTTCCGCCACTGCTGGCTTCCACTCATCCTTCTGTCCGTCAACTTGGGTAGTTTCGGACTCTGTCGCTGCGGGTTCAGCACTCGCAGTCGCTCCGGATCCCTCGGCCGGGAGTGGGGATAACAGTTTCTCTGGCTCATTTAGTGAGAATGAAGCCAGCTTCTCCTCGAACGAGCGATCCGTGGGTTCCTCCACGTCCATCATCTCGCTCTCTTCCTGTGTAACAGGCGACAAAGCTTCCGGAAAAGCTTCTGCGGACGGAGTCAGCTTATCCGGGTCACCGGATAGCTTGGCTGCAGCTACGGATTCCTCAGCCATGACTGGGGAATCGCCCAAGGGAGTAAACTACTCCTTTTTCCGGCTTTTACGGCGCCGGGGCCGACACAAACGGAGTCTGTCTACCAGGAGACAGACTCTGGAGGAGCAGCGGGAGGTTTGCTTAGCTGGTAAAATCCAAGAAGGGAGCGAGCTCGACCGTCTTAGACGTTACCGAAAAACAATATGGCGACAGGCTAGCATTCGTGACGTCATTTCCCCGTTGCTTCGCGGGGTCACGAGAGGTCAGCCGAGACTGGACACGGTGACGTCATGCGGAAACGCACGTGCTTCAGGCGGTACATCAACAAACTGATTGTTTTTAGGTAATTATCGCTCACCCCGATGACTCGTCTGGGGATTTAAGTGGAGATTATGGAAAGCTTAAGCAAATCCACCGGGTTATCCGTCCACTACCCATTGGTACATCATGCGGCGGAGACAAATAAGCCTTTAGGGTCAGTTGTCATCCGTTCCTCTAAATGTAAACATTACACTCGTTGTGTATACAGGTTAGGTCACTGCAGTCCTCTGGGCAATTCGGGGGCTGCGGCGAACGTATCTCCCCTTCTCGGATAGTTCTTTATCGGACCTGACAGTCTGAAGAGCTTTCTCTAGGTGCTTCTTAGCCTTAGAAACACCTTTCCTCCTCTTTTTGTCTTCACCTGCCGAGACTTTTTTAACTCCCCCACGCTTAATCGGTGTTGGCGTGGGTGTCACTGATTCGGAACACTTCTTGGGTCTACCACGGCCGCGCTTCACTGTAGTGTTCTCTACCTGGTCTATTATGCGATTCTGGTTCAGGATCTTTCCGGAACCTTCACCATACATTTCTGTGGAGGTCTCCCTCCCAGACCATTTCCTTAATCTAGCCACATTTGACTTATAAAGTCGACCAAGGTCAGATTTAATAATTACGGTACAATCACTGATAACTTGTGTTATAGTAAAAGGACCGTCCCAATTAGACGCTAATTTTATGTGTCTAAGCGGTTCATGTAATCTGAGAACTCTGTCTCCGGATTGGAATTTCCGATGCTTTAGATCGGTATCGTATCCTACTTTCTGCCATTTGGCACTTTTCTCCAAATCAATTCGGACAGACTCATATGCTTTTCTAAATCTGTCTCTTAAACATTCCACAAAAACTACATGGCAAGGTAGTTCAGGGTCCATCCCTACGACTCCAAAAACTAGGTCAGCAGGCATTATCAAATCCTCTCCGAATACTAAAAGGTTCGGAGAACAATTTGTACTTGAATGTACCGTACTGTTATAAGCATGTGTCACGAAATGACATTGCTCATCCCAGTCATCCATATGTTCATTTACGAGTGTCTTTAGGACTTGGATGAGGGTTCTATTGAACCTTTCCACCAATCCGTCGCTTTGTGGCCTATACGGGTTGGTTCTAGTCTTGCAAATAGCTAAGTATTCGCACATACCCTGCCAGAGATTTGATTCGAATTCTCTGCCTTGGTCACTGTGTAACATTAATGGTACACCGAAGCTTAGTACCCAACCTTTTACAAAAGCTTCGGCACAAGTAATTGCTTTGTGGTCCGGTAGTGGAAATACTTTAGTGTATTTCGTATAATAATCACACACTACCATCATACAGGTATTATCATTAGCGGTTGTATTAAATCCACTAATAATATCTACCCTGATTCTTGCGAATCTAACTCCGAAAAGTTCTTGGGATAGGGGAAGTTTGCCCATCCCGGGTCCGGGTTTGTTTTTACAACAATCCGGACAGGTGGTTACCCATCTTTGCAAGTCCCGTGTCATGCCAGGCCAATAGTATTTCTTGGAAAGTCGTGCTAGCGAGCGTTTCCTTCCGAAATGACCACTGGTCCGATGCCCATGACAGAAGTACATAATGTCATGTCTCATAGCATGTGGTATCACCACTTGCATGATTCTCTCACCATTATTACATGGCTTCCAACGGTATAACACGCCTTTCCGGACTTCAAGCTCGGTCCATTGAGCAAGAAACCTTCTCATTTCTCGATTTTCCAGAGAGACCTCTGGTCTAACTGGACGTATACCCTTTGGTACTAATTGCAGTAGCTGCGCAGTTATCGAGTCAGCTTCCTGGAAATGTCGTATGTGATCCATAGACCAATCCAGTATACTGGCAACTAGGGGTACGAATGGTCTTCGAATCCCTGCTAACACTGCCCTATGAGCTCCACAATCAGTACAATCCGGATTATCACATTTCCGGATTGGTATTCGAGACAAAGCATCAGCATTTAAATGCTTAACTCCGGGTCTATGCTGAATCTGTTGATGTTCAAGCCCATATTCAGATAAATGGGCTAGCCATCGGCCTAACATGCCTTCAGCATCTCGGAAGTTCAGTAGCCACCTTAAAGAGGAATGATCCGTACGTAAAGTAAAGTTCGTTCCCCATAGAAAATGTTTGAACTTCTTGGTATATACGACTACTGCTAACAACTCTCTTTTGGTTGTGCAGTAATTGCGCTGAGTCTTGCTCAGTGTGTTGCTGGCAAAGGCAATCGGTACTTCTCTCCCATTTTGGACTTGCGAGAGAGCTGCACCAATGCTATAATTACTAGCATCAGTATCCAGTATGAAATGATCCGTTTCATTCGGATATTGCAATACGGGAGTACTCGTGAACAGGTCTTTTAGCTTTTGAAAAGCGGTTTCCTGTTCATGCGTCCAAGGAAATTTTTCCTTGGTACTTCCTGGAGTCCAGTTAGCTATTGCTTGTAATGGGTAACTGACTCTAGAATAATTCGGAATAAATTCCCTGTAATAGGAACAGAATCCTAAAAAGGACCTCACTTCCTTGGGTGTTTTAGGTCTATTCCAATTCGTAACTGATTCGATTTTTTCCGGATCAGCCTTTATTCCTTCATCACTGATGATGCGGCCCAAATAATTTATGGACTTTCTAAACATGTGGCATTTCTTAGGTTTCAATTTGAGACCATTAGAAATAATACGTTCTAGTACCATTTTCAGGTTATTAGAACACTCTTCGAATGTTTTTCCGAAGACTATGACATCGTCAAGATATACAAGACATCTTTTCCACAATAAATCACTTAGAATTGTTTCCATCATTGCTTCAAATGTTGCAGGTGCATTGCACAGTCCAAACGGCATTACATTATATTGGAATAATCCAATATGACTCGAAAATGCAGTTTTCTCCATATCTGAAGGGTTCATTCCCACTTGCCAGTAGCCTGATTGCAAGTCTAGGGTACAAAACCAGCTGTTTCCCCCTAAGGAGTCAATGGTTTCATCTATTCTCGGTAATGGATACGAATTCTTTTTCGTTATTCCATTCAACTTCCTGTAGTCTATGCAGAAACGGATAGTACCGTCTTTCTTTGTTACCATACACACAGGACTACTCCATGGACTATTGGAAGGGACTATTACATCCTGTTCCAACATCTTGTTTATTTCATCCTCAGCTACTCTCTTTTTTGCTAAAGGTAACTGTCTATACGGTATCTTAAAGGGTTCGGCATCTCCAGTATCTATTTTATGTAATACTTTATTTGTCGTACCTAGTTTTTCACCAGGTTTGGCAAAGGCAGTATGATACTGACAGAGCATATCATAGAACTCTTTCCGGTGTTCCGGATCCTCTAATGAAGTTTCTTCATACAACTTAAGTAAGTCTTCCGAAATTTCATCATCCCTTGTTACCTTCTGTAAGCTTAGCTTACTATCCGTTACAGTTTCCGAAAGGGTCACATTTCCAAAAACTTGTCCCTTTTTCAAGTAGATAGTAGTGTTTCCAGTATTGGAGACAGGTACTACCGACCAGGATGCATTCGCTACTATCGTGTCTACAGAATTTAATCCGATACTTGATAACGTAACTACATCCGGTTCTATCACTGCAGGCTTATTACGCATTGCAGGATCACTTCTTACAAGCACATCACAGGCTACTCCCGGAGGGATTCGCACAGTGTGTGCCACACTAGCCATACTGCTCACTTGTCTCAGTACACATCTAACTTTTACGGGATACGGGTATCTCACACTCAACACTCCTGTTTGGGGTTCTAACACAGCACCATACAGGGATGCGAAATCCAACCCAAGTATACCCTCGTCTGCTATATCCGCAACGGTGGTGCTCATGACATAGTCATGGATACCATCCAACTGTAGTTTCACACAAGTTCTACCATACGTTTGCAAGGTACTGCCGTCGGCCGTCTGAGCACTTCCTCCCGATTTGAGAGTCTCATGTTCATCCGGTATAAGATCGTAGAAACCCCTGGAGATACAAGAGTGGCTAGCTCCCGTATCCACAAGGAATTCGGCAGATCTTCCGTTAACAGTGAGGCAAACATACCACCGCCTTCCGTTTAGAACAGAGGGTATGTCCGTGACAATCGGAACGTCATTTTTCACACCAGGAGTCGATCCACATCTTTTCAGGAATTCAAGACAAGGATGACCCGGGGGCAGGTGGGCACCACAGACCTTGGCTAATTCATAGCCGCCTGCCTCGTTACTGATATTGGGTTTCCCCTGTGCGCCCGTGGCACCTGTTATATCAGCTTCCCTAACCTTCCGGGTGTCTACAACCACCTCGGTGTTAGGCGATCTTGTTACTAAATGCGAACCATCGTCACGGATGGTGATATTATGGCAAGATTTGTCACTGGGATCCCCTTCTTTGCCCCTCGGGAGATCCCTTTCTAGTTTTCCTCTGTACTTATCCCAGAGACACTCTCCTGTTTACGCGGAACAGGCTTTTCAGCCATACATTCGGGAGCAAAATGCCCCAGTTTCTGACATCTGAAACATCTCCTTTGAGATTTATCAACTCTTGGTCTCCTTAGAGCTTCTGTTAATCCGGCTATTAATGTTTCCATCATGTTAGTCGGAGCAACAGTGGCTGCTACAGTTGAGTTCGCCGTAGAGGCTACACTGCCATGTTGAGTTGATCCGGAAGCTGTTTTACCAGCAACAGATCCTCCTCTCCCTCTCGAATGTACTTTCCTATACCGCTTTTGTCGGTAATACTTTCCAGCCACATGGACTGAACCAATATATTCTCCGTTTTCATCGGAGACATATTCATCTTCCTCATCAACTTCATTCGATTCAACCGGAGCTAATTGGGAAGTATCATATACCGGAGCAGGTGTACCTCCGTATTGGAAGGGAGCCGCTCTTACTGGACTAGGTCCAAGACCTACCAAACGTTTCTTCATGTCATGTCCATCAATTGCTATGAACAGATCACTGAAGGAAGTGTCATCTTTCCAGGAGTCCCACACCACTTGCTTATGATCCGGATCTCGCAATCCACTATAGAATTGTATGAACAATTCTTGTAGATAACAATCATCGTCATGACCCCAATTTGGACGTGCTTTCGAAAGCAAGTCCTGTAGCTCCAAACCAAAGACTTTGTGTGATTCTTTAGGTTTTTGTGTTCTCTTCTTAAAGCTTACCCACGGATCTTCTCTAACGATTGATCCGAAAAGGTATGCGGCACATTCGACCAATTGATCGTAGGTACCGTATATTCCGTAAGCTGCTCTCCATTGGTTGAGAGCTACTTTTCCGCCTTTATTTAACCAACAAATCAAATATGGCAGAGCTTCTTCTTTTGTCCATCCACTACAATTGACTTCGTCGACAAAAGCTTGATACCTGTCCTTCCATGGATCATTAGAATCATATGGAGGGGGTATCCGTGCCTGCCTACGTGCCGGATTATTACATCCGCGTAGTCTATCTGCTTCTCGCATGCTCCAGTTCATGACTTCCATGCCGTCCGCTCCCTTTCGGTAGCAGTCAATGCCAAGGTTTTGGATACATTGGCTCCTATCAAAGATGGTTTGCATCCCTGCAGGCATAGAAGTTCTCCTGTTTGGTTTCCTGCCATCTCCTCCTGATCCTGATCCTCCGGATCCGGATCCTCCTGGGCCGCCTGGAGGGTTCCCTCCTGGTGGACCATTATTATTATAGCTTCCGGATGAACCACCAGGGCATCCGCCATTGTAACCGGTGTTTCCAGAAGACGCATATCTAGGGTAAGAATCATTTTGATTCCATCCCTGGTTATAGCTATTACCATTTTGATAATTACCACCTCCTGATGGATTATAATTATTTCTATATCCATAGGAAGATGCTCTTGGTTGATACGTACCGCCATTAATATTGTTTTGTGGCGGGTTTGGTCTCGGAAAACGTCCATCAGTAGGACCATTACCAGCACCTGGGGTTGGATTCGGTAATCTTGGTACTGCTGGTGTACTGTGGCCGGGTTGGGGGAAATATGAAGGTGGTGTCAACATATGCCTCATTGGTCCGGGTGCTCTTGGTTGTGCCACGGGTGTATTATTATTATTCCCTGTAGCACCATCGTGAGTCGCTTTGATTTTGTGACTCAAATCTGGTATGGGTGGTGTCGGACCTATCGTATCCAGCATTGGAATTACTGGTTTAGATGCGGTTCCATTTGCTGCAGCATTATCCGGTTTCTTGTAGATTCCGGATACCACATTCTTGTCAGCCCCATCATCAACGAATGGGCTGTATCTAATTGGGGTTGCATCTTTAGATGTCTTTCCCAACATTGTAGATACCACAGCTGGATCTATATTACCTATAGTTAACTGGGCTGCTTCTACATATTTATCTAGAGTTATTGCAGTAGTCTGCAATTCCTGAAGCTCATTTGTGAGTTTCTGTCTATCCTCCTCCAGTTGTTTGTTGTAAGCTATAATGCCTACCCGGATGGTTTCATTGTCTTCAGCTTGTTTACTACACTGAAGTTTCAATTTATCCAACTCATCCTGATAATGGCGAATTTCGGATTCGAATTTTGCCTTATCAAGGTTTAGTTGGTCGTTCGTATCTATGTATGTTTGGATACGAATGTGCCTATTAACATATTCTTTGTTAAATGATTCTCTCATAGATTGAAGTTTTAGTTCTTCATTCTCGAGTTCTTTCATGTACTCGCTCCTTCTGGCTTCGAATTCCTTTCGCATGCCAGTTAGGTCCTCTTCCATCTGAAGTTTTTCATGGAATACTTCATCCTTAGCTTTGACCAAGGTATTTAAATTCTCGTTCAAAGTTACATAAGTTTCATTCAACAACAGGACATCGGTACCGTATAGGTTAAGTCGCCATCTATAGCGCTATAATCTAATATTGGTAATTCGGGCCTGGGTAACCTGTAAGGCAGTTCTCCGAATGTTACCCTTTTTCGCATTGGTGCCGGATGTTCTGGGTTAGTACTACCACCAACTTCGAACATCGAATCACTTAATTCGTCAACAAGCGATTGTTGGCCTATTAAGTTACTATGTCTCTGTATAGACTGTTCGCGTCGTACAGAGTCTGGCAGATTCTCCTCACTATCATTATAGTGGGGTCCGGGATCTCTCCAAGATGCTGATTCCGCATCTTGCGAGTCCGAATGGGCTTGGAGCATTAATGATCCATTTCCATTCTCTTGGGCAAGTGATTGCCCTGCTGGGTTAGCTTCCCTAAGGGTGTCTAACCCATGTACTAGCCATTCGGACGTTATAACGTCCGGGCTATACACCAGAATTAACTGGTCACGGCACCAGTGTAAGGGTTTGTGGCCTTACGGACCTGGGGGGTTCGGGTCTTACGGTTCGGAAAGAAAGAGTAAGACAGTATTCCAAGTGTATGCCAACGGTTAGGTTTATTACTTAACGCACACTCACGGCTTCCGGATGATATCAAAGAGGCAGCTAATATTAAAAGACAGTGGTTTACATGGTGTGGAGGCCAGAAGGGCCTCTGACGTAGCGGCTGAGCCCTGGGCTTTATATACGGACCCAGGTGTTCGTCGTCAGATGTCCCCACAGACCCGGATCGGTGCTGCCACCTATCCGGAACCTGAGGAACGTCCGACGACTCGACTCACCCGCCACGTCAGACGGTACCCAACTCCTATGGTTTAATAACGTGTACCTCTACATAAGTGTAAAATGTACTTATCATTGTCTTTGGACAAAGTTTTGAGTATTGCCTATCGGCAACTCCTGAGTATTAAGTGCCCTCATGTATAGGAAAGCTTTATGAGGAGGTATAAGCCACATCTACTTATAGGAAGCTTTAAAAAAAGTATTTTTCTATAGCTCATCCATCTATACGGTGCAGTAGGGGTCCATTCTTGTGTATCATGATATTTTTAACACAAATTATGCCAAATATGGTAAATGATAAAATATTCTGCATAAACAGTGAATTGACTGGTATGTATGTACAAAATACATGTACAGTCTTGTCATGTTTAAGGATCAGTTTTAGATAAGCACCAGTCTCAAATAAGCACCTGGAATAATCGGATGTTGTAATAAATCTTATCTATAAAAATAACCTCGAACAAGTGCCTGTCTTGTATAAAGGCTGGGGGTAATGGCCCTTACCAAATCTATAAGCGCCAGGGTGTTTTTTCATGACGATATAGTACCCATACGGAGACCCATCAGTTCACCCAGTACAGTGTTGATGTACACAGGATGATTTGCCAAACTGTCCTCATTATATGGTGACATATAATATATGGTGACATAGATGAGTAATGATGTTTGGCAGTGTATTTGTTATATATAAAACACTTGTCATGTACTGGTCAGCACTTTTGATATCAAACTGTATGTATACTGTAGATTCTATGCTTGCATAATACAGCGCCTTATACCAGTGGTGTCGGAGCCATGGGGAAGCATCTCCCATAATACAGCGCCTTATAAAAGTGGTGCCTGAGCCATGGGGGGATGCATCTCCCACACTTTTCATGATGGAACTATAGATTATATAGAAAATAACCAAAGTTTACACCGCTACCTTTTTGGCTGCTCCACCTCGACTGATAAGGATAGCCCAGTGCTGCACCTTATTATAGAATTTACCTGGAGGCAGGGTGCACCTTACAAAAGAGGGCTTTATACTAGAACAGTACTAATCTGCTCAAAGTCATATTTCAGATTTCCTATAGCATATCCTTCAAAACATGGTGCACCTTGTACACAAAGTGTACCTTATAGTAATCATCATCATGTAATAGGTTGCTGGTCAGACCAATTGCTACATGGAAGACCACCCTGTGAATATGCAATAAAGTTTTCAATACAATAGTGTAATAGTGTTTAGATAACTAAGTGGTTCTCGGTGACTACACAGCCGTATGGTGAGACTCCACATTAAGGCATTGTTAGCATCCTGCTCTGTGCAGGGCCCCAGTGTATACACAGGCATACCCCCCGCCTACCCACCATCACCAACTATACTCATACCTAGTGCCATATACCGTAAATTCTCTAGCCGCAATAAGCCCCCTCGGTTTTTTACGAGGTTCCCACAGTACAGTATTAAACTGCCAATTTTCAAAAGATAAGTACGGCTTATCGCTTATCCACAAATTCAGGGTGTGGCTTATACAAGGGTGCAGCCTGCTTATTAAAGAGAATTTACGGTAATTGCACTGCTAGTAAGCTCCAGTATGACCTTGAACTTGTCATTCTCAAAGTAAATCTTTCTTACTAGAAAAACAGAGACAATGATTGATTTACTTCCTGTTCCTGTTGAAGAGGTGCATGGTGGCAGATCTATGACCACCATGCATCTGGAATAATCAGCATGCCTTGGGTTCCCTGTTACAGTGGTTCCTTGAGGGTTTATAGACACCCTCAGGACACCAGAGTAACCCCTAACAGGCGCGTATACCAACACTGGGCCCTCTGCCACCCCCGTACATCCAGACATCGAGAACCTCCCTGCACAGCGCATTATGTCGCCAATATTCATATTCCATGACTGGCATATTGGATGTCTCTATATAGAGTGATAAAGTGGGATGATAGACTGGTGTGCCCCATAGCATGGAACACAAGCCTCCATGTGTCAGCATTGCACTCTATGTACACAGATGTTATATTGGCAATATTGTAGTCATATCTTGATACATGTAGATGCACTGCTTACAGGGTTCCCATGTATCATGAAATGTCACAGAGTGGATCACAGCAAGTCCAGTTCTGTATTTATTTCATGTTATTTTGATTGTATAAATTCACTTGATTTAGCATCTAAATTGGGCATGTGACCAGCAGTGTGGATCAAGACATGTTACGCCACTGGGGTGGTGGCGATCGGCCCTGTAACGTTATATCAATGGGCAGTTGTTATTCACGTGAAATAAAAAAGCAGATGTCCATGACCATGGAATATGTTTCGATGACATTGCCAGAGCTGGCATTGGTCTTATCCCACAATGCCTTATATTCCATGGTCATGGCACCGAGGGGAATGTGATGCAAAAATATGAAATGGGAGTGGACATTTGCATTTATTTCATGGTTTCTTGATCTTAGAATAAGGAAATTGTAGCAAACATTTGCTGGTTTACCCAATTACAATGTCACATGACCTAAGAATGGAATATGGGTATGTTGTATTCCATGAGCCCATGTGATACGGATCTTCTTAGTTAAACCTATTAGGCTGCCATATCCACCATGAAATAAATGGCTGGTTCCTAAGCCATCCATTGTCAGACTGAGCTGTAGACTTCCTAACTTCTTCAATCCTGGGACAGACAGGCTTGGTTTAAATCAATACAAGACATGGAATGAGAGGACCGGGCGTTCACCGTATCTTTAAACTTTAAAAGAGTTTTCAGGCGGTTTCTGCTGTGGTATTTACACTAATCCTTTAATGGGTGTCATGCACCTGTCAAGGATTGTTTTGGTCTCCAGGGAGCAGCTCATTCTCAGGGAGCAGCTCATGGACAAAGGAGCAGCTTATGGTGAGGGGAGCAGCTCATGGTGTAGGGAGAGACTCATGGTCAGGGGAGCACCTCATAATGAGGGGAGCAGCTCATGGTCAGGGGCAGCTCATGCTAAGGGGAGCAGCTTATGCTGAGGGGAGTAGCTCATGGTCAAGGGAGCAGCTCATGTCTAGAGGAGCAGCTCTTGGTGAGGGGAGCAGCACAGTCAGGGAGGGGAGCAGCTCATGGGCAGGGAGCAGCTCATGGGCAGGGCAGCTGATCATGGTGAGGGCAGTGGCTCATGGTGAGGGCAGCAGCTCATGGTGAGGGCAGCAGCTCATGGTGAGTACAGCAGCTCAGGGTGAGAGGAGCAGCTCATGGTGAGGGGAGACGCTCATGGTGAGGGCAGTAGCTCATGGTGAGAGGAGCAGCTCATGGTGAGATTAGCAGCTCATGGGGAGGGCAGAAGCTCATGGTGAGGGCTGCTCATGGTGAGAGGCGCAGCTCATGGTGAGAGGAGCAGCTTTTGGTGAAGGGGAGAAGCTCATGGTGAGGGCAGTAGCTCATGGTGAGAGGAGTAGCTCATGGTGAGAGAAGAGCGACTTATGATGAGGGGAGTAGCTCATGGTGAGAGGAGCAGCTCATGGTGAGAGGAGCAGCTTTTGGTGAGGGGAACAGCTTATGGTGAGTGGAGCAACTCATGGTGAGGAAGCAGCTCGGGGAAGCAGCTTAGGATGACGGAATAGTCTCAGTCTTTCTTACCCATTCATGTGTTCACCAACCTTGTCTGTTAGTTACCCAGTCACTCAAAATCAAAAACTCAAGATGCAATGTAAAGAATTTTTCTCATAAAAGATTTGCAATTTAGCCATTATCTGTCTCGCATAAGAGAGTCATTTGCCCACAGTGCTGTTTCCCAGTATTAAGACGTGTGAGTGAAATGCGGCGACTTTGTGCTGTAATACTAAAACAGCCTGCGGCGGTACTGAAATTCACTGAGCACTACATTAATGATTCCTGGGCTGAATAAAGCCCAAGGCCAGAGTAGATGGATTCATTCCTCCTGAATGCATTTGATGTGGACAATGTTTAACCCTTTGCAGACAAACTGGTGTATTGAATTAACCCATTTAAAGGCCTGAGTTGAGTTGGCAAGACTGCTCAGCTGCCCACCAGCACTTTATCGGTACATCATATTAACCTTCAAGAAGTGGTGCAGGGACCAGCTTATGACTTACGCCAGTACTTCATTGGTGCATCATAACGACCAATGGGCATGATGCACTCCAGCATCTGTAGTTGCCCTTAAAGGGTTAAAAGGTGGTCCTGAAAGCTTCTTAGAATCCTGCGCTGGGTTGAGAAAAGAAAAGAGCCAAAATTATGGAAAGAGAAACCAAAATACAAAAAGATATTGTCGAGGGAAGGTGAGCGCATAGAGTTATTGACTTTCAAATTAGGATGTCGAAAGATTAATAATCAAACTTTCCACCTCCTTGGGTGGGATCGATATACTATGGTTGTATAATTCTGGGCATTGTTCTCCCTCACTTGGTCTTGCAGATATCAGCTCTCAGGTTACTGGTTTTTACTATAGGCTCAGACAAGGTTTTAAATTGGGGCAGCATAGGCCCAGTAATTTACTGGTTGTTTCAAGGGTCACACAAGGTTATAAATTGGGGCAGCATAGGCCCAATCATTTACTGGTTGTTTCAAGGGTCACACAAGGTTATAAATTGGGACAGCATAGGCCCAGTCATTTACTGGGTTTTACTAGCCTCAAACAAGGGTTTTACATTGGGCCAGCATAGACCGAGTCATTTATTGGTTTTTACTAGGCTCAGACAAGGGTTTTACATTGGGCCAGCATAGGCCCAGTCATTTACTGGTTTTTACTAGGCTCAGACAAGGGTTTTACATCGGGCCAGCATAGGCCCAGTCATTTCCTGGTTTTTACTAGGCTCAAACAAGGGTTTTACATTGGGCCAGCATAGGCCCAGGGCTATTGAAATGTTGCAATACACTAAAATGTTATAGTCCCAAATAACCAACTGGCTTTAATTATTGCTGAGGCTAGAAATTAAGAAATTGATAAGCTTATATAGACCACTACTATAGGTGTCAACTTTCACTGCTAGGGGGGAGCTTAAGAAACAGTCACAAGCAAAAAGACGCCATGGGCAGAAGTCATCCAGGATGACAATTGCTCCTCTAATAAACCTGCTATGGCTGATTGTGTATTAATGCATCATGCTGATCCAATTCGGTTGATACACATCATAGCACATCATTGATGCACCAATGATGTGCTAGAAAATTTACTCACCAGCACTTCATTGGTGCATCATGCCGACGAATGCTAAATCTATGCATCATGCCGATCATCTGGGGCTATTAATAAACATGATGCACCAATGAAGTGCTGGCGAGACTGCTCCCCAACAATTTATTGAAACATCATGCTGACCCTCTAGGACTGTCAACCGGTGCATCCCTCTTACCATTTCTCACCCGCTTCTAGCATGCATTCTATCCACCTTTTTTCACTGGTTATGTCCAAGCGAAAAATTGATAGGAAACCCTGTATACAACCAATGGGGACAGTATCATTAGGGTTTAGGGCAGTTCCTCTAGATCTATAAGAAGAGAGGGATGTTATCATAGTTTGAAAAAGCCATGATTTCTTTAAAGGAAACCATGATAACATCCCTCTCTTCTCATAGTATACAGGGTTTTCAACCAATTTGGAATAGAAAAGAATTTTGCCCTGCAGGGCTATTAATTAAAAATTGATTCTTATAAGGAATGGAAAAAAAATTTTCCCGGCAGGGCTATTAATTCAAAATTGATGCTTATAAGGAATAGAATAGAAGGTTGCCCCACAGGACTATGAATTTTGAAATTCATAACCCTGCGGGGCAAAATTCTTTTCTTTTCCCTATAGGGAAAAATTTCTATTCTAATCCATTTTAGTAGCCCTGTGGGACAGGGTTCTATTCTAATCCATTTTAGTAGCCCTGCGGGACAAGAATCTATTCTAATCCATTTAAGTAGCCCTGTGGGGCAAGATTCTATGGTATACCATAGGAATAGCATAGAATTCTATGCTATGTAAGGAATATGATAGAAGATTGTATAGTAGAAATGTTGCTCCAGTCTTTATATACTACACTCAGAATAGCATCCACAGAAAGGGTGTGCAAGAGAAAGTACCAGTGACACAATGCCATCTCCAGGGAAGCACTTGTATTAGTGCACATGTTTATCGCTAGGTGGTGCAGGTGGAGTCCTCACTGCTCCAGGCAGTTGAGAATAGAAATTTTCACTGCCAATGGCCTGGCGAGGAAAGGGATAAAAACCTTCCTTAGAACAGTGAGGAATTCTGGCTGGGGTCCACCCTGCAGGGTCGGCATGATGCATAAATTCAGCCCTTGCGAGTATATCACCAAGGCTGCAATCATGCATCATGGCAATCAATGGGCATAATGCACTGTTAGTCTAAAGGTTGAAAGCAGTATGTAATCCTTCAAAGGTTGAAGCCTGGGTAAGATGCTTCTACCATAGGGCCTGAGGCGATCCAGATATAAGGGAGAGGGAAGAAAACAATTCCATGTCATCAAGCCGCCGTCTGCCTCCAGCGGGAGGAGGGTGTGTGTGTGTGTTAGCCTTGTGGTAAGCCAAAACCCCAATGGTAACCAGTGTAGTATAGTGACAGATGTCCATTAATGAACTATGGCAGTGCATTTAATGCACAATAACAGTGCATTATTGCACTATCTCTGTTCATTGACCACACTGTCATTGAGAATTTTCACTGAGTAGATATATTTGATATACAGTAGCGGTTCGTTATGTGCTGGTATCTCAAATAAGCACATGTCTCCAAAACTGCCAGGGATACAGCAGTATTGAAATCAATATGAAGCAGTAGAAACAGTATTCAAATTTGCGCCAGTCATAGATAAGGTACAGGGTATTGAATTTGAAGTATATTGACTGAGGTACTTAAACTTAAACGGACAAATGCAGTATGTTGACACCAGGGTCATTTGAGGGGCTGGTAGCAAGGAATTGTATAGGTAGCCTTTTTACTGGTAGAATAAGTGTGATGTGACAAGTGATCAATATGACTGTGTGATCAGTGTAAAATAGACCCTTCCCCTATACAGATAGCAGACAACCAGTGGTACTGTGGGAGCTGTCTGTGTGTACTCTGGTCTAGACAGGTGTGAGCAGCCAGACATTTAAGCCTTTAAGGGACTCTAAAGCAAGAATGCATCATGCCTATTGCTCGTCACGAAGTGCTGGCTAGTCTGCTCACCAGTATACAGGGTTCCCACTGGTCAGTTAAAAGTCAGTTAAACCCATTTTTCTTCAAAGTTCAGTTAAAAGTCAGTTAAGAAGATGTTTTGGGGAAAAGTCAGTTAAAAATGAAATTTTGACATTTTTAAGGGGGTGATTGTCAATATTTCACGTGAATTTCCAAAATTTCTTCAACGTCCTCACTTCAGGGCCGATGAATTTTTTCGTGAACCTCATGAATTATCCAATATTTGGTCAGGTATAAGCCAATAAATGTCAGATAAAAGTCAGTTAATACCATGACCCGTAAATGATGGGAACCCTGAGGAAGTATTGTAATCTCCCATGTATAAGGCGCATCTTATACAAGGGGTTTTAGTTCTCCCTAGAGAACACCAAGACCTTTATTTTGATATATTACACTCCCCCAAACTCCTAATAGGATATTATAAGTGGGTGTAATGGGGTCCTGGGGACCCTGGCTGTACATAGCTTTTTGAATTTTTAAAATCCATTGAGTAGAACAAAAGTTATGATTTTTCTGATCAAATCCTAAAACTCTAGCTGTGTCTTATAGGCGAGCTGAGTACATGGGGGTTTACGGTACATCATGTCGACTCTCCGGGGGGTATCAACAACACCAAAGAGTCAGCATGATGCACCAATAAAGCCATTGCAGCTTGTTCAGCAGGGCTACATTCTTGCATTATGCTGACATGTTTGCACAATACCAACCCTTAAAGGGTAAAAGGGCCCCCACAAATTGTATCCCAGCAGGGTGGTACTAAAGTTGTATGATGCACTATTTTAGTTAGAGAATAGAAAATGACTCAGGCACATTCATGCATTTAGAGAATAGACAACGACTTTCTACACATCGAGACTGTCTGTTCTATAATGCACAAATGCATCTGAGTGCATTGTAGACAACAGACAGTCAAGATGTGAAGAAGGAGTTGTCTATTGTCTTTATAAAACATTGTACATTTCATTCCGAACAATCAATCACCCAATTAAGGTATGTCTAGACCAATTATTGGCCCTTGACTTATTTACAGCTATGCTGACCTTGCTAAGGTGTGCACTGTACTCCTATAATGCACTCAAGGTCACTTCTACTGTGCAGAGTTTTATAATTTATAGATAGAACACTCAAAATCTAGTCTCAGGGATGCCTTATAGGTCTTCCAGAATTCAGAGTGCTCTGTATAGGGCTGCCTCCAACTGCTCTCACCTCTGTCCTTGTCAGTCAGAGTCTATCACAGAATATGTTTATATAGAGGAGTCTCAAGCTTTGTCAAACAATACCTCAATCAGACCCCTGTATCCCTCCACTATCTTCGTTCCCATCCCCTCCAACCCCCCCCCCCCACCTCCCATCTCTAAGGACATGCAGTACTTATTCAGCATCACAACTCCTACCACCAAGAGCACACTCCTGTCAGTCCTGTGTACATATATACAACTGGGAGTCATTTCTCAAAGGGGAAGTTATTTTACTATAAATCCCAGCGTATAAGCCATGGCTTATAAACCATTTCAGACCCCTCGTGTGGCTGATAGCATCTCCAGGAACTCGGGAGCTTATATGCAGGGTTTTATTTGTATAGACTAAAGAAGGGAATGGCGCCTGAACTTAGGGTGCAGTTTATAAGCAAGGTCTTTTGGTGAAGGACAAAAACATCGCTTCTCAAACACGGCTCACGGACCACCTACATGCAAGTTTGGAGTGTAGGTATAGGGATATTTGACATTCCTCGGCCCAGAATTGGGTGTAGATGAACCAAGGCTTTTTATGGATCATTTTGGGACTGACTGCTCTCTGTGGGCTTAAAAAAGTCCATCATCACTGTGGCTTACCCTGCAGCTCCATGCTATGGTTGGCATGCTACGGTTAGTCCCTCTCACCCGTAGCAGAAATACAAAGGTAAACTGACCTTGTGATACATTCCCATCAATCGAACCTGACGGGCCATCTTAGGCTTTGCCCTCCACTTCAAAGGAGACAGGCCCCAGAGGGGTGGATTGGTGAAAATATATCTCAGGGAGTTCACCTCTGTATTTATTTCACAGAATAAATGCTGAAGCCCAGCTATTTCAGCCCTTAATCAGGGGGTGGGGATAAAGTCATGTTTTCTCTTTAAATTTTCTTTTAGAAAATCAATTTTTTTCGGATGTACTACCTTTAATGAAAACATTATCGCAAGTGAACAGGTACAGTAGTCAATTTTGTCTGATTTCAGAAGTTTTTAGAGTTTGAGATGTCTATAGATTTAACCAAAGTTCTTTTCTCAGATTAATTATTAGTAGTATTTCAGAATGAATTCAGAACAATGTGTATCTTCAGAATTTCTTATAGATGTTGCAGCCCTCAAAGGGCCAGGTACAGCAGTCACAGGAGGCAGTATGACAGTGGGAGGGAATAGCCCGGGGGGAATGGCTATTTGTGGTTCACCCTCAACTGCCGCCCTACCGCCCTATCTTTCAGCAATCTTGAAATCTGACCGCCCTACTCAAGAGGGTAAGATGGACCTTGACTGCCCCTCCCCCCTTTTTCAACAGTCCAAAATGAATTGCCCCCCTCCAAGCCTCCATCCTGTCTATTTCTCTGATGGAAATCCACTGCCCTGCTATGAGGGATCTTATGGGAATCCAACACCCTATCTTTTTGGGATCTAGTGGAAATCGACCGCCACCGCTCCTGAGAGTCAGACTGCAGTTGGTATCTAACTTATGGGCAAGTGCCTCCCCCCTGGAGGAGTAGCTCCCTGCACAGATCCACACAGATTTACACTAAAGCCGACAGAAAAGCCTGGATTTACTACGGGTACAGTTCATCCCTGCTGATTGCATAGGGTTGCGTTTAGTTTGGACATGGTTAGCCCTGAAAAGGAGAGCACACTGGATAAAGGGCAGAATACCCTGTGTATTAGGTAGTTTGGTCACGGTTTACCTATATTAAAGGAGAGAATACACTTAGCATTAGATAGTATGAACATGGTTAGCCCATATAAAAGGAGAGAATACACAGGGCATTAGATAGTTTAGTCACGGTTAGTGTATCATAAAAGGCAGAATGCACTGCGAATTAGGTAGTTTGGTCACGGTTAACCTATATTAAAGGAGAGAATACACTAGGTATTAGAAATATTAAGCATCCACATAATATGTCTACGGCCATATCACGTTGAAAACACCGGTTCTCGTCCGATCCACATAATATGAGGTGCTGTTTATACATGAATCAGAAACTTACTGGTCCTACTAAAGACATGATGCGGCTGGTAAAAGGATATTTCACACTCTAGAACATTACCAAAATTGCCATTCTCCTAAACCCAAGCTCAATAAAGGATAGGATATATATATTTTGGTTATGTTTAGCTTATATAAATGCCACAATACACTGAACATTTAATAGAC
This sequence comes from Acholoe squamosa, assembly GCA_949317995.1. NCBI lineage: Eukaryota > Metazoa > Annelida > Polychaeta > Phyllodocida > Polynoidae > Acholoe > Acholoe squamosa. The sequence continues at coordinate 71,021,358 of OX439046.1, read as the reverse complement.
AGATACAAAGGTTAGATGCCATATTCTCCCATATATAAGACGCATCTTATGCCAGAACCTTATAGAATCGACCTTAGCATCTTTTAGTTGTAAACATCCAAAAATCTAGTCCCAGCTGTGCCTTACAGGTTCTTCCTCAACTATGGGTGCGGCTTATATGTGAGATGTGCCTTATACGTCTTATATACAGGTGAACAGCATAGTTTGGATGGGTCAGTGGTAGGCTATAGGCTGTAACAGCACAACTCCAGTCCAGGAAGCTGGCATAGTGAATTATTGATAGGTGGCCCATTGTGCACCTGTCCTCCCGTCTGTCTGTGTGACTTTGTGACTTCACTCACAGACACTGCTCTCCCCCTACAGCCACCTTAGGCTGCCATCAATAGGCCATGGCAGGGCAGGCATTAGCAGATTGTGCTGTGAGAGCCTGGCACTGATTGCTCTTTTATATATGTCCAATATGTAGATTAGTGGCAGAAAAAAATTGAACAGGTAAGCCTGTCTGGGATTGATTGATACCGTAAATCCCTTGGTATATATGCTGCATCTGTATATGGTTTTACTTATAGCATTCTCCAGAGTCAGGGTGTGGTCTATATATGGACCACACCCTGTGGAATGCTATAAGTAAAACCCAGGGTATATGCCGCAGCTGCATATAGACCCCAGCCTGACTCTGGGGAATGTTATAAGTGAAACCCTTGGTATATGCTGCACCTGTATATAGACCCCAGCCTGACTCTGGGGAATGTTATAAGTAAAACCCTTGGTATATGCTGCACCTGTATATAGACCCCAGCCTGACTCTGGGATTTCCCTCAAGATAGGGACTTCTGATTTCAGGGAAATAAGATAGTGGTCATTCTCAGAAGTTTCAGAAACTATTGCATCAAAATAAAATATATGTTTTTATAGTAACTCAATTAGAATGGAAATTGGAGGTAATTTTATGGCCATGGATATTGTAAAATCTCATCAAAATAGAAGTGGTATTTCCAACCCTGCATTATAGAGGCTTTGTTTTTAATGTACTTTAATAGACCTTCAATACAGACTATGATAATCCATACCTTAATTTTATCATCACACTCTCAGTATCAGATAGTTCCTCTACATTGTAATAACCTTAGCATTGCAGTAAAGATTGAAATGTATGCATCAGTGCATAATCCAGTGAAGATTTCTATCCCAAACTATTCTGAATCTTGTGATGTAATCCTATATAACCAATGGTTTCTATTCAATTAAATGCACAAATAGGTGTATAAAGAGTGGTTGACTCAAGGTAAAATGGTGGTCGTCTCAAGGTGAAATTGGTATGCTCTAGGAAATAAGTCCTAGACAGAAAGTATTTAACATTTCTGCACTTTTACTTATGCTGTCATTTACCAAAGATATTTATCTATGCCTAGAGTCAAAATGTATATGTAAGCACTTGTCATCTTCAAATTATCGAACCAAAGTTGGAGAATTGTGATGAAATGACGAGCTGGTCATGGTAAAAACCATTCAAACATGGGAACTTTAGTGTATTATGCAATGACAATTACTTCATATATTACAGGACATCATTCTATGGGATACTTTAACACCTCTATTTCAATAATATTAGGGCTTAGGACCAATGCACTACATGTGAAAGTGAGAAAAACAAGCTGACAGGTGGTCGACTCTAAGTATGTGGTCGTCTTTGGGTTAATCTACCCTAAATCGAAATCCTGTTTATTTTTACAATGGCTATCAAAATACCTCAACATGAAAGTAGGGTGGTCTTTCTTTTAAGGTACGATATAAGCTAAGTCCTGCTATGCTAAATCTACAACAATGGCCATCATATGTTATAGCTGTACACTGATTGTGAATCTGCCTGGTATAGTAATCTGAATAATAATGTCTGTGAAAACAGGCAAAAATGGATAAAGTTTGTGTAAACAAACCATTTAAGAAGTGTAATTGTACAAAATATGTCCATATATCCCTAGAATAAGATGTTGTGATCACAAATATGTACTTTGTTGCTTCAATTTGTGACTGATGTTACTACAATAGATAGATTAAAAAATGTTGTCCAGGAATAGCAGAGAGTGGACACTTTGGCTGGTCATTGGTGAAGAATACACATTGCATTGGGAAACCTTTTTTCCCGCCCTTTTTCGATGTCTGTTTACCAGAACACAATGATGATGTCAGAATTTTGGAATGTATACCCCAGCTGGCACCACCTCTTCCATTACACAGTCCCTATGGATGTTGAGAGATAAGCCCTCCATATTTGTCTCTCAACTGGGATTCTCTCATCTTTTAAAGCTAAGCCCTGCCAGCATTTGTAATATTATATATTGTGTAGGGGTGGATAGATACCAAAGACTTTCCGAGTTATGGGCGTTTTGACGCTTACCTCTAGTAATGCATGATCAGTGACTATTGACCGTTTAAGGGCCGCTGATGCAGGAGTGCCCATTGGTCAGCAGGATGCATCAATGAAGTGCTGGTGAGAGAGCTCACCAGCACTTTATCATTGCATCGTGCCGACCCTCCTGGAATGTACCAGGTTTGCCTTAATGCATCATGACCATCGAAGTGCATGATGCATCAATGCAGCACTGAGAGTTACTCACCAGGGCTGCATTCATGTATTATGACAGGCATGATGTTTTAAAGTACCATGCAGCAGACAGGGGTTAAGGCCATCTGTCGGAGCTTTCACTTATTATTACATGTTTTAATTTACTAAAACCCCTACTGGCACCTCCCCCACCCTCCCCCTTCAGCAACTTCCCATAGTCCTCTCTAGTGAACCCTTTAACGCCTGCTAATGCATCAATGTATCATGTCCATTGGTCACCATGATGCATGAATGCAGCCCTGGTGACTAACTAGCCGGGGCTACAATGATGCATCATGCCGACCTTTTGGAGTCGAAACACTCCAAGAGGGTTGTCATGATGCACTAATGAAGTGTTGGTGAGCAGTTTCACCAGCACTTTATTGTTGCATCATGACAAACAATGGGCCTGATGCAATCAGCAGTCCTTAAAGGGTTCATGACAAGACCTCTCCCTTGTCCTCCCTAATTAAAGTCAAGGCCCAGTGTGTTGGAGCATGATGGGGGTTTTATTCAGCAGACTTAAAACGCTGACCATTAGTTAATTAACACTTAATCGCTCCTGTTAGCTCTTCTTCACTTCTCATTAATCTCCCTCTCACCGCGGGACCTCGCCACCTCTTGTCACCGATGAGATCCGTGTGTGATGCGCTGTGACCAGGCAGGTGGTAGATGTGATCAATGGCAAGGTTAAGTGCTTATGGAAACCAGCCATGTTATGTATTGTTGCCTCAGTGCAACAAGGTTGTATCTACAATTTTGTAAGTTTTGTAGGAGAGGCAAAAGAAGTGTTAAAATTGATATGGCACACAGTTGACACAACAACAGAGCTTCAGTACTTTCGTAGTAGGTAAATAAGGGTCTATAGATGTTAAAACAGAAGAAAACTCAAATCTGCCAGTCAGTTACAACCCTATGTCCCTATACAATTTAACCATCCGTTAAGTCCTTAGGAACAAGAGGTCTGCTCCTAGGAATTTGTCGTAATAGCATATCGTCATGCTTATGTGCCAGGATTTTTATTAGGCACTGGCTTATACATGGGGTACTACTGCACCCAGAGGCAGTCCAATCCCTAATTAACCCATTAACTTCTCTTCATGCTGGTATCAAATTCTGCTTACATCAACAGGACTATTATAGAATAATGGGAGTCATAAATGTCATTCTCCACTCAATGGCTGTTTTGAGAAAGCTAATAGAGAGCACTATTTATGAATGACAAGCTGCCCCCAGGCTTCAAATGTCCAACAATAGGTAGTGCTACCTTGTGCTGTGCCCTTTAACTCTTCTTTTACCGAACGCACATTTCTGCGAGTAAATCACAGATTTTTGGCAGATTTTTGATGCCCTCTCCCTTCTCCGAAAATCAGTAAAATCTTACGATTTTCTCAGGGATTGCCCTATGGTATGTGAACTCTATGGATCTCAAACCACTAGTTTCTACTCTGTTTTGCTGAGATATGGAGAGGTTCTAAACATGGGAGAGAATTGAGAAAGGTTTGGGCCAATTCTGATGAGGATTTATGGCAAAAAATCATAGAAAATGAAGTAACCTTGTGCTGTGCCCTTTAAGGGCTGCTGATGCAGGAGTGCATTATGCCTATGCAGCATGATGCACTGATTAAGTGCTAGCAAGTCTGCTCACCAGCACTTCATTGGTGCTTCATGCTGATCAATGGGCATGATAGATTATGCTCCATAGCACTTCATTGGTGCTTCATGCTGATCAATGGGCATGATAGATTATGCTCACCAGCACTTCATTGGTGCTTCATGCTGATCAATGGGCATGATAGATTATGCTCCATAGCACTTCATTGGTGTTTCATGCTGATCAATGGGCATGATGGATTATGCTCACCAGCACTTCATTGGTGCTTCATGCTGACCAATGGGCATGATGGATTATGCTCACCAGCACTTCATTGGTGCTTCATGCTGACCAATGGGCATGATGGATTATGCTCACCAGCACTTCATTGGTGCTTCATGCTGACCAATGGGCATGATGGATTATGCTCCACAGCACTTCATTGGAGAATCATGCCACTCCTCCGGGAGAGTATCAACCCTGTAGGGTCTGCATGATACATGGATTTAGCTCTGGTGAATAACTTCCCAGGGCTGCATTCATGCATCATGACGACCAATGGGCATGGTGCATTAATTTTAATGCTGATATTATCTAAGGTGCCATATACAAGATACACCCAGAGTTTGAGGATTTGTCCCAAATACCTTGAAATGACAAAATATCAGTCCTAATTGATGAATTTCCAAAATACAATGCTGGTGTAGGAGTTTAATATATCAAATAAAAGCTCTTGGTGGATCCAGGGTATACAGAATCCAGATTGATAAGCAGGTACTGCAGTGGTACACGTCTGGCTGAGTGAGATTACGGAACCAAGCATGGACACTATGGCAGAATGAAGTAACACACAGATCGGCATGGATTCATCAATGATTCAGCACCTACCTAAGGCCACACCAAAAAAATAAGTTGGTCTACAGATTTTGGTTTTGAAAAAAATGGTGCGAGTGAGCGAAATCTTTTTTCTTTTTTTTAAAGATTTTTTTTGGCATCCAATGGATTCCTTGCTGGAAAAGTGAGGCGATGGAACAAATTTTGTTTTTAAAAGAGAAAACTTGTGGAAAGTGAAGTGAGCAAAATCCGTTGACGAGATCTTTTTCAAAGAAAAAAGAAATTTGTATTTCCGAAAATATGGAGAGGGAAATCTGTAGTCCAACTTATTTTTTTGGTGTGGCCTAACCACTGTCATGCAGCCTATAGCTCATTCAACAGTCGGGCTGCGGCTTTTACGAGGGTGCGGCTCGTACGAGAGAATTTGCCATATAACCTGAAGGTCATGCATGACGAGAGCCTCTATGCAGCTCAGTAGATCAGCTAGGAACAAGGGTTGTGGCTTATAGTGCATTTTGACAGAATAGGGTCAGGCAGTATACTTACACATGGGTACGGTATTTACTCGGATCTATACGGTAGATAGCTGATATGTATGTGTTAGGGAGTGGAGGGTGGTTCAGTTGTCAAAAGCAGGGAGCTGGGTTGATGAGAGAGAGGGGATGTGTGTATAGTTTTATCAGGGGGTGAGTGCAAACAAAGCATCTGCTGGAATAGATCTGTACTCTCTTAACATGCAAGACATCCATCATGCCTTCAACTCTTTAAGGGCCTCTGATGCATTAACTCCGGGAGTGTATGTATCAACCCCAGAGGGTCGGCATGATGCGTCAATAGAAGTGCTGGCGCGCAGTCTCAACAGCACTTCATTGGTGCATCATGATGACCAATGGGCATGATGCACTCCTGTATTAGCGGCCTTTAAAGGGTAAAGTGCCACTGATGCAGGAGTGCATCATGCCCATTGGTCATCATGATGCACAAAAAGGTTCTTCTAATACTGCTTGCCAGCACCTTATTGGAGCATCATGGCGACTTTACATGAATGTACCAACAGTTACACTGTAGGTTTGGTATGAATCATAAATGTAGGTATCCCTAGCGAGTTACTTGTAAATGGCTGCAGTTGGATTGAGATAAGGCAAATATATAGGGTTGTCATGATGCGTGAATATAGTGCCGATGAGTTACTAACCAGTGCTGCATTGGTGCATCATAACAACAAAGGAACATGAACATAAACATATGATGGGGCAGTTAAAGGGTTAGTGTTTTCCCATGACATGCGTGTTTAATCTCCCAATGGCACGCACATGTGATGTATGTGCACTGATATTCTCCCATAGTAGACCGAGTCACAATGTTTCACGTCTTATTGTAAACCGCACATAAAAACTGCACCTGCATATACAGTCTATACGAAAGGTTTTTGCCCTTGCAGGCCATTCGGTCCTACGAATTTTATCATTCCACAGGCCTGGATTGATTTCAGTAGGACCGAGATTATTATTCTGAGGAAAGAAGTAATGAAAAATAAGAATTAACTTGCTAATTTAATCATTTAATTCTTCAAGATTTAACAAAATTTACACCTTTTGTTTTAGTCTGTAAAAACCTTAGTAATGGTCCGATTTGCAAGCCATTCAAGCCAAAATGTAGCCCAAAGTCCTGAGACTACATTCAGTCATTTGGGCCGGCAGTTTGACAAATTAAGTCGGCCTTGCAGCGATTTTGTCAGAAAAAAAACAATGTCTGACAAGTTTTCGTATTGACTGCATATAACCTGCACCCTTACTTTGGGACCTACTACCATAAACCCAGCATACAAGCTATAAGCTCCTCACTGTGTTTTATAATGTAATGAGCTTGGGTAATGCACACCATGGGCACAATATTAGAATCGGATAATGTTTTGGTTTAAATTGTCTGGACATAACCACACTATGAGTGTGTTTTTCTGAAGAAATAAAGGAGTGTGTTTAATGCTCAATAAACCATAAGTAGAACCAGTGTATAGCCCTTACCTTCACTTTAGGATGTACTCTAGTCTAGCATATTCTTCGGCATATAAGGTGCATCTTCTAGTACACAAATGTGAGACCTCCCATATAAAGAGGGGGATATCTTATAGGTGGGGTGCATTTCACTAAAGAAGTTTGAGAACGGCACTAAACCTTAAGAAATTAAGCCCCATGTGCCTCACAGCAATTCTTACAACTCAGGGTGCACCTTATTGAATTATTTTCATTTTGAAAATAATTCATTCACATGCAACACCACGCGCTAGAATTTTGTCCAAATCGTACTCAGTGACCCATAGACCCTGTCCAGGCAGTACACACGGCCTCCACACACCTGAGACGTACTACAAGTATATACTTCAACTTGATAGCTTATTGGGAGTGCTCAGCCGTGACCAGGCAGTACACACGGCCTGCATAACCCCTTACAGGCAACATGATTTTTTATTAGTCATGCCATACAATAACCCCTTACAGACAGCATGCATACATAGTTCTATGGTAACTATGTTCCTTAACCATAATAAAATAATTCATCACAGCTATGCTGTGAAAATTTCCTTAAAAAAGATCCTAAACTCCTCAAATTTGCGCCTCCTCGTATGCAGGGTGCACCTTAAGGTTGGGAGATTACAGTAGTATATATAAATATAAGCTTCCCTGAGCATGTCTTAGAAGTGTCTTGTTAGAAAGAGACGATTATTAGCACAGCGTGTTTAGGGACATTTGCATTATTGATGAGCTTAGACAGTCTAAACACGATACAGTCTCATTATGTATTTTCTCAGTAGGTTTCTTAGGTCGCATTCCATTAGCATGTACAGAATATTAAATTTTTAGCTGAGATTGCTGCAATGGATGTGCTGTGATACCTCACATATTCCGACTTAGCTGGTTTGATTACCAACCAATAAAATGACACCAACTATTCACTGCGGTCCTCTCGTGGGCAGGTGGTACCCATCTGGTAACTGCTATCAGTGATAACCACTGGTAATCAGCTTCAGCTTTCCTGTTTATGTATATGGGCGACCATGGCAGTTCTGATCTTGGAAATTTGCACATTATTCCTATAGGTACCAAACTGGTTGACACACCAGGAACAAGTGTGTGTGCAAGATCAGAGCTGGATCTGAGCATGCATGTTTTGATGTCAGGAGCCAGTCCGGTCCTGATTGAGTGCTATACACGAGTATAGACCCCCTAGAGTGCACCTTATTTGTTACTAAAAGTTGGGGGTGCGTCTTGTACATGAGTATTCTATATGATAGAACAGAAATAAATTGTCCAAATTACGACTCCAGGTTCACCCCCAGCTTTTGCTAATTCTGTAAGGCACGGCAGGGTCTTTCTGACTTATAAGCCACAAATAATAAGCAGGGTATTACAGATTCTGATGTCACGATTACTTGAATTCAGCAACACTGTCCCCTTTTTAGGCCCTACAGAATTCAAAAATGATCCAGGATCATGAACCATTTTAAAATATGGGTTGCAGTGTTTGGAAAGTATTGGTCCAGCTAGCCATTTCTCAAACACTACGATCTGAACCTCCCCACTATGAATCCAGTCCATATGTAGGAAGGTAGTCAGCATTTCTCAACCACTATGATTGCAGACTGCGAATTGCACACCTCCTATGAACCAGTCCACTTGTAGTTAGGGGCAGTGGGTGACCCACTATTACCTATGATTGCCCATACAAATGCATGCACTTTCGTTCTATATCTGCACCAGTCATAGTGATTGACCCTGTATACCCTTCCGATCCAGGCAAGGTCGTTAAGATCCAGCAGGGGTATAATCTTTGTGTTTGAGAAATGACTTCCTGTATTATGATTGACTATACAGATGCCTGTCCTTTCAATGTGTATCTGCACCACTCATAGGGATTGACCCTGTATACTCAAGAATTCCCTTTCAAGCCAGGCCAGGTCGGTATTATTTGGGAGCACTCTAAACTTAGGGTCTGAGAAATGACTCACAGTCACATGGTAGCCTTTGTAGTGTTATTAGGAGCTGGAAGGACGAGGTTGCTCCATTGAACCATAGACCATGTGAATGGTGGATATATCATGTCAATGACTTATTCACCGCCTAGTCAAGGCCTAGTTGTAGTATTGATTTACTCCTGTATCAATAGGTGGCGTGTCAGTCTGATTGAATACCTGTTTGACACTTGATTGATAGCTGATTGATTTAGAATCCTAGCCGGCCTCCTGGGATAGACTAGCCTTGGTCCTATATTGATTCTTACATCAGTCGATGTGGACCATAGACCGCAGTCCTCCCATACCCTCATTGATTTTAGGATCATCAGCATTTAGGCAGAGAGCTTGGGGAAGACCAACCAATTTATGATGGTGCACTGTCTCAAAGGGCTAAGGTTCTTAGGCATATATAGTGTCTCATTGATAAAATAGCATTAAGACTTTAAGGGCAACTGATGTAGGAGTACATTACACCCTTTCTCATCGATACAGTCCCAGAGGGTCAGTATGATGCACTAATGCCATGCTGGCAAGCAAAGGTGCCAGCAGCCGATTGCTGTATCATGCCGACAAATGAGCATGATGCACTCCTGCATCAGTGGCCATCAATGGGTTTATATACATAGCGTTTTAATGTAGTATATCAAAATAAAAGTGTGAGCATTGAATTTTCCCTTTTTCAGTTCATTCTAGGTGCCTTTCTACTGAAGATGGAAGCAGAAGCCTTAATCATATAATGTTCTAACAGTTTTTTTTCAGTTCAATTCGACTTGTTTTTGTCCATGTTCGAACAATCCATCTTTTTTTGTCCATGTTCTAACAATCCATCTTATTTTCGTCCATGTTCAAACAAACCATCCTGATATTGTCCATGTTCAAACAAACCATCATGCTTTCTAAAAATCTGTCCTGTTTTGTCAATGTTCTAACAAATCATCCTGACATTGCCCATGTTCTAACAATTCGTCCTGTTTTTGTCTGTTCTAGGTGCCGCTCTAGTGAAGGTCGGAGCAGCAGAGCAGAAGCTGGGACAGGCAGAGAGGGAGTTTAACAGCACAGCACAAAATAACTTCATCCAACCTCTGCGCGCCTTCCTGGATGGAGACATGAAAACAGTACAGGTACGTCAACAGGGCATGTCAACTCTTAAACTTAAAATGCCTGCAGCCCAGGCGAGTTACTTGCCATGGCTACATTCATGCATAATGCCAATCCTGTGGGTTTGATGGACTCCCAGAGGTCGGCATAATGCTCCAAAGCTTGCCAGCACTTCATTGGTGCATCGTGATGACCAATAGGCATGATGCATTAATGCATCATGCCCATTGGAACCTGTAAGGGCCGCTGATGCATTAATGCATCATACCCATTGATCAGCATTCAACAGCACATGATTGGTGCATCATGATGAGCCTCTGGAAATGTATCAACCCTGTGGGATTCTCATGATACATGAATGCAGCCATAGCAAGTTACTCACCAGGCCTGCCACACTGCATCATGCCAACTAATGGTCCACAGCTGTTTGAAAAAAAAGACATCAGGCTGATTTGAGGCATAGAAATTTGATGAAATTTACTGATAATAACAATAATCTTAGCTAAAGAAGGGAGGGGCGGGGGCAGAGCCCCCAATGAATGACTTGCACAGACTTGCCATTCTGTGTGTAACATAGTGTGTAGGACTAACGCTAGGGGGATCCTCCTGCTGCAATTGGCATCGGAATTTGGCAATCGTTTTTGCACAACATGCATGAGGAAGGCTCCCTATTCGCTTCCAATTCAAAATCAGTTGTAAATCTTGCGAATTGCAGAGGGAAGGAATATTTTAGATGGGAAATCATTTCATATGAAACGGTGCTGACATCTAAATGCAAAAAGAAAACAGAGCACTATAACCTTCTTTTGTTATGGTGCCAGAATGTAACCCTGGCAAGTTACTCACAGACCGCACATACATACTATTCTTTGATTCAAATTATTTGAAGACAGGACCTTTGAGATGGTTTTTCTGTCAGTGTAATTTATAATGATTTCTTAACCATTTTCTTTTGTGTTTTATTTCATTAGGTTATTTTATCATCTTTATGTAAAGCGCATGATTAGTTTTTTATATATGATATAGAATATACAGCATGTCTTTCCCAACCGTATAACATGATGTTATACATAATAGCTTAATATTGGGTAGTTGTTTTCCTGCGGCAGAGATGTCATAAAGTACGTCAGTTCATCTCCCCCTTTATGTTGTTAACAGTGACATCAGTGATGTACAGAGTGTACAGAGTACCACACATAAACAGGGAAGGAAGTTTTCAATTTTTCTCTGATGTGAGGGATTTTCAAGTTCCGAAGGGCAAATTTTTGGGGTCCCAAAAAAAAAATAAACTCTTAAATACAGGTGTCTCAATCGGTATGGATACAGTGCAGAGATGTGAGACCTTCAGAGGGCCGTCTATTTTCAGATGTTCAAGCTTCTTCCAGCTTGTGGTCATAATTTGGATAAAGAGAATTACATTAATCATAGATACCCTTACATTTCCTTTCTACTTCTAGGGAGCCTAAGGCTGAGCATAATTCAGGCTTCAGCAGGTGGAATTAAACATGCCTTATGCTGCCCTCTAGCCATTTCTAACCAAACTAACTTTCAGAGAAAATGAATCTAAGCTGGCTACTGATTGGCTGAAACTCTGATGCAGTGTTTTTAGTTGTCTTGCTATGACCATCCATTCTAGAGATGGTTTTAATGATTTTGAGTGAGGGGAACAGGTTGAAATGAAGACAAGATGGGTGCTTTTAGCAGAACACATTGGGGGAATGGGTGCCTTGCTAACATCCAGAATTTTTCAGAGGTTGAGCCCATACCCAACTGACATTTCTGAATACAGAAACTAGGAGATGAGACAGAAAGTGTTGAACCCTTTAAGGGCTGCTAATGCAGGAGTGTATCGTGCCCATTGGTCATCATGACACATGAATGCAGCCCTGCCAAGTAACTCACCAGGGCTGTATTCATGCATCATGACGACCCTACAGGGTTGATACATATACTCCCGGAGGGTCGGGTTGATGCTCCAACGAAGTGCTGGTGAACAGTCTCGCCAGCACTTCATTGGTGCATCATGATGACCAATGGGCATGATGCATTAATGCATTAGTAGCATTAAAGTGTTAAGCTGATTGTTTGTGAATGTTTCTCATCTGGTGACTTCCCATGTCAAAGTCTGTGTAGAGTCTTTTCCATCTTTGACTTGTCATTGTAGTCAAATTGTGCCCAAAGCTTTGACTGTGCGTGTCATTCCAACCCCTATATCACTCCTCCAAAGTGATTTTCTCTCGGTTGTCAAATCATATTCATGTACCTGGTCTGATTTCTGTGAGTATTCTTAGATTTTCAATAGGTCTTCAGTTCTTGTGGTTTTAGTTGTGTGTAGGTAGAATTTCTTAGATTATTCCTATTATAGTAAAAGCGCAAGATCCAGCAAGTGCATGAGTTTGTGTGTCACACTGTAAGAAATAACTGTTGAATCTGTCTACCAGGCATCCTCATCAAATTGAACACTGAACCATAATCATATTGTAGTAAAGCAGTCTAGTTTCTACAATAAAGCCCAGATGGCAGTACAGTTAAGCACAGAGGCACAAGGAATTTCCATAGAAATAACGACAGATCTCTGGCAAATTAGGGACAAGGAGTTCACCATTATTTACACATTTTATTCTTACAGTTCAGAAAAATATATTGAGGGCAGTGTTGCTGTAATGACACAGAAAAAGCCATCATAAAATCTTAATGGATTGTGTAGGACCTTCAGATGAAGGCCAAAGTGGCCTGCTTGTTACCTCAACCTTTTATTGGCAAAAGAATTGTACAGATACTCCAATTACCAGGTAGAAGCGAAGTCAGGTTTGTTTGTAAAGCATAACTCTAATTCTTTAAGGTGATTTAGCCTGCATAAGAGGAAAATGGCCTGCATAAAATGCCAAAAATCATACCACTTTGACTTGCTGTGAGTAGGCACTTACCTATTTTACAATCCTTATTCTTTGAATTTTATCTATTCAGCAATGGAAAGAGCTAATAAAAAGAAGTGGATTTGCCTTTTAGATGAAGTCTTTATGTCAATTTAAAGGGGAATTATGACTGGTTAAAGATGCCAAATCAAACCTATAATTCTGCCATAGTTAAGAGTTTAAATAGGGTCCAGATTTGTGATCAAGCAAGTTGAATGCAGGAGAATTTAGTTCACTTCTATCACTATTTTTAATCATTTTCTGTTTTGAGAGGCTAGATTATGCCTAACATTACGGATATTGATGGATATTTTCCCTGTATAATAATTCAAAATGGTTTATTTTGACTCAAGTTTTCCCCCCATTTAAACGGTCAACGAGAATCACGGCAGAATTGTGGGGTCCTTTCGGAGAGTTTGAATAGTCATAATTTCCCTTTAAATTGACATAAAGACTTCATTCCAAAATGAATACCTACCCATTGCAGAACAGATATAATACATAGGATATAGTATTGGAAAACAGGGCACTCCCTAACATTGGGAAGCTGGATTGAATCTCTGAGTGAACCACACATCACAATTTTGGGGCTGTCTGTCAAACATTCTGGGGCCCTTTAGAAAAAATAAATCTAAACATTTTCTAGACCATTTTTAACCAGAAAATGTGGCAAACCATTCTTTTGTATGTGCTATGTCATCTTCATATCATAAAATGGTTCTAAAATTTTGGTTCAACTTAAGTGTAAAGATTTTCTTCTCTGTACTTGATCTTAAGTTAAAATCCAATAGATTTCCTCAAGCCCTTCAAAATACTACCTTGGTTGTACTGATACTCCTATGAATAGCTTCAAAATCAATAAGGTAAGACAAGTGAGGTTACAGCTGTGGCTGATCACAACTTTCACACCTGCACTAGCAGACCCGCACACAGCAGATGGGTCAGTGCCTACTGTGAGAAAAAAGTTTTCAGCAACACTGATTGAGGGTCATGGCAATTTACAAGGATGGAGGTCTTCAGGGTTTTTTCCTGGATTTCAGGCATTTTCAAGTTCCAAAGAACTATATTCAACTATATAAAACCCATATTTTAGGGGCTCTAATTGAGTATTTGAGAGATTTTGGTGGTCAGTGAATCTAATTCCTGAATTTATGACTCACACATTATCAGGCATCATGGTGGATTTTGGCCTATGGATAAACACACAAGGTTCATAACATTTTGTGCACTGCCATGCATTTCCTTGCCATATTACTTCATATTGTTTACATTTGATTTATTACTTAAGTAAAATGTCATCCCCTTCAGCTCATTCATTTCAGACATTTTCTAGGACATTAGAAAGTATCTATAAGAGCTTCTGACTTGATAGTATTTGGTGTATGCTGATTGTTATTATTATATTTTTGTTTTCTATTCAAACTATTACCAGACAACACATATAGGGAGTTATACATTGGTGCATCATGCCTATAGGTTGACATGATGCACCAATGAAGTGCTGGCGATTCTGCTCACCAGCACTTCATTGCTGCATCATATCAACCCTCTGGGCGTGTATCAACCCCATACTAAGGTAGGTATGATGCATGAATTCAACCCTTGGATTGCATTCACACACCATGATGCATTAATCATAATGGGCATGGTGCATGAATGCATCATGATGCATTAATGCATCATGATGCATGAATGCATTTTAGACTTTAAGATTGATAACAGGGCACCACATTCCCTTCCTATTTCAAACCAAGAACTCCATGCCAATACAAGTGGGCAAAACATGTGATTTTGTATTCTGTTTTAAAAATGAAAAATAATTTGTATCTTTTTATTTATTTCTTGTTGTATTTTTTCCTATTTCAGAAAGAGAGAAAAGTGCTGGAGAACAAGCGTCTGGATCTTGATGCAGCGAAAACAAGGCTCCGACGTGCGAAGGCCATGTCATCCAAGGAACAGGTGTGTATCGAGTTAGCCACCTAACCAACCCACCTGGGGCTGTTAATGCAGGAGTGCATCATGCTCAGTGGTCGGCATGATGCACCAATGATGTGCTGGTGAGACTGCTCGCCAGCACTTCTTTGGAGCACCATGCCGACCCTCCTTTGGTATATTGAACCCGTAGGTTCTGCATGATGCATGCATGTAGCCCTGATGAGTTCTAACCAGGGCTGCATTCATGCATCATGACGACCAATGGGCATGATGCATGAATGCATTATCGGTCTCTGAATGTCTAACTTAGACTTCACTAGTACTATCAATGACTTCATCAGGACTGAAATAAAGAGAACTGTATTGAAAACTAGAGATAACAATTAGCTATTTTCACCATGCTGGTGTAAGGGATAAATGCTGATGGCTCTGTCTAATAGAATATACCGTCAACAACCCAAGGCTCACGGGAATTGCAAAGTGTGAAGGATGTTCCAACGTTAGTCGCACTTGTGATGTTGGGAACAACAGTTATTGTTTGATAATTGATTTTGTTTAAAAACCTGGAATAAGAAGGGAACTTCATATATGAGGTTTCAGTAGTTTAATACGTCTCCAGCGGGGGCTCTTTCAAGACCAGCGTTATTTGATACCCTGGTGCTTCTATGTCTCAATGTGGTATATTGATTCTGACAGCCAATTATTCTCCTCAATATACTGTATATAAAACTTGCACCATCAGCAAAAATACTGCTGGTGTGGGTGCGCGTACAAAAAAAATCTTACGCTTCCTTTCATTAGGGAAATTCCCATCTCCATACAGATAGCTATAGAAATTACGTACAACATAATTATAACAGACGCCCCTGTCACATACCTTATCGCTGTGAATAGCAAACCTGCTACTAATACCAAGGTAGCGGACTGTTTACTGGGCCCGCCATTGCTGGAGCTGGTTACCAACGGTTATCACTGATAACAAATATCAGATAGGTACCACCTGCCCTTGAGAGGCCTGCAGTGAATAGTTGGGATTATTTCACTGGCTAATACCGTAAATTCTCTCGTATAAGCCACGGCTTATACTAGAATCCAAATGAATGTTAGGCTTAAAGGATTGATCCAAAGAATGGGTGCATCTTATAGGAGGTTTTTTTTTACACTGTAGAACAGTACTAAAACTACTATTTTCAAGGGCCAGATGCACCTCATAGCTCCTCCAAAGTCAAAAATGAATATGACCTTAGCTGTCTAAATGGCATTAAACATCTAATACTCACTCACTCAAGGCATACTTTCAATTGCATCATTTTTTTTTTATCATTGGGCATGTTGCTGTTACTTGCATAGCGAGGTTTCTTGTTTATCTCTAATTGCAGCCATGCTAATTCTAATCGCAGAAAATTGCGCGATATTCATATGGGTACCAAACATTCAAAATTTATGCCATGCCAAGAACAAGTGTGGTGCAAGTTGAGAGCCTAAAATCGCTGATATCAGCATGCACATGGTGAGTGTGTGAACCAGACTGATCATAAATGAGCGCTATAGGAACCTGGACCCATATCCAGTGGGTCCACAAATTTTTATTTCACTGGTTATGGCAGAGGTGGCAAAACACACCGATAAGGCATTGGCATGATGGGTACCTTGTCCCTGGATAACATCCACTTCAAAGGACATGCCGGTCCCCAGCTTATTAGTGCAAGTCACCAGAACCAGCTCCACTCCGGCTTACACCCAATAGACTAGCGTCCCATAAATCATTTAGGTAGTGTGAAGCCACTAGAGGTGCAGACTTGATGGGTAATTATGAGCTCCTGCTGATAACAAGGCATTTTTATCTCATTATACACATTGTTCCTATTGCCTTATTTATAAACAGGATCTACCGTAATGGCTCACACACCGTATCATTATGAATAATGACCCTGGCACTATGCAGGGGCCTAGGAAAAGGGGGAGCCAGGGGGTCCTGGGCCCCCTCAGTCATAAAGGATTGAGGGGCTCTGAGTATATTTGGGTCCCCCAAAATTTGCCAACAATTCATGATGAAATGGACAAGAAGCTTAAACTCTGCACCTCAAATAAGGTTTATATAGCAATGAAATAGGATAGATGGGGGCCTGAGCCTCAAATCATATCTAAGTTGAACAAAAATTACTTTTCTATACAAATGTTATATAGGTATACATAGGCGTCATCGCGCTTGAGCTGACAATTTAAGGTGGATGTCGGGGGGTGGCATGATGGGCCCCCCCAATAAAGATTTGCTTCCTACGCCATGTTAATTCATGCATCGGGATGACCATTTTGTTTGAGACACCAATGCATAACGTGCCCTTAAAGGTTGGGATGGGGATCCTAAGAAAGGAGTAGTCTGTCTATTTCTATGTGATAACACTGTGGCCAGAGGCATAGTAGGCAGCCCTTTATTGAGGTAAACTATACAGAGCATTGGATGCTTTAAGTATTCAGTTAAATGCACTGGCATGCATGTGTGCTTGTCAAGGATCTCTATGAAAAAATTATGTTTGCCCCTCAACCCTCACCCCCAAACACTCACCTACCCACCCCTCACTTCACCCTATAGATCTATCCCTCTCTCCCTCTTGGAACAATTGGGAGACATTTTGCACATGGTTTAAGAAACTATCTTTTATTCCTGACCATGCTGCCCCTATATGTACAAGTAGGACCCTGCCACCCACACCCCCACCTCCAGTGCCCCCCCCCCCCCCCCCGAAACACAGGACACTGATACTCCTACGCTTTCTGCCGATTCAGCTGTTTCTGCCCAACTATTGGAACTAAAAGAGAAAAACACATTTCAGGCTTTTTGCACAAGATATTTGCAATGTCGGATTGTCTTAGTTAATGTATAAAAAGGAGAAGCAAAGTCCAACCTCAGAAGATGCAAATTCATGCACTGTAAAAAACTGTTGAATCTACCAGGGGATCCTCTTAAAACTGAACAGTAAACCACTACTGTTATTGCAGTGAAGCAGTGTAATTTTCACAAAAAGCCCCAGGTGGCAGTACTGTGATACAAGGAATAAGGATGCATTCCATCTTTGACCGATCTGATACTAACATAAACCCTAAATAAGTCATCATCCATGTCTTATAGATCATTTTAGATCCAGACGGCCTATGCTCTTGTAAGTTCAAGCAAACAACAGCAGAAACATGAAGGTTAAACATATCTAAGGAATCCTAATAAATCCTTTTGAAAGTGAAATCAGATGGTTATCCCCTCATAAGTGCACCTCAGTCAGCCATCAGCCAAGTTAATCAGAACCCAATGAAGCCAATCGACCAATCAGTGTACTGCACCTCAGAGCCCCCTGGAGGATATGGTAGTTGTCATTAACCGGACGAGGCCATAAGTCGCTTTATCGCCAATTGTGTGCTCTGCAGACCTAAGCCTCTCTACGAGTGACCTATGAGAGCTGGACTAATCAGCTGAGCTACATCTTGAAGGTCAGGTACTGGGCCTTGTTGGAAGCAGCTGTCCAAGAGGATTTATTCAGGGATGGATGTCTTCAGAGATTTTCAAAGTTCCAAGGCCCTATACCTTCATATAAAAACTCAGCTTTTAGGGCCGATATTGGACTATTTCAGGGATTTTCGGGCTGTGTGACTTTCATCCCGGTTTATTTCATGGTGGATACTACAGTCGAATAGGTCTAACCAAGGACCATCATATGACATGGGTCTGTGGTCAGGTCATATGACATTCTGATGCTGTAAATAAGCTGGTCTTAGCTGTAATTGTGTAGAATTTCTTTGTTTTCAGATCACAAAACCATGGAATAAATGCAAATTCCACTCCCATGTAATATGCATTGTATTTACCTCGATGTGGCCTTGTTTGAACCTTGAGGAAAATGATGCAAACATATTCCATAGGAATGGACATTTGCTTATATATGCCATCTTTTGACATTATAGAACAGTACTAAGATCACAATTTTCAAACCCCTGGTGCAGCTTACAGCTGAACTGAGGGTGCCAATTACACTCCAGGTTTTACAGTACCGTAAAACCTCGGTCATAAGCCGACCCCTGTCATAAGCCAGGAGTAGACTTTGAGGAAATATTGTGAGCCGGTTTCGGTGCATACCTTTCACCACTTTCTCTTTAATCTATTATGATAAAACCCCGCTCATAAGCCATTGGAAGACTTTGGCTAAAAATTAGAAGCCGGTTTTAGTCAGAAATAGAAAAAAAAATGGCTTATGACCGGGGTTTTACATCAGGTAGCGAACAAAGTGTGTACATCCTGGTCCATTTCTTAAATTGTTTTTTTGGGGCCCAACCATTGAGGTTAACTCAGTATAAAAGGCTTTTCTTAAAAACTTACCTTATCATCTATCTAACCTTATATACATACAGATGGGAGGTGCTTTCAAGGATGCAGCAGATGTAAGAAGTTGTTACCGATCTCTTGTCGTTGTCTAAATTTTGTTGTAACTTTGTTAGACAGCACATGTTTAGATCAAATATATATTTAATCTTCCACCACAGATAGAGAGTCATAACTGACTCCTTCTTTGTCTTTAACCCTTTAAAGGGCTGCTAAGGCATCACGCCCATTGGTTGTCATGATGCACCAATAAAGTGCTGGCGAGACCACTAGCCAGCACTTCATTGCAGCATCATGCCGTCCCTCCGGGAGTTTGTGTATCAATCCCGTAAAATCGCGTTGATGCATTCATGTAGCCCTGGTGAGTTACTTCTCAGGGCTGTATTCATGCATTATGCTGACCAATGGGCATGATGCATCAATGCATCAGCAGCCCTTAAAGAGTTAAAGACGAATACACATAGATTCTATTTTTCTAGAAATTATCTTTTCTCTTTCTTTATGTTGCAATAGCTGGTCTTTAATCTTTCTCATGAAGATTTTTTCCTCATATGATTTTAAGGTGTGATGTGCACATTCTCCCTAGTTGTGATTGTTGTCCCTTTTCACATATATAAATCTCACAATTTAATTACCAAAATATTTCTAATCAGTTAACTGACTTCATAGATAGTGTTTCTGTGTTTTTCAGTCAGTGTGTAATTCAAGTTATTCATGGAATTCTAATTTTTCTCCTTAAATCTGTTCACTTCTGTCGTTATTCTTGTCAAAGTTCCTTCGTGTTGTATTGAATAGGAAAGAAAAATAATCATATTACTTTAAGGGTCCTAAGTCATTTTATACTGCTTTTGTGAAGCCATCATGTTATCGCATGGTATTTGAATATTTTTTGCCATTTTAACCTCATTATTTGCAAATTGAAGTTTGATTTTCTTTTTTCTCGCTCAACTATCCATGAAATACAATAGGTTACACACTTCGTCTGGGGAATAAATAATGAAATTTTCACAAATTTTCCCTTTAGAGTGATATACTGCATGTACATTGAGATAAACACTTCTCTTGTTTTTCATATCATCATACTAACCTATTAAGAATATTAAAATGTGGAAATGTAGTTGCGTGGAGCGTGGAATCAGTGAAATGTTTTTTTTTCTTGGGAACAGACAACGTACCATCATGATACACAGAGAAGGAAAAGAGAGAGAAATATGAGATTCACCTTTACATTTACATGCAGCATAAATACTAAAATGTGGTTTCATTGAGATTCAATTATTGTGTACAATATTGGTCATTAATATTTACCATACTAACTATTAACATCTTAACACAAGACACATTCTTTTCTTGTATCAGTTTGCCAAGTTCACCAACGGGGTACGGTGGTTAACATTTTCCTACTAGTGTTATGCTGACTACTTTATGTACAATATAAAATTACCAATATGCATTATGTACACTCTACCCATCTTCTTTACTCACACCCTACCATTCACAATCCTACTTCTCCAAATCCTCACCAAAAGGGAAAAATTCACTGTGGCGTATCTGAACAACCTTCTTGAATATGTAATGGTTTGATATTTTGACCTCGATCCAAACTATGTCAGAGAATTTTCTAAGGGAAGACCAGACAAGGTAGCTTTGTTTAGTACAATCAGCATGTAGTTTATTCAGGTATACATAAACTTTGAATTTTGGCTGCCTAAGGTGGCTCAGGTATCAATTCTACCCTGACAGTGGCCAAGACCAGACTAACTCCTTACACAGCCTCTAGGTACAAGCTGGAGTCAGACAACTAGTGCTGCCACCGACCCAAAGTGGCCAAGATCGAGGCTACCTCTGGCCCTATAGGTAGTGACCACACTACTTGCACTGCCCTCTTAAGTAAGGAGCTAAAACTATATAACATACTACTGGCCCCAACACATACATGCAAACTCCTCGGTTTTTGTTTTTTAACTTTATTTTAAAATTTGATGGTATAATTCTTGTCAAATCTTCGTGCTGAAATGCATATCATTAATGTTTTATATAATGCTCTCATTAGGATATTGAGAAAACTACCAGTCAACCTTCAAGTGCACCAGAATGTGCCATTTCATAATCATTGTAGAAAGATACTTGTTCAATTTTAAGGATATTATTTTTGTCCAGAGATTGGATGTTTGTTTGAAATATTTTAACAGAGCATGCATGTTCTGCAGTGGCATTGGCACTGTGACAAAAAGATCTCGTTCCAAACAGAACCTGCAGAAGTTAAAGAGATTCAATATTTGCAATTGCTTTAGTACTTCTCAATGACCGATAATATTTGCTTCAAAAATGCCGCAGTGAAGTCCCAACAAATCATAACCCCAAACTATTAGTAAATGTTGTATGTCACTTGTTATGTCTTAGTTGTTTGATCATTGTCAGTTCCCTTGGCCATATTTCCACAAAAAAACGCCAAGTAATGTTAAAAGTCTGGTACCTGTAGTGTGATTAGAATGTGCTGAATCCCTCTGTACGAGTATTTAGTCTGCTAGTCACAATAATGCACAAATCCACAAATGTAGGTTCAGCAACGGCATGTTCTTGTGCACATTAACTATTCTTAATAGCACTTAATAAAATTATGTATTAAAGCTAGGACTAGTGAATAAAATTTACATTTTCTATCTAAAGTGAAAGTGCTACATTCTTTTTCACATTATTAAACTGACATATATTACAAAGTATACAAGATATAACTATTAGAAGTATATGCATTATGTTAGGTAAATTAACCCTTTAAGGGCGACATGCCCATCGGGTATCATGCATAAATGTAGCTCTGGTCAGATACCTGCCAGGATTACATTCAAGTATAATTCACCATGATGTACCAATTAAGTTGATGCATCATGCCAAACAACCGGCATGACGCACTTCTGCAGTAGTGGTCCTTCAAGGGTTAAGATATAGATATGATTGTTAAGTCCAAGTGTATGTGTTGTCATTTATGTGTGCACCAGCTGTGTGAGTGTCAGCATTGTTCAGAATGAAGTTTTGAAAAATTGATGATCAAGCAATTATGTGACATAGGTGTGTTCAAGCAGATGGTCATTTGACATATTGAAATAAATTTGTATCAATACAGAGGATAGCTTCAAGCCATCTATTGTCATTGTGCTATATATATAATATTATATCTATAGATACCTTGTTACATTTAATTCATAACTGTATTAAATAGCCCACTGTATTAAATAGCTTATGCATCTTTGGGCCTAAGTCCGGGTGTGCCTTTTATACCAAGTGCGTCATGTGTGTGGTTATCAGTATAACATTCATTGTCCTTTACTCTTAATCATTAATCAAATTGAATCATTAGCTCTCAATTTTACTTTTGAGAATTTAACTTATGCTAGATAGTTAAGAAAATCAGTTATTTAAATCAGGTCGTCTTATTTTCTTCTTGAAGCGCTTTGATAAGAATTACTACCATTATACACCCCTGGTGATATTTCTGAGAATTTTATCAAAACTGTTTTGTATATATACTAATCGGAATAACACCAATTTTTTTAATCGATTTTTCAATCTGTTACCTACTAACTTAGCAGACACTTATTTTCTATATGAATAGCATAGCATATCATTGAAATAAACTAGGTTCTATAGTGAGTGTGTTTTAACATAGACCTACACAATATACAGTTTACTACAACTGTGTAAGTCCATGGTTTAATAATAAATCCTTTTATTTCCACTGCTTTCCTGCTTGTAGAACCCACAAGCTCAAGCCATGATGAAAGAGGTACCACACAATCTGCGCTTCTAACCAATTAGCTGAATAACGTCTTATAAAAGCCAATCATTTCACTATATAGTGGCTTAAGAGAAACATACCGTAAAACGTCTTGCATAAGCCTTTCTCCCCTATACGATTACTCCCTCACTTCGAAACAAATTTATACATCTATTTTTTTCTTTTTTACAAATATTCTAGCAGTATTTGGCCTTAAATCTGAAGAATAAAAATCGTCAGCTTATGCGAGAGGTTTAACGGTAGTTGTTCAGATAAGGAAACCAGGAAATAGTTTTCTGTCAGCATGAATCTATGATTAAGTGGAACGCTTAAATGGGAAATTACTCACAAAACCAAATAAAGCATATATGGTGGAAGATTGGCAGAATTTGAGTTTTAAGACTCGATATAGTCTTATATGTCAGCATGCTCTTTACCGTTGTCCATTCGGTGTGAAGAAGTCTGTTCTTTCCTTGGTTCATTGACTTTACCATTATTTCACCCTTATAGAAATCAGGGCCAAAATCAGTTTTCTTCTTGGACTTTGTACATTGTCATTCCTGATTAATCTCTGCTGTACCTCATTTGAGTGTTCTTGACAATTGTGTCAACTTACTGTAGATTCTTTTATGATGTTAGGGAACTGAGATCACTGTAGTCAATGATCAAATTAGTAGCACATACTCTGACAAGTCCAATTTGAAAAAAAGATTTTACTGATGACAGTGAATAAGGTTCCCACCTATCCTCATGGGAAAAGAACTTTCATTCATAAATTTGAAGTGCTGTAAAGCTGAGATTACACTAGCGGCAATGGCTGCATTTATCCGATGTTACCTTTCTAACCGGGTCAAAACTTGCTGGAGCAGGTGAAAGTGTTAGCTTTCCTGCCCCAAGCTGCTGTGGCTGATGCTGTGCAGCAAAAGCTGTCAGTGTAACCCTAGTCAAAGATCGCTATCACAGGCACAGCTGTTGTTGCAGTCCTCTAAAACTTGTAAATCTTCTTTTTCTATGAACTTGGTCTTTATTGTCAGATGATCTGTCCTTCCTAATTCCTCCTGTAATGGTACTCGATGGTCATTGCATGTTTGTTTTTGTTTTCAATATATACATATTCGGGTAAATATGAGAGAGAGATATGTTCACTGATGGAAACTTTTGTCTGTGTTACAAATAGACCAAATAAGTCACTGCAACTTCTAAACCTTTTGGGAAGCTGACCAGGAAATACAGGGGTTGTCATGTGGGGATGTCCAATACAGGATGCCTTGGTTAAACTTATAGGGCTGCTGTATTCAACTGGAGATATTCAGTACCATGTGCATATGTCTGATTGTATGTTCTAACTGTGCTGTACCTGCAACAATCTCCAGTCTTAGAGTATGGAATAATTATTTGCCTTTAGCATGATACAATTGTTATTGATTTCAAGTAATTGAAGCCCACTTGATTGCTGTCCTCTCTTCTCCTTGATATGATTTTAGTACTTTGATTATACTAAAGGCATTTGAATATGAACATGTGATCGTATAGTACTTGTTGATTTTCCTTTGCATGCTAATCCACTAGCTAGTTAACCTAAGTGAAGCAAACACCAGAAAAACAACAGCATTTATATAGATCTGCTTCCAAATCTAAAGCTTCCTTTATTTTTTCTTGTGCCGCAACTCAGGAAGATGACATTCTCGCCAAAGTAAGTTACCGCACTCTGCCCATATCACATTTTGCACTACCCTATGCTTGATACCTTGCCCCCTCCACTTCATCCTGCTTGGTTGCAGTTCTTAAGGTTATGGTATTCATTCCCCCATCGCATTGGAATAATGGCGATGAGTGATGGTTTATTGTTAAAAAAGTTCTCTCATATTAAATATATGACCCCCCTGTTTACATTGGAGATTTTGTTCCATAGAGCTAGTGATTCCACCTCTGCATGTCCTGATTTCTTCTGACCTCATTTGATAGCAAGCCAAAGTCATTTAAACCTTCACAGGCCACTGAATGAATCTGAAGTCTCAGTACATAGTGTTATGTTTATAAGGTTAAAAATAACAGTGGCGGATCCAGGATCTGGAAAAGGAGGGCACGAGGTCCAAAACAAGGGGGTGCACCCCAAATTTTTTAGCAAAGTTTGGGGTCCAAAATATGTAATTAAATTCTAAAGTACTTGGAAAAAGGGGAGTGTGTGCCCCGGTGCCCCCCTCCCTCTAAATCCGCCACTCAAAAAAATATCCTGTTTTCATTGCATGTCTGATGGCTAATGCCATGGTAGTACTCCCCACCCCTACCCCCATGTCTGTCATAGATTATTCATGTCTTTGGATGAGGACTGGTGATAATAATTAACAATTTTATCTTTGGTTCTAGTAAATGTTCTATCATAAGATATCTATGTGGTGCTCTATTCTTCCAATCATTATGACAAGCAGAGATGTCAGACCCTCAGAGGTTCATCTATTTTCATAGGTTCAGAGGTTGAGAGGCCCCTCAAATTTTTAGACTTTAGTGCAGTTTGATGTATTGAGAAAAACTTCGCTTATGAAGTGTTATGACCCTGACATTTTCAGAAATTGGACCAAGACCCAACTGACATTTCTGGGAAGTGTGGTAGAATAGCTTCTTGGAGTAGAGATACTTTTAATTGAAAGGACTTCCATGCTCTAGTTCTTGACAGTATATTTAGTTAACTGTCATTGTCATTCTCTTTGTTTTTCTTCTGCTTCTTTGTTTTCTATAACCAAAATAGTACTTATGAGGATTGGATTTCAACCTGATGTCAGATTAAAGAATAGGGAGGTAAAATGCTAGACCTAAATAATTGTCACCAGATTGAAGGTCGCCCAATTTTAGGATGGTTTTACAATTTGACTGATATTAGTTTGTTCAAAAAATTTTTGTATGAATTAAAGAATTAATATTGATAGAAATACTCAGAAGAATGAGGGGAAATTTCAGTTAAGTGGTACTTGGTTAAGCATCACATACTTGGCTATGGAGTGGCTATGAAGAGATTCTGTTTTCAATTCTACTATATATCCAGTACTTTTTATATACCACACATTTGCAGATAATGCACTCAAGTCACCATTGTTATATTTCACAAGCAAAAGCCGATATGTAGTATGCTGTGTAACAAAGAACTTTTACACAACATGTAGATTGATATTAATTCACAATGCTGGGGTATATTTTTAAACTTTTGACTGTGCCCATAGAAAGAAATGTAATTTAAACAAATCTAATTTTAAGAAACCAGTATATTGCTCTGTGATGGTTTGATAACTTTTCAGATAATAATTTTCTTTTTCCATTTTTGTGACTGCATTTGATTTTCAGAAGACTGGGAGTCCCATTTGAAAAACACACTTGACCAAATCCTGATCAGACTGACTGTGTTAATTATAGTTAATCTTTTCCTTTTTTCTCTTCTTTTATTACTTCCAGGCGGAGGCCGAACTTCGCGTTGCTCAAGCTGAGTTTGATCGCCAGTGTGAGATAACACGACTGTTGTTAGAAGGGATCAGTAGCACTCATGTAAGTATGACACTCTCAGGTTCCACTTCTACCCGCCCAGCCACTGCCCGTCTCTTAATTAGCTTTTGAAAAAACCCTGATTCAAGAGCACATTTTGCCCAGTGTTCATCATTTCGCACCAATGAAGTGCTGGCAAGTCTGCTCTCCAGCACTTCATTGGTGTATCATCACAACCAATGGGCATGATGCACTTACTTTGACATTATTGTCCTTTAACCCATTAAAGGCTGCTGATGCAGCAGTGCATCATGCTCATTGGTCATCATGATGCACCAATGAAGTGCTGGCAAGACTGCTTGCCAGCACTTCAATGGTGCTTCATGCTGACCCTTCAGGGATAATACATAAAATCCCAGAGGGTTGACATGATGCACCAGTGAAGTGCTGGCGAGCAGTCGGGCCAGCACTTCAATGGTGCATCATAATGACCAATGGGCATGATGCATTAATGCATCAGCAGCCCTTAAATGGTTAAAGGGCTTAGAGACAACACTGATTTGAGGAGTTACATGGGGAATCTTGTAACAAGAGAAGGGGGTCAGGTTAGTGTATTTTAAAAGTTTGTTTGAAATTCTCCTCTCCCCCCTCCCTTACCATTAGTCTTTACCGGGCTCCTGTTCCTTTTATATGTATCAAGAACTTGCCTTTTCCTACTGTAAGACCCTGTGTTCAGGGTATGACAGCATGTAACATGCCTCTGAATTTGTCAGGGGTGTAGGAAATGGGGGCGAGGGGGCCCCCCAATCATAAAGGAGGTGGGGCCTGAGTATGTCTGGGCCCCCACCAAAATTTGCCAAGAATTCAGAAGAAGAAGAAGATAACAATTTGCATCTCAAATTAGATTGATAAAGTAATGGGATAGAGAAACTAGGGGCCTGGGCCTCAAATCAGATCTAAAATTCATCAAAAATTACTTTTCAATACAAATTTTATATAGGTACATATAGCCACTATTGCACTTGAGCAGACAATTCAAGGTGGTTGAGGTGGGCCCCCGCTGGGCCCCCCATGAAGATTTGCTTCCTACGCCTCTGTTTGCCTACAAGATGTGGCTTATATGTACAGGATAAACCCTTAGTGTGTCTCTGGTAATGGCACCTATTGGGTCTATACTACCTACATGCAAGGTATAAGTGGGCTTGTGCAATACTGAACGAGACATTTACGTGTTTGCGTACCTTGAAGCTGTCCAAATATCCATCCCACCTCCACTAAATCCATCAACCCTCCTCCCCTGACCCCCTCCCTAGAGAACTGAACCCATCCTTCTGTACATGCATGTCTACTACCCAAACCCAAAAAAATATCTCAAAATGCATTACTTTGGGTAAACAATGTTCTACGCACTCTTTCTAATTGCTTAATTGATAATGGTAACTGCTGGAAATGGTATGGCATGTCTTTTCTGTATGGTATTACCTGATCGACAGCTGCTAGGATCTTTCTTTCAACTCTAGCGGCCAGACTGAATGAAATTCTCTGCTCTTGCAGGTTTATAGACTTCGATTCCTGTTTCATTTTACCTGTACTTCTGGTTTCTTTTTACCATCTTATTCCGAAACTGGCATTTTAGATCAACTAATAAATAATGAATCACAAAATTTATGAATAATAATAATAATTCAAATACCATAAGATGTACTGGGGACATAGTCCATGGGCTCAGAGGAGTTTCTACGCGGTTTGAGTACCAATTTTGCATAGTGAACTAGACAATGGTTTTTGGTTTGTTAAATGTCTGCTGAACGAAAATCACTTTGTTAGACACCTTGGTTTCCCAGCTTATTGTAACTAGGAGTACATGTATGTATTAGAGTCAATGTAGAAGCATTGGCAGATGTTGAAAATGACCTGGTGGCCTCTGTTTATGATGCTGCCACCTGATGTTGGATATTGGCAGATATTGCCAATAGACAGTCAATGCTGCTGTGCATCCAGCAGTATTCTGAATCTGAGCTGGGCAGCCCAAACGTCTAGCAAAGCAATTTGGGGTCCTCAGACATTTGCCAACCCTAAAAGCATTGTGAGGTTCACTATCCAAAATAGGTTCTCAAAAATATCTTGGCCCAAGTACTAATACTTTGAGGATGCAGGCAAATACTGTTCTGATTGACAATGGGGAAAATGTGTGTTAAAATGTATACTGATGCTGTCATGTTACTGTTTTGTTGTTACTCATATTGCCTCCGCCCACCCCACCCTTTAGTGGTAAATCTAGGAAATGGCCATTTTTCATTACATTAAAAAATCATAAAAAAAGTAAAGAAATTCACATAGTAGTAGTCCTTCATTCAAGGTTTGAAATTGGCTTGGCACTTCAAAGAAAATTATTTCTGGAATAACAAAATATGAGCAGGCAATCAGAATGTTTGTTGTTATTTTTTAAAAGATTACTTTAGGTAGTACTGATTATTTATGGGAATCTGCAGAGCATCCAGATGAAAAATGTGCCTTTCCAACCATGTCGTGCCCACCCTATTCTGTCCCCCATGTCCCAGTATGTTTACTACTACCCTCTTCTTGGGCATACCAGTAACTAGTCAACTCACCAATTCCCCTCTGTCCTTCTTGTCTGGGCCCCGCGGCGTTCGCCTACTCATCTACCACTCTATCCTTGTCTTATTGACTCAAGGTGACCTACGTAAGTTACTCTAAGTTGCTCAACTTTTTCCGGCCCCGGCTGGTAGTAAAGACATAGACATAGCCGCGTATTGTGTCTGTGTCCTGCGGACCAATCACCTCTCTCCAATTGCATTTCCGTCTCCACCCCCAACTCTATCCATTTAGATTACTTACTAAATGTACTATTTGATCATTGAAATGATAAATTCATACATTCCTTACGTCTGCTTCTCATGTGAAGGAACTATACAATTTTGAAGCATTTAGCAGAACTACATTTGAACATGAAATTTTTCAATCGTTCAAATCTCTTTGAATTGGTTAACATGTTATGAAGAAGGGGAAATAGACAAAAGAGAAATGATTGCCAGTTTTGGTATTTAGTACAACTAGGGTTGCATTTATTATAAAAGACATAAATATCAGCCACAGATAAAAACTTTGTAGACATTTTTAAGTATCACAGAATATTGTATGTGTTCAGACAGTTCTAGAGACATCGCTCTAGATTGTCTTTGTAGAACAAGTATTCGTAGTGGCGTTCTGTTTAGTGGAGATAATAGCCTTTTCTGTCTTCTGTACTATTCACTTGTCACCTTTAGTGCATGAGTCAGCTCTCTTACTTTCACCCCATAAGGGCTGCATGGTGCCTCCAGGTTCATGTCCCGTGGTCAGTGCAATGCTTGCGGGTCTTCTTGCCAACACTGCATTGGCTCATACCCATCCACAAGGAGTACATCAACCCTGTAGGGTCAGCATGATGCATGAATGTAGCCCTGGCGAGTAACACAGTCACGGAAGTATTGCATTAACGCAAGACCATCGGGCATGATGCGAAAATGCACCATGCCACCTGGAATGGTTAACTCCCCTATTTTTGTCTATTTTTCTGTACTCTCCCCTGTTAACATATATATTCTTAGCAGTACTCAAATGAGATTGATCACATTAGATTCACAATTAGAACTTTCCTCCTGTAAATTTTTATTGTTGATAGGCATATGCGATGGGAAACACCTCATCAGCATACTTAGAGTTTTTTTTCTGGAAAGCTCTGCACATATATACATGAAGTGTAGATAGGATGATGGTTTGAAGCCTGACACTGTTATCAATATACAATAAAAGCCTGAACTGTGGATGTTGTATGGTCAAACAGTCAGAATGTTAACACGATTGCAGTCTACTCGTGCCTCTTTTGCTAAGACGTATCCCTGTGACATGGCATCCAATCTATTACACTGTTACAGAAAACATGGTTACTATGGATAGAATTGAGCAATCTCTAAAGAGTAATCAGTACTTACATTAAATTTCAGATGAAATGATTAATTATTAGATTTATATAATCACAGAAACCTAATACAAGTGAAAAGATATTAATCTATCCAAAAAAAAAATATATAACAAAATAGAACGGTAGAACCATAAAACATTGATCTTCTTTCTTACAGGCTCATCACCAGCGCTGCCTGCATGACTTTGTCGAGTCCCAAGCGAATTATTATGCACAGTGTCACCAGTACATGATCGACCTGCAACGGCAGCTTGGCAGGTAAGTTCCACTGCATTGGTACTCTCATCAAGCTATGTTCCAAATATCTAAAACATTTGGGCCTATCTAGGGTAATCCTGCTTATGAGAATCAAGTCATACATTTCTAGAGAGGTGTACCTAAAACTTAAAAGTAGAGCATTTATCATTTCTCTTCCTATGTTTCAACCTATTCCTTTATACTAACCTGAATGACATTGTTCATAGTCTGTCTGTCAATCCTAGTTTGAATTATCAATTAACATCCCTATCTCTACAAATATCTA
Source organism: Acholoe squamosa (assembly GCA_949317995.1). Taxonomy (NCBI): domain Eukaryota; kingdom Metazoa; phylum Annelida; class Polychaeta; order Phyllodocida; family Polynoidae; genus Acholoe; species Acholoe squamosa. The sequence continues at coordinate 70,990,245 of OX439046.1, read as the reverse complement.
TTAAAAATTTATTCAGCTGTTTTCCACCTCTTAGAAATTAACTGTCACTTTCATTTTATGGGACATTGAAGTTTATTTCTGAAAGTTATGTGTTATCCTCATCAGTAGCCCAAAGTTGTACAACTTGCTCTGGCATTCTGAAAATGTCATTTTAAGTTAATGTATATACCACATATATATTCACCTAACTTTTTTGGCATAATGATATGTGTATAATATGGATCTCTACAACAATATACAAGAATACTTTGTGATGATAAGAAAACATACAACAAGTTAGACCTAAGGTGGTTTAAGATAGACACTAAGGAATGTACCTTAAACATAAGCATTCCCTCTGTATTTTGTTAACAGTTACTAGACGTTCTTATTAACCAACGCGTGCCTGTTCTCTACCCTTTGCCTGCATCTTTATTGCGCACACACAGTATGAACATGAATGCTCAGGGAGGAGGGGAACCATCACCAGATACATTCTAAGTGCTGACATGTAGTTATAGGGTGACTGTCAACTCAAGATAAGGTAAACCGTGTAGTGGTTGGGTTAAATTCATGTGTATCCGTGTTATATTGTCTTCTGAAGTGTGTTCAATTGAGGCTTTCTGTAGTGTAGACCTAGTAGTGTCCAGATATAGTGAATGATCCAGAGTTGCCACCTTGAAGTCCTTTCCTAATTTTTAGGATTTTCACATTTTAGGCTGTTTTTTTTTCCTATAGACTTTTTGTCTGTAGAATTCCAAAAATTCCAAACATTGGATGATCAGAGAGTGGCATCCCTGATTATTTGTTAAGCGGCATGTTGTGTGAAATTGTTGAGCGTTGTCAAGCATGTTTAAGTACAAAGCACCCTTGCCTCAGTCTCATGAAATCAGTGCAGGTATGATGGTTGTCACTGTCTGACTGGTCAGATAAGGGACATACCAACTTTAGTTGGTTACTATGCCAACTGCATGCTGATTAAATACAATTCTACATGCAGTAGTTTCCACCCAACATATGTAGTATTTAGTACATCGATGTAAACGAAATATATTGAAATTTTATACAGGAGTACTGCATCAGTTTCAGGAGACTTGGCCTTAGGTGATTTTCCTTGTTTGATGATCACACAAAACCTTTAGTAGTTAAGTCGATGTTACGCTCCTCAGCAGCTCAATACTGATTGGACCTTCTCCTTTACTATAGATATTAAAAGAGTGAATGAAATCTGTGTCATAGATTTTACCATTTAGGACAATAATGTCTGTACCATCCAATGCTTGATTCCTTGTAGCTTTCACTAACAGAATGGCCTGTGCACTGAAAGCCTATTCAGAAGTGTCTATTTCAAGCACTCCTTGCTTGTTCTTCTAAAAAGCAATTTTCACTTGCATTGTTGAATAAAAATTGTAGGTCGGAATTTGGGGGAATGTATGCCCTGCGATAGCTGTGGAGAGGTAACAACAAAGTAGAAGAATTGCACTCTGCTGTTTGAAAGGCTTGATGCATTCTTGTGTTGTTTTAGATCTAAGACATAAGTTTCTTGCATGAATGAATTTGCTTCCCAAGTTCTAAGTTGGGGAAATATCTACTGCCACCAACAGCAAGAGGCTTTGAATTCTGACTTTCTTTTGGAATCAAGAGCATTCAATGTTCAGTCGCACAGTTTCCCATGTAGGAATTTTTGTTGATCCATTAACTCACTAGAGCCTGATTTCAGCCTGGTCTACACAGTGAGAGTAGGTCGTGAGTATTACCAACAACTCACTCACACCTCAGAAACCATCTCTAATAGGAACCAATTCTCTACTGTTTGACAAGCTGTTTGTCTGGCCTAGCTGAAGAACATAGGACTAAAACCTTGCCTGCTAATAACCTCTCAAGTGCCCATGCTATTGCACTGCTTCAAATCAGGCACCTCTGCAACTAACACTTCCAAACATACCGTACGACCTTTTGAAAGATTTGCTTGTTCTCGCCATCATTATTCCTTTCCAAGCTCCAGACGTCTTCCGTCTTTATGCATTACAGTTTTGCTGCTGGTTCAAGCTCTGGCAGAACTGTGGGTGGAACCACTCATCCTGGGGTAAATGGCGCCACTCCCAAACCCAGCGCACCCCCACTCTATGGGGGGGACTTGTTGAACTCCCCTGTCTCCCCCTCTGCCCCAAGTCCGCTCCCCAACAAACCCAATGGCCGCCAGGCGAGGGTCCTCTACGACTATGATGCTGCAGATAGGAGCGAACTCTCTTTGATTGCAGACGAGGTATGAAAAGTCAACCTTAAGGAAAGAAATTATCAACTCAAATTCAATACAATCAGCTTCCACTCATTAAGGATCAGACATCAAAACATTGCTTCATGATAGTTTGCTGTTGATTTATGTTGTTGTTTTTGCTGTTAAAAGCAAGTTATTCTGCATAACAATCTACCCGTCATCTATCAATAGTGCACATAGATTATCATTATAGCCAAGGTATTTCTGTCAGTCTTATCCCTTGCCATGAAAGATAGATACAGGATGGATTAAATGGGTAGTTCTTGTGATGTATGTAGTTATCTGTGCCCAATGCCTCAGCATGACTAGTTTGTGTCATAAGTATTACTTCTTGCTTCTTTTTTGTGTGTTGTTGTCATAAATCTAGTAGATCATTCAATCAAGCTGCATGTCAGAGTATAATGATGGTGTAAACCTTTGTGAAATTAGATTACAAGGTGCATAAACTGATGTTTTTTGGGTTTTTTTCTTTTTTCAAAATAAACTGAATGAAAGAATACATTGAAACGCCTTTTAACTTCAAGCTTAGATTAGAGACAATACCTTCCAATAATTATCAATTTTGATGGTGTGGTCTTCTTGAAATTAAACAGGCACTCATGATTAAGAAAAATGATAAAGATTGTACATTCATGATTGGAGCCTTGTCTGAAGCAGCAGTGCATATTCCAAATCATAATACCGCCATCTAATATTGCAACATTTGTTTAATTGTTCCACATGAACATGATAATAGGTTTGATCTCTTTTTCTTTTTTTTCTTCGCAGACCATAACAATCTTCCAGTTGCCGGAGGAGGACTCTGACTGGGTGATGGGAGTACGGAATGGAGTGCAGCAGGGCAAGGTGCCCATCACCTACCTGGAGATTAGAGATTAAAGCTAACCGTTTCAGGGCAGTATGATGCTTTCAGGCATCATGGTCATTTGTTTTCATGATTCAGCAATGTAGCACCAGCGAGTAACTCACCTGTGCTGCATTTATGTATTATGCCAACATTAAAGCAACATGCTACCATTTTAAGGTTTACCACTGGGGTATTTCTGGATCTAGCCTGACCATTCCAATATGGTTCGTCTTTGGTGTTGGGTGGGTAAGGGGGCCACTCTGGTCATAAGGATCATCTTGTAATGCTACATCACAAGTATGCGTTCTCTCATCAACCATTGCAATAATTCAATAGATATAGAACACAACCTGGCGCCGGTATTAGGTACAAGGAAAGGTCAAGAAATTGCTTATCTGTTTCTTTTCAATGTCAGAATAAAAATGAAAAAGACATTGATAAGACAAAAAAGTGGATGTGTTGATGCTGTGTCAACATAACTATGGTTCAAAGGGTATCACTGCTCAACCCATGTCGAGAAGTAACAAGTATGTGCCTATGTTCACTCCAGACTTTAAATTTTATTTTCCTATATATAGTTTATATGTTCTGCAGTATGTCAACTGGTGTCTGTGTGCCTACTGTCTAACGTAGGAAACCAAGCATGCTGAGGTCACCTCCCTGAAGCGTTACTTGAACATTGATGGTTATTGTTAATTTCAAATGACTTTTTGGATGACCTTTAAAGAACCTTTCATGTTTTCTGTGTCTAAGTATTTATTCAGATATGTAGAGAGATTTTAATAACCCTCATATTTGGGATCATTGTAAATTAATGTATATCCAAAGAAAATAAGTTATTATTATGGAGGTGCTTATGTTGATATGCAATTTCACCTAAACATGCTTAACCTGACCAGGTTAAACAGAGATACCTATGTTATTCTTGAAAGTTACTGCAATTATGACAACTTTGAGAAATACACCATCTCAAGAAATATCACTTTTGGAACATTACAATGCCAAATTGTTAAACAAAGAACAAATTGGCTGATTCATTGAGAGAGGAAAATAATAAGGCACCAAAAGCACTGATTGTGGTCAAATGAAGTAAATTTGTTGGGATCTTAGAAAAAAAGAATAGGCCAGAGAAACGTCCACAGATTCCTATTCACGTACATTCTATCTTTAAGATGGTTTTGCTCAAGTATTTCGAGCAATATTAGTGGTGTTAGTGTGAGTAACCGTTCTCTTTATTTGACCGTAGGTGAAGAGTCCTATCACATATTAATAAACATTGGTCCATATATTATAGGCAAAGACTGTAGCTAGAAATATCTTTGTTTCTCCCTAGATTATAGATGGGACATCCATGTTGTGGTCGTCAGACCGCTGTGAATGAAAAATGAAGTCTTTATTTTCAAGTAATGAGAGGCCAAAGAGAGAGTAACCCAAGTTGTAGATTGTAGATTTTCCCCCACTTTGATCGGTCATCAGTGTTGTAGCATTCCCAACCAAACTGTGTACTCAATATGATGTCCATTCCTAACTGATAGAACAAATGTTGATGCTGTGAGGGCTTTCTGTGTAATACAGAATCTGTGATGACATCCCAAGTTCATAGTTTGAAGGCAGTTTAATGCTTATGTGCTCTAAATAATGGTTTTACACTTGAGAGGTAGGCATTTACTACCTTTAAAGATCTTGGGATGTTCTCAGCAGTCAATTCAGTATATGAAACACAAAGTCCTGATTGTACATTGAAATTGAGCCATGTATTCAGGCTTTTAACACTCATTCAAGTTCCAGGAAATAATCAAGGAACTAGTACAGCTGTGTCATATGCAATTTACACAATTTAAGCAAGCTTTAATTGCCAAGGAGATGCAAATTGAAATGAGAGTTTAATGAAGTGACTATCCCTTCACGAAAGCATCTCGACTAAACTGAGTTGAAACCCAAAATGTATTTACTCATAGGAATCAAAAACAATTCCAGCATCGTGTTAGATCACTCGGTTGGCATCTGATGCCACCACACAACATCTAGAATTAGGTCAGAGCGTAACAGAAGCTGGAAGTGATTCCACTTGTTTTTCACCATAGTCAAATTTAAGTGCAATGGAGGCGTCCCACTTGGTGGACCATCTTGTTAATGAGAATAGCTGCAGGACGAGTGTCTATGCTGTAGTGTTCAGGTTGTAGTGGCCATAGTAGTAGGTAGAATCTTGTGAAGTAAAGATAAATGCTTGTTCCTCACCCTGTTAAAGATACATTAGTAAACCACAATTACGTCTGGACGTATGTTCTACAAAATGCAGATCATCTGCATATTGGTTGTCAGTCATATGTTTACCAATTGTTAATTTCATTAATAAGTCTCCTGTTCTTTGTTAATGGTAAGGCAGTTTGTTTCTGTTGCCATCGTCAAGCCCTGTTCTGTTACTTGCTGTTGCAGTCTCTGATCACCACCCATAGCAATGGCCATCTTTGTTGTATGTTTTCTCATTAGTGAGGCTGTAATGATATGAGAGAAAGATTACCGATAAAGTAAGGATGCTGCCATATTGAGCTTACTTTGTATAGAAGCACTAAATCATGAATATGATAAATATGCTTGATCTACTTAGCAATATTTCACTATGATACCAGAAGATATATGTCTAGTGCACTATGGGTTAGACTAAAAGGAAACAGGAGAACAGAAAAGCATAGTGTGATTTGGAAAAGCTAAATTGACTTCAAAATGTTATCAAAAGTGCACTCTCATGTAGATAATGTATGTTCTATTAATGCTTTAGAATGATAATGGCCATATGTTTAAATGTTCACAGGCTAGACATTAATGTTCCAGAAGGAAAGGGATAGTTTATTTATTTAGTCTGTACAGTTGGCAGGTTAAGATATTCATCAGTATAATCTTCTTAGCTTATGAGAGTTATTAAAAACTTCATTCATGGTAAAGGGTTTTGCCGGTAGACCCGGCCCTGTGGTCATTAGGTGTTCAGCAGTCTTTTACACATTATATAAATCCTTTTGTGTTATCACTGATTGCAACCATTAACCAATTGTTGTCATTATGATCCTTAGCTAAAACATATGGAGGACTGCACTCTAGCCCTTGCCTGAATATGGTTGTAGTGTAAGAAAAAACAATTAAGTGCAACTCTAGGGCTTTTGGTCATTGTATAGCCTGCCATACTTCCAAGCAAGTATATTCAGTTAACTAAGCTTCCAAGGCAATTATATGACAGTGGGGCTTCGTAAATCAATAGAGCACTTTGTTAGCTTTTGTAGAATTATATTGGGTTTGGTTTTATGCATTTTCTTGAATCACTTGACCATAGGGATGTCTCATTGAGGAAAAACCAAACACACTGATAAGCAATAATAGTAAATTATCCTGGAATACCATGTGTACCCACAACTCCATGTTAGTGTGTGATTTGTGATTTATAATTGTGGTTCGAAGTAATTGATGGCTTTTAATTTAATGCAAACCATGCAGAATATTACTGGTTATCATTATAGTGGATAGTGTCATTTATTATTGGGAATAGATCAATGGATTGTATAATAGTATCTTCCCATGTGGGACTATTTTTATTGTTATGATATAGTAGGCCTGTGTAGTCAGCCTGTCCGCGATGTGGAAATATCTCCTGAAGGCTCTTGTTTGAACTCATTGTAGAGGCACATCTAATGTGTTTTATTATTTCTGTATTCACCAGATGTAAATAAAAGTCTTCTTAGGGCACTCTGTGTTACTGTCATTTCTTCCCTCAATTATTCAATCAATCACCAGACATTTCATCCAGTAATGTAGAGTACTGTAGTTTTTTTAAAAGGTTTTTAAAAGCTGCTTGTCCAAACAACTAGACAGGTATTTATATGCTGCTAGCCCGATACAACAGTTACCGAATCTATGAATGACCAAATCTATGAGATGAATGACCGCATCTATGAGGAGGGTTGAGGGGGGAAACCACTACAGGGGCTTTATTCCCCTACTCTTTCAACTTAGGTCAACTTAGTATTACTGTTTATTCAAATCCTTCTTCTCACCCACAAATAGTTGGTTTTATGTGGCTACATACATATATAGCATAGCATGCAGCCAACACGAAGGAAATTTCTACCGATAATGTAATTCTTGAATCTCAACTCAATACTTTATACCAACTGCTTGAAGCTGGATACATTGGCACTCAGGACAACCTGATATCAGATATGAATGGATTTCTCTATTCACATACATTTATGTGCATCTGAAATGGATTAGACCAAAAGAGAGAGGTCTCTTTGTTGAAGATGTAGCATTGGAGATATTGTAGTATTATGGGATTTTGTCAGCTATGTTCAGCTGCAGATGCAAAACATGAGAATGTCAGTTCATTAGTTTAGCATTAGATGGTAGTTTTGCAGTTTTCACCTCCTCTGACCTTACTAGCTATAGCTACTGGACTCTTACTCTTAAAGTACATCAAGCCTAGCATAATTCAAAAACTGGTACTCTTAAACTCATTTACCTGATTTCACTGAAAACCGAAACTCTTAAAGTCCCAAACCTAAGTCAACTCAAAAACTGATACTCATGAAGTCTTTTACATAGCTCGACTTGAAAACTGATACTCTTAAAGTGTCACATGTATGTTAATTAAAAAAAACTGATACTCTTAGACTCATTTATCTGGAGGGTGATTCATAAAAATTCAACATGCATTTAAAAGTATGTAAAATGTGCTCAGTATGTAAATTACAATTCTGTAAGGGTCTTTTTTTTTTTATAAATGTGGTATTATTTATATAGTTTTGGGGCCTTTTATCCACTCCATTCCTTCAGGAACAGTAGAACGTACTCATAGGCAACTCAGCATATATAATTTCAATTCTGCACACCATTTATGGAGGGGTCTTAAGCTCATCCTAAGTGAAAAAAAATTATTATCAATAATTCATAACTTGGGATAACTGTATATCAAAAGTCTTCTTTTTTTTTACATTCATTTTGATGTATACAGAATTGGATTTAAGCATTTATTTCCCATAATAGAAAGGTAAAATTTTTACATGTACATAAATTCATGTTTAAAATTTACAGTGTTTAAAGGTGATAACAGGTGATATTTTTGTTGAGTTAAGGGGTACAAGGCTCTTATTTATATAGTTTTGGGGCCTTTTATCCACTCAATTCCTTGAAGCACAGTAGAACATACTCATAGGGTATAATGGGTAGGTTAAAATTAAGAAGTATCAGGCACTTTGTGAGCAATACTAAGTCTGCTTCAGCTAAAATGTTCTTTAATATGTTGGAAAACGTAGCACTAAAGGAATTAAGCATAATGTTAGCTACTATTCAAAAATATTTATTTGAATATTCTTTACCATCTTGATACTACGAATATTGAGTTGACAAGCAGAAATACCTCCCAACCAGCATGCCCACAAGGGTCAGAAATGGGATTCCTGTGGACCTCTTGGCTAGCCCAGACGTGGGCTTAAGCTGGTAAATGTCTGAGCTGCCAGATTGGGCCGAGGTGGGCTAGTCCAGATCCCTCTTTTCACTATATATGTAATTTTTTTAAGGTTTTGCACTGTTTATATGTGTAGGGGCATGAAATTATATATAACACTCATTACGTTCATCAACCCATGGGACTCAGACCCAGGTTTCAGGGTGTGATGGAGATATCTGGATGGCAGGTGGCAGCACCTGCCTTCGGGTTCATATCAATTACACCACTCGTGTGTCACACGTCACGTGACGAGTCTGAGTTCTGTGGGCTTGTTCCATATATAAATAAGGGCAGTTTCCTTGTTACTACTTCAGTAGTGGTCAAGACCCATGCTTACACTAAGGTTGTTACCATAAGGGTAACCAAATGCCATGAGCATGTAGCCTGTAGAGGCTGGATGGTATTTAATAAACTTGGTTGCTTACCCAGAACTTCTTCTCTTTTTGTTATTTTTTAACCTAACTGAAAAGTCAAACCACTACAACATGCATTTCTCTCAGCTATCTTTCTACCATTTCAACTACAGCCATCACAGCAGCCAAGTTAGATCAGTAGGAAGAGCACTGCACTACATGTCCAAAGGTCGATGATTCTATTCCGGAGGGTTGAGACCCAAGTTTACTTTATAGAGAATGCAAACTTTATGCTTTTATTTCTTTTATTGTCAAGAAGAATGGTATTGATAGACTTATTTAGGAATATTGCCAATGCCATGGGAGGAGGGGAAGAGCTGTCATTGCATATGAAGAGTGTAAAAGCTTCCAGAAATAATACACATCTATATATATATATATATATATATATATATATATATATATATATATCTATATATATATATATATAGTGAATAGAGGTTTCTGGGCTAGCCCACCTTGTCCCCATCTGGCAGCTCAGACATTATTTTATCAGCTTGAGCCCATGTTTGGGCTAGCCCAGAGGACCAGAGGAATCCCATCTGGAGCCCTTGTGGATGTTCTGGCTGGGCTTATATTTGAGAATAAATGAAATAATTTGAATAAAGTCATATGGTATTGATTTGTATTAATTACATATTCATACATAGTTTTCTATGGGACTTATAAACTACTTTCTTCCATGAGATAAGATCTAACCCCCTTGTCTCAGTGAAACCCTTGAACATTTCTCCTCCATAAAGGGCTGAGTCATTTATTGCTAGCTGTGGAAATAAATGACTTGACCCTAAGGAGCTGTGATTATTCACAAGTTCTATCACCTTTTCTAGACAATGTATAGTCCACTTAACATATATTACACCACCAAATTACACAGTATCCCCTACTTCTGATGAGGTCATCTGGCCAAAACCTGCTCACAGAGTGACAAAACTATAACATATTGGGTTGCTATACAGCTGACTGCACACATGAACCCTTACCAGTAGTCACTTCACCATGGGTTCCCCACTCTATATATAGACATCATGACAGCTGGTTAACACACTTTCTGATACACAGAAAGTGACCAGCAGCACTGGGGAATCCTAATGAGGACATACTTCATGGTTGACCAGTCATGAGAGTTGGGGGTTCCCCAATATCCATCTGTAATTATGACATCATAGCTGGTGCGTTCGACTCTAGAATATGGTACAGCAAGGGATTCCCCTCTTTCCCATGGTGTTTAGTTACAGTATAAATATGAAATCCATGTTCACAGTTACATACTTTTTCTTTAACATTTTGTTGAAGATGTAAAATCTATACCATCTATAATTGCCCTCACCATGTATTCAGATTCATGTTCAATAAATGTTGGATGTGCTCAGAATTATTCAGTGAACATAAACCTTTTAGAATCCAAAATTCTTACTGAAAAGAAATCCATTCTTACCAGTTACATGGTCAAGCAGATACATGTTGAATTTTTATGAATAAACCTCCAGGCTCAACTTGAAAACTGATACTTTTAAAGTCCAAAACCTGACTCAAATAAAAAAAAAATGATACTTTAAAGTGTCATACCTAGCCAAACTCAAAAACTGATACTCTTAAACTCATTTACCTAGCTGAACTCAAAACTGATACACTTAAAGTCCCGAACCTGCCTAAACTCAATAACACATACTCCTAAAGTCTCCTATTGCACTCAACTTGAAAACTAATACTCTTAAAGTATCAATCCTAGCTGAATTCAAAAAGTGATACTCTTAACCTCATTTACCTGATTTCACTGAAAACCGAAACTCTTAAAGTCCCAACCCTAAGTCAACTCAAAAACTGATACTCCTGAAGTCTTTTACATAGCTCGACTTGAAAACTGATACTCTTAAAGTGTCATACCTAGGTTAATTCAAAAACTGATACTCTTAAACTCATTTACCTAGCTTAACTCAAAACTGATACTCTTATTGTCCCGAACCTGCCTAAACTCGATTACTGATACTCTTAAATTCTCCTACAGGGCTGAACTTGAAAACTGATACTCTTAAAGTCCTGAACCTGACACAACTCAAAGAATGATACTTTAAAGTTTCATACCTAGTTAAACTCAAAAACTGATATTCTTAAACTCACTTACCTGGCTTGTCTTAAAATTGATACACTTAAAGTATCATACCTAGCTGAATTCAAAAACTGATACTCTTAAACTAATTTACCTGGTTTAACTTAAAACTGATACTCTTGAAGTCCCAAACCTGACTCAACTCAAAAACTGATACTCTCAAAGTCTTTTACATGGCTCAACTTAAAAACTGATACTCTTAACCTTTAAGTGCCAAAGCGTGCTTAAATGCGCGGTTTTGGGCTTAAATGCATGTATATTAAAAGAAATTATCATCCAGATACTTTTACTAGTCCAATCTGCAAAGTTAGACCCTCTATAGAATGCCCATGACCTCTCTATTTTGATACAAACATCCGTTTTGCTTGATCTTCATTATACCAAACACAGGGAGTCAAAACTTGAGAATGAGCAGTCATACTATGTGATCTATTGGGGGCAGCCCTCCAGGGGCATTATACTTGACATGACACCAATATTATGCTGGATCATATATATTTTATGTCCCATACTCCCTTTAGATTCTAAAAGAACTGTTCATCCATAGAGAATCCATGCATTGTTACTAGCAATTTTTGTTTCCTGAGTGGCAGTACACATGAAAATGTAGACAGAATCATATTTGAACATCAGGAAGGGGAGGGGGGGGGGGCTACATATAACACAAGAGAGATCAAATACTACCAAATGACTATAAATGGAATGTTTTGGTAACTATGGTTACCAGACCTGACCAATAAATTTCATGACCTGGACTGAAAGTCTTCACTGAGTTATGAGTATTCAGAAAATGTAATACAGAGCCCAAATCAAAAGAAGATCAAAATAACACTCTTAAAGTCAGAAACCTGACTCAAATAAAAAAAAAATGATACTTTAAAGTGTCATACCTAGCATAACTCAAAAGCTGACACTCTTAAACTCATTTACCTAGCTTAACTCAAAACTGATACTCTTATTGTCCCGAACCTGCCTAAACTCGATAACTGATACTCTTAAATTCTCCTACAGGGCTGAACTTGAAAACTGATACTCTTAAAGTCCTAAACCTGTCACAACTCAAAGAAAGATACTTTAAAGTTTCATACCTAGTTAAACTCAAAAACTGATATTCTTAAACTCACTTACCTGGCTTGTCTTAAAATTGATACTCTTAAAGTATCATACCTAGCTGAATTTAAAAACTGATACTCTAAAACTAATTTACCTGGTTTAACTTAAAAACTGATACTCTTGAAGTCCCAAACCTGACTCAACTCAAAAACTGATACTCTCAAAGTCTTTTACATGGCTCAACTTAAAAACTTATACTCTTAAAGTGTCTTTTCTGCCACAACACATAAACTGATACTCTTAAAGTCCTCATTTACCAACTTTATCAGAATCTGATATTCTTAAACTCATTTACCTGGCGCAACATATAAACTGATACTCTTAAAGTCTTTATCTACCAACATTACTCAAAAACTGATACTCTTAAACTGCCATGTCTATCTTCATTCAAAAACTGATAATCTTTAACTCCTTTACCTAGCTCAACTAGAAAACTGATGCTCAAAAAGTCCAGAACCTGACTCAACTCAAAAACTGATACTCTTAAAGACTTTTACCTGGCTCAACGTAAAAACTGATACTCTGAAAGTGTCATACCTAGCTTAACTCATGAACTGATTCTCCTTAAAAACCGATACTTGTAAACTTTATGACCTGACTAAACTAACAGTATTCCTCTTTAAGTCCCCATTTAGCCATAACTCAAAAACTGATTCTCTTGAAGTCCTTTACCTGGCATAACTTGAAAACTGATACTCTTAAAGTCCTTTACCTAACTCAACTCAAAAACCGATACTCTCAAAGTCTTTTACATAGCCTAACCCGAAAACTGATACTCTTAAAGTATCAATCCTAGCTTAATTCAAAAACTGATACTCTTAAACTCATTTACCTGATTTCACTGAAAACCGAAACTCTTAAAGTCCCAACCCTAAGTCAACTCAAAAACTGATACTCCTGAAGTCTTTTACAGAGCTCGACTTGAAAACTGAAACTCTTAAAGTGTCATACCTAGGTTAATTCATAAACTGATACACTTAGACTCATTTACCAGGTTTGACTGATACTCTTAAAGTCTGAAACCTAAGTCAACTCAAAAACTGATATTCCTAAAGTCTTTTACATAGCTCGACTTGAAAACTTATACTCTTAAAGTGTCATACCTAGATTAATTCAAAAACTGACACAGTTAGACTCATTTACAAGGTTTAACTTAAAACTGATACCCTTAAAATCACCTACCTGGCTCAACTCAAAAACTAATACTCTTAAAGTCCTTTACCTGGCTCAACTTGAAAACTGATACTCTGAAGGTGTCATACCTAGCCTAACTCAAAAACTGATGCTCTTAAACTCACTTACCTGGCTTGACTTAAAACTGATACACCCCGAACCTGCCTAAACTTGATAACTGATACTCTTAAACCCTTCTACCTAGCTCAACTTGAAAACTGATACTTAAAGTCCTTAACCTGACACAACTCAAAGAATGATACTTTTAAAGTCGCATATGTAGTTAAACTCAAAGACTGATACTCTTAGACTCATTTACCAGGCTTAACTTAAAACTGATACTCTTAAAGTATCAATCCTAGCTTAATTCCAAAACTGATACTCTTAAACTTATTTACCTGATTTCACTGAAAACCAAAACTCTTAAAGTCCCAAACCTGAGTCAACTCAAAAACTGATACTCCTAGACTTTTACATAGCTCAACTTGAAAACTGATACTCTTAAAGTGTAATATCTAGGTTAATTCAAAAAATGATACTCAAAAACACATTTACCTGGTTAAACTTAAAACTGATACTCTTAAAGTCCAAAACCTGACTCAACTCAAAAAGTGTCATACCTAGCCTAACTCAAAAACTAACACTCTTAAACCCATTTACCTAGCTTAACTCAAATCTGATACTCTCAAAGTCCTGAACCTGCCTACACGCGATAACTCATACTCTTAAATTCTCCTACTGGGCTCAACTTGAAAAATAATACTCTTAAAGTCCTAAACCTGACACAACTGAAAAAAACTGATACTCTTAAACTCCTCTACCTAGCTCTGTCATATCTAACTATGGGTAATTACAGCTACTATATGAACATAGTGATAACAAGAAGCTGGCAATTAGTGGATACTTGATGATAGCTTTATTGTACAAAAGAACATGCTGAAGAGATGTTAACTCAGCGAATAGCTAGTTGGCTGTATATACATAATGACCATCAAGTGTACCAACCCTAGTGGCAAGGTGTGGTACTACTGCATACATTATAGGTGAGTATAGCATAGTGAGCGATAATGGATGTCGTATGAATGGTATAATGTACAATATATTAATAGAGTAAAAGCAGTCGAGTTCTCTACTCATCACAGCTCAACTTGAAAACGGATACTCTTAAAGTCCTAAGCCTGACCCAACTCAAAGAATCATACTTTTAAAGTGTCATACCTAGTTTAACTCATAAAAACTGATACCCTTAAACTCATTTACCTGGTTTAACTTTAAACTGATACTCTTAAAGTCCAAAACATGACTCAACTCAAATACTGATACTCTCAAGGTCTTTTACAAAGTTCAACTTGAAAACTGATATTCTTAAAGTGTCATACCTGCCACAACACATAAACCAATACTATTAAAGTCCTCATCTACCAACCTTACTCAGAATCTAATACTTTAAAACTTATTTACCTGGTTTAACTCAAAAGCTGATACTCCTAAAGTGCCATATCTAGCTTAATTCAAAAACTGATAATCTTTAACACCTTTACCTAGCTCAACTTAAAAAATCTATACTCTTAAAGTCTTTTACCTGGCTCAACTTGAAAACTGATACTCTAAAGGTGTCATACTTAGCCTAACTCAAAAACTGATGCTCTTAAACCCACTTAATTGTCTTGACTTAAAACTGATACTCTTAAAGTATCATACCTAGCTGAATTAAAAAATTGATACTCTTTAACTCATTTACCTGGTTTAACTGAAAACTGATACTCTTAAAGCATCAATCCTATTTTAATTCAAAAACCGATATGCCTTTTTCCCCTATTTTCCCCCATTTTTCACATTTTCTGGCATTTTTTTCACTAACAAGGCAACTTTCAAAAGCTCTGGAGACCTTAATAATTTAAGTATCAACAAACCTTTAACCATAAACATGTTAAAGTTGATGTAACCTCAGCAGTAGCTAAAGGTAGTGACAAATGTAATCTCAGGTTTCCACAGATTTAAGATATTGAGTTAGGTCACATTAAACAATGTTGCTGTTGAGCTGCTGGTGTAATTGGGCATCTTCAGACACTCAAAAAATGTTCCTTAAACAGTCATCTTCAACACCTTAGACAACATTGTTGTTAAAGATACATTCTAGCTCCTAGTAATAACTGAGGGCCAAAAGCAAACTGAATTAGATTAATTATACAGACTCTACAGGTCATCACTTCACCTAACAACACCATTATGCCTTATTGTCGGGTCTATGTACCACAGGGTACATAGCTATAAGTATGAGTTTCACCCTATGGTTTATATTGAATAGCACCAGTTCTCTTATACCAATATTTCTATCATTAGAAAATCTTTAATGACACCCATGTCTAAGAATATGATTCTGTCATGGTCTATTAGCCCCAAGCAATGAGACCTTTTACTTACCCCAACATAGAAGGACCTATCTTGTATCTATACATCAACTATTCACAGAGGCACAGATGGTTAATATCATGATAGCATATCCTTCCTTTTATGTAGGTAACATGAATGAATTCATATTCAGTCAATATCCTTCTAACTAGAGAAGAAGGGTAGAGAAGAAAATGTTTAAGTTAATGGCACCAACTGTCCATACAAGACGTGTATCAGGGTGCTGTGGTGGTGGCACCTGTCTATCCCTGGGGTGCATCCAGGTGTGGTGATGGAAGCATCTGCCCATGATACAAGCCCATGGGTGCGGTGGGTGTTGTGGTACCAGCAGCTTTATACACCAGAGGTGTGTCACAGTGTTGTGGTGACATAGCATTGGTGCTCCAGGGTGCTGTATTGGTGATATCCGTTCATTTTGGATGGGCTGGAAATGAAAGATTAAGTTGACAGCTTACCATGGTTCAAAACATACATTGTTTTAAACAGATTTATTGAACACAGCTTGATTTGATGTACAAGCATTTTCTATATTGGTTTAACTGGTGCAAGGCAGCTTTAAAATATCAACATCAAATATCATATATATATATATATATATATATATATATATATAGACTCAGGTTCTGAAAGTGGTTCTATTTGGAACAGGTTTTCCATCATAATTGAACTATAATGTTCTTACCCCTTGCCATCTTCTTCTTCTGGTAGTAGGTCTAAAAGAGGAAAATAAGAAAGGAAATCAAAACAGGTGTTGTATTATATACAAATGATATAAAGCTCATGACACTCCGAACATTTATACACTTCAAATTCAGTTATTACCACCTTTATTAGACTTTCTAGAATGATATATTCTACAGGTTTTTTTTATAGCACGAAAATCTCTGTTGCATTAATGATCTATGATGACATCATGATGATTCTAAGCAGCAGTTCATGTTGCTCAATAAATACACTTTGACATTTTGTCACTTTTTTCATCTCACCTCATTCCACTGAGACTTCTTTTTACTGTATGTGCCTTGCTTTTTCAGGTTGGCCCTCTGCCGGATTGCTCCCTGTCTCACCCTCTCCTTTCTGCCTGCTTTTTTGCTGCAAAAAGTGAAGCATGATCATTCTTTCATATCATTTTAGATTTTTCATTATTAATGATATGGTTATTAGGCAAGTCAAGAATCTTGTCAAGACACTCTGTACAATATTTCTACTAAAAGCAGTATAATGATATTGATAGGATGATCCATTGATATTTCCCTCACATGAATCTTCATTTAGTCATTTTCATTCATATATATACTAGGTTATCCAAACTTGTTTTATTTTGAAAATGTATGAGATTCCTTCTTTATAGGAACTTAAGAGAACACTATCCACTTACATCTCTTTTATAAGTATTTTTACATTCCTTGGACTAAGGTGTTTAAGGGTGACCCGACAGTCCCTTGTCAGAGGAGGGTCCAGCACACAGACATTGCCTTCTTTCCCGATCTCTCCCAATTTATCTGCACTGAAAACAAGTATATCAGTTGAATATCAATTGAATATGTTACTTAAAAGCTGGCCTCCCCAGCCTGAGCAAAATACAATATGAGGGGTGTTAAGCTGAATTTACACCAACGTATGTGCACATATATATCAATTTATATTCATACTTAATGAAAGCCTCCTACTAGGATGGATAGACGAACAGTACCATGATCATTATAAATCTACTACACCTAAAATTGGACATGTTGTCTTTTCTATTTCTTAAATATATCCACAGATTATCTATACTCAAAAACAATTAGATCAATGATCAAAGACAACATGTGTAACTTACGGAATATTTTCCTCCACCTCTATTTCCACATCCAACAGAGATGTGTGATGGGTTGTGTCTTGTGTTTGATTCTCTGTCTCTTCCTGTGGAGGTCTGATACTGATGGTCGTACACGTGCCTTCAATGGGGAAGGCGGTAACCACAGGCCTTCTTCTGGCATGGACAGCATGGTCATTTATTGCCTATGATATCAAAAGTGACAAAATAAAAGTTGATGTTTCAGAAATGGTAAAGAATATAAATTAACAACTGTTTGGTATGATTTATACATGTATGTGTTGAACTCAGAGGATTTCATTTATACAAGTAGGCCTGGTTTCAAGGTTTAATGCTATCAACGATAGTATTTTACCAGTGTATACTTACAGATGATGGCAAGATCAACTCCTCATCATTTTTGTCTGCAACCTCTGCCCTGCTTCCTGCAACTGCCTGGTGTGCACTTGGTGCAGCCACAACAAACCTATCGGTGGCTGGCAGGGTACTGGGAGCTGGGAGACTGCTTGAAGGTCGAGGTGCTGCTAGAGCTGGTGCCCTGGTGAAATGCATAACAATAATTGCTGCATCATATTTATAAAGAGTTGTATGGAAACTGGGATCAGGATGTTACAAAACAAGTGGTATTAGTTTTAAACTATTGCTTGGTCAAATCTTCTAGTGGCCCATTTTTGTTAAAGAGAAATAAAGAAAAGGGCCAAAAAATTGTTTAGTCCTTCAAGATCGAGTAACAATGGTGTCTACATATATATTGGGTTTTGAAAACGATAATTTTATTCTCAAATAGAATCTGTTCTTCATGTTCTACCACCTCATCACAAAAGACTATTGCTCTATCAAACTGTCATCAAAACCATCAAATCTAAAGAAATGATAATTTTTAGAGGTTCCCTATGATAGGATGGCATTTTGGTAAAATGTTTCAATTGCAGTACCATATGTAATGAAATTAACAGCAGGCATTTCTGAGAATTCCGAGGACTTAGAGCTAAAATTCAAGTAAATATGCTCTCATTCCAACTATAGAGTGTTAGTTTTGTATGCTTCACAAAAATTGAAGAGTAATCCTTTAGGTTAGATTGAATACACTTGACTCAACCTCATTTTCAATTACAATCACTGATAGACTCTTACTTTCATCACATGCCAAGTAGTCAACCTATATCAGTTGTCTTCATTAATTCATTACACTAGTTATTCCTTCCCAAAGCCTGGATACAATGATTCATCTTCGAAGCACTAGGTAAATAATTTTTTCCGCAAGTACTCTGTTTTCCTAACATGGTATTTAACAGCCTTTAATGATGGACGATCAAATCATTTAAAATACAGTGATTATGGGTTAGTCAATGAGGCAAAGAAGTAAAAGCACCAAAGACATCCTTAAAACATTGATATAACATTCCTATCAAGTATGACACAAAACTATGCCATAATTAATGTCCCATGTATGAGGGATATAACCCTGTCATAATGTCCTGTGTTTGAGGGATATAGCCCTATCATAATGTCCTGTGTTTGAGGGATATAACCCTGTCATAATATCCTGTGTATGACGGATATAGCCCTATCATAATGTCCTGTGTTTGAGGGATATAACCCTGTCATAGTGTAAACCCAGGTTGCAAAGGTGGTGTGGCCCTACTTTATTTGGTGTGGCTTCTGATGTGGGCCGTAATGGGCTAACTGATGGGCTGCAGACAGTTTCTGTCCTCAGTGAGGTGCGTGGGCCACACTGGGCTAACCAATATGGGCACAGATCAGTCTCAGAGTGGGTTTGGGTTCAACATGGGTTTTTGGTGTGGCTGAAAGTGGGCTGCCCACTTTGATCACATGGCGCCATCTGGTCAAAATTTATCATTTGGGGTCAACATGGGTTTTTGGTGTTGCTGAAAGTGGGCTGCCCACTTTGATCAGGAGGCGCCATCTGGGATAGATATTCTAGAAAATCAATTTTTTCCTCATTTTCTAAGATTTTGAACCCTCGAAATGCTCTGCTAGCCTCCAGGTGCTAGCCCCTCCCCTTGGCCTCCATAGTTGGAGGGAGACTAAACATACTGTATTACTCTCTCCATCATCATAATACAGTAGAACAATCAATTCAAACTTAGTTCGCCAAGGCATGTCACCCAGACCTAGTCCAGTAACATGATAGCCTTCAAATTCATAGTGCCTCCCAATAGGTAGCATACTTCAATATAAAATGCTTACCACAGGAATGGTGTAGTCACATTAAAAACTGCTGACATCACCTAACTTTGCACATTTCAAATGTATTTTGCTAGTAGATCCAAACTCTGAGAAAATATGTGTACTGTTATGATTTATATGATTCATTAGCCTAGTTCTGTTATATCATACTAAAGAAAATCAATACTGACATGGGGGGGGAAGCTGTACATCAGACATAGTGGGGTCATCTAGTGACAAAGTTCAGAACTCCCAGCTCAGTATGCCTTGTGCAAACCCATCTAGTGACAAAGTTCAGAACTCCCAGCTCAGTATGCCTTGTGCAAACCCATCCTCAACCCTGTCTGGGGAATTATCTTTGGAACTCATCTATGCCTGATTCGGGATGCCCACCTTGAAATCAATCTGTGCCAAAAGTGTTTGCCCATTTTGAAGCTGCTCTGTGCCGAAATCAGTTAGCCTTATGTGGCCCACACAACTTACTGAGGACAAAAAACTGTCGGGAGCCCAACAGTCTTAGTTCAGTTTGCCCTATTAGGGCAACTCAGTGTGGCCCTGACTAGAAACCAACCATTTGCCCAACCTCAAACCATGAATAGTGTTCTGCCCGCTTTGAACCAGCTTATCTGAGCTAAAACTGAACTGGCCCTAAGCGGGCTTGCTACATGGGGTGCTGTGTATGTGGGACACTGCTGTCACACCACAAGCCACACTTCTCAAGTTGTTCTTCATTTCCCATTGACTGTGATAATGGTGATACAGGACAATAACCACAATAAATGTAATTGATAAACTGACCATGATAAACAATTGTTTAATAGACAATAGCATATTCCTATATCAACATGCTCTAACAATATACTCACTTGTCTGCAGGAATGTTTGGGTGCCCTTCTTGAAGCACACCTGACTGCACCTCAGCTGGTGCAGACAACACCGGAGCACTATAATACAAATTTAATGTCAACAATGGAGCACTATAATACATATTTAATGTCATCATTGGAACACTATAATACATATTTAATGTCATCAATGGAGCACTATAATACACATTCAATGCCATCAATGGAGCACTATAATACATATTTAATGCCATCAATGGAGCACTATAATACATATTTAATGTCATCATTGTAGCACTATAAGACGTATGTAATGTCATCCATCGAAATCAATGGAATAATGAGGTGTTGATATTCAAGAGGACATTAGGCAAGCTGTCATCTACTGGTTACATCTTGACTTCTATGAATCATTATGGACATGCCAACATCAAAATGTCTGCTTCTGCTTTCCTTCTAGAGTGTTGTATTACCATTGGGCTGTGTATAGCATATATCATAATCTGTTCAAAATGACACCATAATCAACCAAGTTAAACCAGAAAGGTTTGAATACTAGAAATAGGAAATGAAAGGCAAAGATGATACTACAGCAGTAAAAACTACTCAATTCTCAAGTTTAGCAGGTATTGATTTGTATTGCCTGAAATACCAATATCAAATTGACATGGATGAACGGCAAGTCTGATGTCTGACATTGATTAGAATGTTGTCATGGCAGGCAACCATTTCAGCCAGGATTTATAGCTCTTGGATGTGCACAACACAAATATCATCACTTGAACCTGCACACAGTAATGGAGAAGTGATCAATTAAACTAGAAAAGGTGTTATGCTCTGTCTAAGCTGACCTTTTCACATTGGATTTAAAGGGTTCGGGTCTGCTCTAGGTTCTTAAGGCACAGTAAATTAACTAATAATTCATCAATACACCACCCACATATCATGGGAATCTATTTTCAATCAACGTGCCATTTGTGACATGATGATACATTTTAATGATGTGAAACATTTGAAGCAGTTTAACAGCCTAATCTACTTACATATCTTGCTTCAGCATGAGCTGGGGGACGGCCTCACTTGGGGTCAAGGTGGCTGAGGCTGGTGCACACATCTCAGTTGTCAAAGGAGCACTGCAAAAAAGTCATAACTTGAGCATGGACACAGCAATAAATAGAGATCCAGAAAATTGTCTAGAGACATGTATTATGTGTTTGATGTCCATCTGCTCAAAGGTATTCTCCTAACATTATAATGAAATTCCAACAACTCAGAGCAACCTCATGGCATTAAAGCAAAACTCCTCATAAGCTAAAATTTTTCTTTTACTCAAATCCATCTTTTAGTGTGTGGATCTGCTCTCATTTTCTAAGAAGAAGAACTTTAATGGAGCCTAATCTACTTACACATCTTGCTTCAGCGTGAGCCAGGGGATTGCGACAGCTAAGATTATCTAATGCATGTTTATATGTTCATGCCTCATATTCATCAATATAACTTGTTCAAGCCTGCATAGATCTACTTTAAATCAATGTTTGAGGTTTTTATGAGACATTACTTCTAGAATTGTATTGGTGTTGATCCAGAATTTGAAAATATCCATGGATCATTAGCTGACTTTTGAACAAAAGTCAAAATACTCACGTGACTCCTGGGAGGACTGATGGGTCCAAGCGTACAAGGACAACCTGGCACACCCTTTTCTTCCTGTTCACTTTTGGGTAGTGAAGTGCCCAGGGTTCATCAGGCAGGGGTTGGGGTGTTCTAGGATCACACACCATGGGCCTCCTGCAAGAAATCCATCAATCAAACAGGAGGAAAAGAACTTTAAATGAAATTGATTTTCTAAGTAGAATTACACATATTTAAAATGCTGTCCAGTTGGCTATGTAGATCTAGCTAAGTATTATGTTCAGGCATACCTCTTGTTATCATTGGTGCTTCTCCTGAAGTTGGCCCATGGCACTTCAGACTCTGTGACTCCGTAATCCCAGAACACCTCATCGCCAGGTCTTATTGCTCTGTGGCAGTACAGTGCCATGCCTGGAGGCTGCCCAGGTCCCACCTCCAGGAGCCGAGGGTAAGGGCTGAGGTTGGGGTTACGGCAATGATTGACCAGGCGGCCAAAGGTGCCAAAGGTGGTGGTAGCATCTATTGCCACCTGGTCATTGTCCAACCATGCGTCCACAATGTAGGACCCAGGGTTGTTGTCCTGGTAATGGACCTCCCTCCGCAACCTCTCTGCCCTAGAGACAAAGTCCCCCTCATACTCGAGCACGAAATCATACTTCTTAAATGCCTTGTTGGCAACAACACACAGCCCTCTCTCTTCATCATACTCCACCCTGAGGTCTTCGTTGCTTCGTGACCTCCATTTCCTCAGTGCATCCTTCATCTTGTCCACAGTCGTGGGATCAAGGTCATTTATTAGTTCCTTTGAAATTGAAAAAATAAATAAGATTCATATCATCCAGCAATGTCTGACTCCCCTTCACATTATCTATACTTATTGTAATACCTGTCTCAGAAATGGGGTTTATCTCATTGTTATACAAAGGTTTGTACAATCATCACATAAAAAGTGTATAAAATGTTGCCCGGTTGGCTAGTAGAGCAGCTATTTATTGGTTCAAAGAAATCACAAGATGAACAGGTTTATAAACTCTTATTCACACTATGTTTTCCTTATTTGCCACACGGGGACTTAGTAACTTACCATGTGTGGAAACCGTCTCCTCACTTGGCGTGTCAAGATACGGTCCATCATTGTTACTACCAACTGACTAAACCTCACCAAACTGAAAACAGAACACATAAAGAAATGCTTACTAGTCTAAAAAAGCTCTATAGAACACTTATGTACTGGGTACAGAGCTCTGGGGCACTTATGTACCAGGTACAGAGCTCTGGGTTGTGTGTTCATTATGTGGTAGAGGATTCATTCACTTAAGACACACATGATGACCCCCATGTGTGTTCTAAATGTGGCAAAGGATTCATTCAATTGAAATGCATAGATGATGACCCACACAAGAGAAAAACGCCATGTGTTGATAATGTTGTTAAAGATTCATTCATATTGGGACACGTAAACACACATAATGCTTCATACGAGACAAAACCCACATGTGTTCATAATGTGGTAAAGAATTCATTCAGATTAGTACACTTAATACACACATAATGACCCATATGTGTTCATAATGTTTGTTCATAATGTGGTAAACCAAACCTCTGTTCATGTAGTCCACCTGCCCCATATACAAAGCTAATACTCTGAACTTCTTTGATAATACTTACAGAACTGTCTGCATTATGAACCAACCCAGCAAATTGTCGTTATCTGTTGCCATGATTGGTCATCAATGGTGACTCCTTTTTGAGTGCTAACTCACTGCATCATCTTTCGCCACTGTGTGTCAGTCTCACATGGCATGGCGGTATATCACAACAGTCGCCAACATGATCTGACTCACTGCGTGAGTATGTGCCACTGCCTGTCAACTCTCAATCAGAATGGCGGCTTATCACAACCATCCGCAACATGGATCTGACTCACTGCATGAGTATGGGCCACTCCCAGACAACTCTCACTCAGAATGGCAGCATTTCACCAACATCGCCAACATGGATCTCACTCACTCTCTCAATATGTGCCACTGTCTGTCAACTCTCATGCAGAATGGTGACTTTTCACCTGCATTGCCACATGGCTCTCAGTCACTGTGTGAGTTTGTGTCACTCCTAGGTACTCTTCTCTCAAAATGGCGACTTATCACCACCATCGCTGACATTGATGTCACTCGCTGTGTGAGTGTGTGCCACTGTCATCAACTCTCACACAAAATGGTAAATTATCACCACCATTGCCAACATTGGTCTCACTCAATGCATGAATTTGTGTCACTCCAAGTCAATGCTCTCTGAGGATTGCATCATCAGTCAATCACTCTCACTCAGAAGTCCCATATGTATCAAATGTGCTTTGTTTCACACTGATTTCCATGTAATACTTCAGAGTTGAATCAAACAAGTTTATATAGAGAAAATATCGATTCAATTTAGAAAGAGGTATCTCTAAAATGAAAGCAACTATCCATAAACACCTTTTCTCTGGTTAAAGCGAAAATACATAGGGAAATATCTACATGAACAGCTTGTCTGTGGTCAGAGGAAAGAAACATATGGCAATACCTTCTCTGGCAAAACATGATTTGATCTGGCAGATGTGAGGCTGCATGATTACCAATGTCAGATGAAAAGCTCATCATCTGACAATGTGAGTGATCACCAGCGTCGCCATCACTGGTGAGTCTGAGTGATCACCACTCTCGCCATCCATGGTGAACCTGCGCTATGAGGTGGTGCACGTTTCATCTAGCGAGGTGAGTGATCAACCGATTTGCCATCCCTGGTGAGTCTGAGTGATCACCATCCTCGCCAACCGTGGTGAAGATGCGCTATGACGAGGTGCGTGTTTCATCTAGCGAGGTGAGTGATCACCCGCGTCGCCATCCCTGGTGAGTCTGAGTGATCACCATCCTCGCCATCTGAGTTGAGGCCATGTGATCACCACCATTGCTATTCCTGGTGATCTTGTGCTATAGTGATGTCGTGTTCCATCTACCAACATGTGTGAGCCACTTCACACAGTTTGACGAGGAGTCACGACAATTTGCTGGGAAGTGGTATCTTATTTCCAAAACTTGATACTCTTAATCTTATTGTTGATAGTCATCATTCTGCATTCATTTTGAACTAAAGCTCTAATTAAGTAGTCATGCAGGTTCATTTCCATAATTGATACTCCTAGTTATACTTATAACTTGGCTTTCCAGCAGATTCCCAACAGTGTCATCCATTTATTTAAAGGTAAAACTCTTGATCATAAAAATACAGATAACTATCCCTTTGAATGCTCAAATTAAGCAGACCAACTTGCTCAATTACAAAACTGATACTCTTAATTCAATTGCCCATGTTGAGCATTCTAGCTACCTTCAATGAAATTGAATTTGTGGAACTTGTGCTTGCATTATGGTCCCAGTCTCTATGTGGCTGGTACCCCTGGGTCATTTCAGAAAAAAAGCTCTTAATTTTATTGGTTTTTTTTCAACATTCTGGCTTCATTTGCACCTAGTTGCCAATTGAGTAGTACACTGGGATCAATTACAGAATGATGTATACTCTTAATTTTCTTGCTAATGGTCATCATTCTAGATTCATGGTTGACCACAGCTCGAATTCCACCTGTCTAATCTACAAAACTGATACTCTTAATTTCTCTGATATTGCTCATGGAACTGCCTGCATTGTCAGTCAGGTTTCCAATTTAGTGGTACATCTGGCTCATAAACTGATACTCTTAATTATATTGTTGATACTTATCATTCTATTCATCTTGATCTAAATCTCTTGTTAACTAGCCCAGCTGGCTTGTTCACAAGATTGGTATCCTCATTAGCAAAACTGATACACTTAAGAGTCCATATTTCCTATTTCTCATTTACAAAACATAATGTTCTCATGGGGGGCCATCAGTCTGCATTTGTTGCGTACCAATGCACCAGTTGAGTAATCCCCCTGGCTCATTAGGAAAACTGATACTCTTAACTTGATAGTCAAATTCTACAAGGTTAGCCATTGCTCATCATTATGCATTCATTAGGAACAAATGCACTCTTTTTGGTTCAACCATCTGTCACATTTACCTAACTGATCAATTATCTTAATCTCTTTCTTAATTAACTTGCACATTTCAAAAACTGATATTCTGAATTTCCTTTGTGGTAGTCATTTTAATACAAACATTAGCCAACTTGCATTGACCGGGGACTAATGCAATATCTAGGTCACCCATATTTTTCAATTGTTAAACTGATACTCTTAATTTGTCTCTTCATGCTCATCATTCAACAATTCTTTGTAGGCCAAGGTGCCAATGATCCAAATTACTCATTTTCAAAACTTATACTATTAATATCCTTGGTCATTATTCTACATACAAAGTTAGCCATTGCACCAGTGCAGTTATCCTACTTAATTACAGCATTCTTTTATGAGCAGAATTGAGTAGGAACCTTCCTGATTTGTTGTAGTTCTTTCATTGCATAGAATATAATTGTGGTTTCCCCATAGAGTGAACCTACCCCAATCCATTACAGCAATGGATAGTTTCACAATAGCACTCTTTAGTTATCTTATTATTTACATGACCAGGGGTTAGTTACGTATATATCTCACACTTACAGCAGGGTCAGTCTAAGTCAAAACAACCAATGGTTGACTTAACATGGACTCACCCAACGTTGTCAGCCCCTTAGTTATCTTATTGTTAACATGACCAAGGGGGGGTTTCATTAGTTGCACCCAATAACACCTGTTCATTTATTTATGTATTAATATATTTTATTGATTGTGGACCAAGGCACAAGGTAATTTGTTCTCCTGTTAGCAAAACTGATACTCTTAATTAAGTATTGATGTTTATCATCCTGCATTCATTTGGGACCAGTGCTCCAATTCGCTCTTTACAAAAGAAAATGATACTCTTAATATCCCATTTGCACGGTCATCATAGTGCAATAGTTGAGTTATTCATCTGGATAATTTTAAGAAATTATACTCATAATATCTTTCTCTGTACTCATCATCCTTTACTCAGAGCCAAATTATGTAGCCCACCTGTCTCATTTCTAAAATTGACACATGATCCACCCAGCTATATTAACTAGCAACTGACATGGCTTGTTACAGAAAAAGAAATCTCTCCGGAAAATACCCAGCAAAGTCAAACCCTCCCACTGCTTCCATTTTAAACCTCCTATCACATCCTTAAGTACCTTGTCTGTGTACATATCCATGCTCACTTGTTAACAGCTGTTTATAGAATACTTATTGAATGTAATTGTGTCACAACTCACAATGTACCATTGTAAATGCAGGTCTCTTACATCAAATGCATTTTGTAAATCAAAGCACAGTGCTTGTTATCTATTTGAATTAAAGTATCCAATTGCAGTCATTTACTTTGCTGTTTTAGGGTTTGAATAGTAAGTACTGGATCCATGATTAGATCACCATGTCCAATCTAAATATTTACCATCAAGTATAAATGATGACACTTTAATGCACTTTGTAAATGCCTTATTGCTATGTATATATGCTAAATAATCTATATCCCATTTATTCATCATTCAAGTATTGATGTACTTGTGTAGGTAGTACAAGGATTTAGGCAGAATATGTTCAAAAAAGAATGCAGTTGGCCCATTCTCCGTGTCCAAAGCAGTGCTCTTGGATTTTACAGCTTTTACGTTGATTGTTCACATATGTTGGCTCATGAGATAAATGGGACAGTTCAATACATCTTTTCGTGTGGCACAAATGCGACATTTCATGGAGATGCTTCTCTGCATTTCCATTAATCACATACACCAATCTGTGCACAGGTTGGTTTTTACTTCCCCATCCCTTCACTGTTATCTTTAAGGTAGGGTATCCACGTGTTGTTACAGCTTTGTCCCATAGACGACAGCCAGTTAAATCCTCAACATGACTGTACTTTGTAATCCTTTTGATGACTTTGTTTCGATACCTATCTGTCATCATCTTCTCTACTTTTCCACTCATATCTTCCACTGACTTATGATGTCCCTATTGAAAAGATACAAAAAGTAACTTTGAAGTTTATCATTTTGAATTATTCCCCTCAACTTTGCAACTGCTTTGAATGTATAGACCATCACCTAATGACCTCAATTGTACACTGGAGAGTCACTTTGAACATCACAAAATATCTTATGTCATACTGAAATAACGGAAGTGTGCACCCACCTTCCATTAAAAATACAATGTTAAAAAAGTTTGCCTTGCTAACACCATTGTCAGCCCCTTACCCATTGCATTGTTAACATAAACATGAGGAGTTTCATAACTAACACACTAATAGCATTGTTAACAGGACCAGGGGGAGTTTCACAACTCACACACTTATAGCATTGTTAACACGACCAGGGGGAGCTCATAACTCACACACTAATAGCATTGTTAACATGACCAGAGAGTTTCATAACTCACACACTAATACCACTGTTAACACGACCAGGGGGAGTTTCATAACTAAGACACTAATAGCATTGTTAACACGACCAGGGAGAGTTTCTTAACTCGCACACTAAAAACATTCTTAACACGACCAGGGGGAGTTTCATAACTCACACACTTATAGCATTGTTAACATGACCAGAGAGTTTCATAACTCACACACTATTAGCTTTATTAATATGACCAGGGGGAGTTTCATAAGTCACCAGGGGACTTTACTACCTCACACACATTGTTAACATGACCAGAGAGTTTCTTAACTCACACACTAATATCATTGTTAACATGACCAGGGGGAGTTTCATAAGTCACACCCTAATATCATTGTTAACATGACCAGGGGACTTTACTACCTCACACACATTGTTAACATGACCAGAGAGTTTCATAACTCACACACTAATATCATTGTTAACATGACCAGGGAGAGTTTCATAACTCGCACACTAATAGCATTGTTAATATGACCAGGGGGAGTTTCATAACTCACAAACTAATAGCATTGTTAACATGACCAGGGAGAGTTTCATAACTCACACACTAATACCACTGTTAACATGACCAGGGAGAGTTTCATAACTCACACACTAATAGCATTGTTAACATGACCAGAGAAGGTTTCATAACTCACACTAATATCATTGTTAATATGCCCAGAGGAAGTTTCTTAACTCACACACTAGTAGCTTTGTCAATATGACCAGGGGAGAGGTTTCTTAGCTCACACAATAATAGCATTGTTAATATGACACAGGGGAGTTTGAAAATGATACTCATCTTCATTAGGCTAAGTCAAGTAGTCCAACTGACTCAGTTATCATCAATCCCCTTAATATAGCCACACAATCTTAGTGGCTACCTGTTTACATGAGGATGGTGAGGATGTAAGTTCACGCCTTACATCACCTAATAGGTGTTCCCCCTCACACTAATGAACTCACTCATTCTGTTAACTTGCTCATTGTAATTCCATTTACTTAGTATATCACATAAGACTTGATATTGAATCATGATTTAGAATGGATAATATAAGCTATTGGTACTCACCTGCTCAAGTGGAAAGATACAGCAGAGGGTGACCAGACAGACAGACAGTGAGTAAATCGGCTCTTTAGGTCTGAAGGTGTTCACTACCAATCCACAATGGTGTTGTTTGTAGGTTCTCGTCCTCAGATAAGCAAGCTGGAGAGGAACAAAACAATTTCATCACCACAATAATCAAAAAGGTTCAACATGTCATTGTGTGTTAGAACTTTCCAAGGAAATGGTAATGATATGTATTCCATTGTTGTTGAACCGTATATAAATGTTTTTCTTTTAATGTTATTTAACTTCTTTACTTGCAAAATGTTATTCACCATTGCGCTCTTTTTATGGCAACTTTATTTTGAGAAAATATTTCTTGATGATGTCCACGGCGACAACTCAGCACTGTAGGTCATTGATACTTTCTATATATCAAGTTCAACAATATACATATACATTTTACTCTACATTTCCTAAATGGAGTGCCCAGTCACTGTCTATAGACAGTTGGTGATTGTGAAACCCACAACTTGGCTCAACTCCAAAACTGATACTTTTAAAGTCCCCTTTCTAGGTTAACTCAAAATTAGTTACCCCATATTAAAATCAGGGTTGCTTTGTTGCTGGTAGGGCTACTCAGGCAATGTGTTAGAGTTAAGCATAGAGCTTGCCAGTACCAGATGAGTTCAAAGAGGTTATTATTAACTCAATTTCTCTTTAAAATTTCATTTTTTTTTAACATTTAAAGGGGCCCATCTAAAATAAAGCTTTATTTCGGCTCATTAATTCTAAGGTTGCAGGTGTATTTAAAAGGAATCAATCAAATTAAACACGTACTCTCTACAGAGTGCTTGACAACAGGACATAGAAAATGTAGAAATGACGGCCATTGTTTCCCTCTCCATTTACGGATCAAATTACATATCTATCAGGGCCAGTGAATGATAGCTGCTGTGGAAAATGTTACTTGATTATTTTTTGCAAAAGCCCATGAAATGATATCCCAAAAAAAAATGTTTATCATCAAGATTTATCAAGCTAAAGCTCTCAGTCGGGCAGCTCTGAGAAAACCTGCTTGGAGAATGATGTAGTAAGGGCTGCAGGGTCGCATTGCTATGGTGATTTGATGTGGGTCAAGTGGGCACCGCGCTCATCCTCGCCCGTTCGTTGGCCTTTGCCCCCAGCATCTGGTGGCGATAAGGGCCCATACTTTCCCATGAAAAGGGCCAATACTTTCCATTGAGAAGGGCCCATACTTCCCCATGAATCCTAATGCACCAAACCCTAGTGGCTAAACCACTAGTACTATTAAAGTGCCCTAGCTGGCCCAAGTTCAAAATTGATACTATTAAAGTGCCCTAGCTGGCTCAAGTCCCAAACTGATACTCTTAAAGTCCCCTACTTTGCTAAAGTCTAAAACTGATACTCTTAAATCATCCTACCTTACTCAACTTAAAAAGTTGGTAATTGTAAAGCCCACAACTTGGCTAAACTCAAAAACTTACACTCTTAAAGTTCCCTACCTGCCTCAAGTCCAAAACTGATACTCTTTATGTGCCCTACCTAGCTCAATTCCAAAACTGACACTCTTAAATCATCCTATCATGCTCAACTTAAAAACTGATACTCTTAAGTTTCCCTACCTGGCTCAAGTCTAAAACTGATACCCTTAAAGTCCCCTACCTCACTTAATGCAAAAACTGATACTATTAAGTTCCCAAATCGGTTTAATTAGAAATTTAGTAATTGTAAACCCCCAACTTAGCTCAACTCTATAACTGATACTTTTAAAGTCCCCTACCTCACTCAAGTTCAAAACTGATAGGGGAGGTTCACCAGAAGTCAGCCGCTCCTGTGCACATGGGTGTTATTAAAATCGTTATTGCTCAGAGACTCTCTGTGCCTCAGGGTTACTTAATGTCAGAAACTTTAGGTAACAGTTGACATGACATGGTTTGCTGTAATTTAGGAACATATCTCTTCTTGCCATTCCTAAATTTTCAACATAAATCTGAACCCTTCAGATTGTGCAATTTCACCCCAAGTCAGCCAGCTTGCACCTGAAGTTGGCCACTTCATTCAGTGCATTAACACTGCAATTAAGGATATCTTTGTGGATATACCATATTGTTAATGATAGTTAATACAACTAGGGCTTAGAGCAGATTAATGAACACCTCGTTATCATTCTGGCCGTGATTTTAATAAAATGGTCAGTGTCCTCAGATCTGCCAACCGAATAGGAACAGATCATTATTGTCACCACAATGTTCAGACCATTTCAACATATTATTAAGTGGTTCAATTATAAGGTATGTTATATGAATGTGGATATTATTAATATTTTTTTTATTTTATAGAGTTTACCACCAAATCTCTACTTACTATTGACCCCCTTGTTAAGGCAACTAGTTGGCTGTAAATAATTCTTACAGGATGATGACCACAGTAACAACCAAATTCCTTATGTCAGTTGCAACATAATAACATAAAGGTATCAGATTCAACACTTATCAGTGTCAACATGAAAACACATGCCTGTATGTCTGACACTATAGTGACCGTGTATTGTACGCTATAAGAATCCATGTGTCACAATGGCCATTTGTCAGTTGCATTATATAAGACAAGGTTTTAGTAAGAAACCATAAAAAGAACCCTTACATGTGTTCTCAATAGTGACTCACACAGGAGAAAAAAACCTTACAGGACCTTTCAATGTGGTAACAAGTTTGCACATCAATGGTCCTTAAAGTCACACATGTTGACTCTTACAGGGGAAAACCTTACAGGAATGTTCTTTGTGGTAACAAGTTTGCACATAAATGATCCTTAAATTCACATATGATGACTCACACGGGGGGAGGAACCTTACAGGATTTTTCAATGTGGTAACAAGTTTGCACATCAATGGTCCTTATAGTCACACATATGATGACTCACACAGGGGAGAAACCTCACAAGTGTTCTCATTGCAGTAAATGATTTAAGCAAAGAAACATCTTAAAGAAACATGTGATTGCTCACAAAGGGGGGGACCTCACAGGTGTTTTTTTTTCTGTTGTAAACATTTCATTGTGGCTCAACACTAAAGGTTCACATCATGACAAACGCAGCAGGAAAACCTTATTTGTAGGCCATTATGCAATCATATCAAGATTTATGATACACTTTTGTGCTTCATCATGTTAATTTTACTCACAGAGTTATGGAGGATGGTCCTTCGTCTAAGTAGACTAAACAGATATCAACACGGAACTGGATCTGGAGGTAATATAGAATGAATAAAACCAATCTGTTTGACTATTCATTATTTATGATTACTTGTTATACATTATTTCCACATATATATAGAATGTTCTATATCCAAAACTGATATTCTCAATTTTATTGTTGATTTGTCTCATTCTAATCATTGTCAAACAAGGTGCCAATTAGGTAATATATACTGAGATCAATTACAAAGTTTTCCTCCTAATGGTCATTTCTCTGGATTCATAGGTGACCATAGCTCCCTCCAGCTACCTAATATGCAAAACTGATACTCTTAATCTCTCTGATAGTGTTTGTGTGACAGCCTGCAGTGTTGACCAATTTAGTTTTGGTTCACACCCCTACTTCTGACTGTAGCTTGACCTTCTCTCCCATTCCCAAAAACTGATACTCTTAATTTCCTTTACGCCATCCCTTTGTCTAAAAATGACACTCTTAATTTGGTACTAATCATTAACAAAGACAAATATCCTTTAGAAATCTCCAATTGAGTACTCCACATTGCTCATTTTTCAAAACTGATACTCTTAATTATCCAATTAGTCATCATTCTACATTCACTGTTACTTTAGGCTGAAAGTAAACAGTCGAAAAGACTCATTTTCTTGACAATTGACATCATTCTGCATCCATAGTTGACAAAGGTGCCAATTGAGTCATCATGGACCAAATCTCCAATAACCTAGTCCACCTGCCACATATATCATATGGTACTTCCGGCTCATTTTCAAAACTGATACTCTTAATTTACTGCTGGTGTTCACCACTGTGTATTCATTCTATATTCATTACAGACTAAAACTCTACTGAAATAGTCTAGCTAGCTGATTTCCAAAAATTGATACTCTTAAATGATGGTCACAATTCAGCATTCATATAAAAAATCTCTTACTTCTTTTACTTCTGATGGGATGGGAGGCCAGTAGGGATATTTCTGGCTTTTATTGTGCCCTTTTTTTCCTATTTGGTTAAGTAAGATTTACTTTGACAGAATGCTAATTATTTTACATTCATAGTGAACCGTTTTTGAATAACAATCAATATTTTAGTAGAGTATCACTGTACCATCATAATGCCTACATCTCAAATTCAATACACCTGTCAGTTATGCCCTTAAATCTCAGTAACACTCATCGCACCAAGAGGTCAGAAACACTCTCAAGTGTCCTGAAATGCACATAAACTGTACCCAGAGGCCACAAACACCCTACAGTGTCCAGAAATAGCTATATGGCGCCATCAACACTTTACAGTCCTGAGAAATGCATATAAGGGACATCCAGAGGTCACAAACACTTTAAACTACAGTGTCCAGAAAAAGCATATAAGCCACACCCAGAGGCCACAAACCCTCTACAATGTCCAGAAATAGATAAAAGTTGCCGTCACAATCAATAGTAAACCCTACTTACAGTAAATGGATTAATATGCCCAATAACATTGAAGGATGTCGCTTCTACCCTCACATGTTGTCAAATTTAAATCTAATTTAACCAAGATAAAAAAAACAAACATGCACAGTCTGATGTGTGGTAGGATTATAACCACAGTTCACTGATGTAAATGATTTAAGCAAACCTGTGAGTGCTCACATTGGAGAAACCTCACAGGTTTTTTTTTTCTGTTGTAAACATTTCATTGTGGCACAACACTAAAGGTTCACATCATGACACATGCAATAGAAAAAAAACCTTAATTGTAGGCCATTCTGCAATCATATCAAGATATAGATTATTGAATAGTTGACCCCTGGAGGTCTGTGCCCAATACAAAAGTGTTCTAGAGGTCTGTACCCACTACAAAAGTGTTTGAGAGCTCTGGTACAAAAGTGTCCCAGAGCTCTGTACTGGTATATAATTGTCCCAGAGCTCTGTACTGGTATATAAGTGTCCCAGAGCTTTGTACCTGGAACATAAGTGTCCCAGAGGTACATAATTGTCCCAGAGCTCTGTACCCAGTACCAAAGTGTATAAGCTGTGGCTTATTAGAGGATGAACCCTTTGTGCATCTTCAAGAAGCAGCAGAAGAAAGGGGTGCGTCTTATAGGCAGGGAAAAGTACTACTGTCCATTTTTATGAATCTCACCTGTCTTACCCCCTCACCCCCCCACCCCAGGCAGTCAGAACCTCTCACCTTGCTGCCTACTATCTCAGCAGTGTTTCTGAATGGATGATGGCCACAGCAATAACAACACATACTATAGGCTAATGATACTTCCTATATTAAGTAGCAACGAGAATGGGAATTTTAATATTTTATTTTTACTTAATCAAACCATCAAAGTGTATTTGGTAAAGTCGCTTATGAGAAGTAATTTCCCTTTGGAATTTTTCAAAAGTTCAAAATATTTACAAAATTATTCCATTTGTGACATGTACTGGGAATAGGGACCTTATTGCACACTGCACTAAAGGCCCTTTTCGCAGATTGTGTCACATTTATTGATGTGTCCATCCATAATAGAAAAGTGTCATAATTTAGCTAGATGTCTATGAAGCTTCAGCATTGGGGACTTGAGGACAGATTGACTAAGAAAATAAGCCTTCCACTGGCAATGGCACTCCAGGGGAGAAGGGATTACAGCATGGGTGACAGCCTTCCCCCCTATACCTCTGGTCAGTGTGACCACTCTAGACCCTGTCCCCAAACTTTTACTCCAAAATTACTTACATTTTATCCCAAAAACACATATCTTGACTTCATTTGTATTGATAAATCTAACCAAAATAGTATGTTTCTACTCCTCTAATTCCAGGCCTCAACATGGTGCTTAGAGTATTTTTCTAAGCTAAATAGTTTGCAACTGCCAACATATAACACTTTTCAGTACAACAGATTCTAAACTTCTAATCTGAATACAAAAATGCTCTATATACTGTCACACTGTAGGCCTGGATGCCCTCTACATCACTGTGCATAAGTCTATTAGCTAATCCCACTTCAAGAAGTCAAGATTTGTTGTGAAAGACCCGGGGTTCTAATGGGAGGGGTCCATGGCAGGGGACAGGGGTGACCAGAGCTGAATACACAACCCTCAACTTCCTCAAACCCTTTTTCCCCCCTTAATCATTGCACATGTACAAACAAATTTGCCCTGTATTAGAGTAACTATTATCCTCTAATATACACTTTAGAGCTCTAATATACACTTTAGATCATGGCCGCTGTTATAGTGGAAAAGTTAATGGGGAGAGGCATATCTTTTGCCTCATATGACAACTTGATTATGCACAATTTCTAGTATTATGACAGTTCCCCACCCTGTCAGCTCGTTCTCCACACTTCTGCATAACCTATCTCTCTCTATTTGTGCTGCCACCTGGTGTGGAGCAGTTCAATCACCAAACAGGAAGTTGTGTTAACAAGAGCTAAACCCAGCTCGGGATGTTTACAAACTATGCTGCATTCAATTCTCAGTGAAATAACAATTCTAATGGTTTTTGTTAGAAGTCCCTATCATAATAAGAACCAGAGTTATGTCCCTGACATGTTAAAATATATACTTACCAGTCAATTCCAAGTTACATGCAGATTTCTCACCACAGTACACAACGCCACCAAGTCAAAGTGTCCACCTCTTTCACAACAGGTAGTGTAGCACAACGTGGGCAAACACAGAAATGATTTTTTACAATTTAATTGTATATTCCTCACCCACACTCATCCAGACTGTAGAGAAAATAGCCATTTATTCAGAAAATTATTATTTATTAGTCTACACTTGAATAATGTATCTATCATTGTCCATTTTATTTTATACAATAGTTGAGAAAACTGATACCTTAGTGATACCTTGAAAGGGGCTCACATTTTAAAGTTCCTCCCTCCACTCCCAGGTGGCCACATGGTCTATCTACTTCCTATCTGAGCAGATCACACTGCCACCTTGTGTACAGCGGAAGAGACTAATTAACTCAAATTAGGTTCCAACTATTACCAATACAACCATTAACACCACTCATGTGGGTCATATGTGAAAATGAAAAAAACATATCCTGATGAAGTCATTCTGTTCCCTCTGCTATAACTATTGCATGATTATCTAGATATCTATAATTGTAATGGGTATCACATCTAGAACTACTCCAAACCCGTGTGTAGAAGGAACCTGTGAATTTAGGTAGTCTCTTTATCAAACGATACTCACCTATAAGCACCTTGAGTCTAGGTAAATCCTATATGGTGTTTTTTTCTACCTTTTACATTTGCCCTATGAGTCTAATCTCCTATTTGAATAAAAATTGAGGTCTTTTAGTATCATATCAAACCCACACGGAAGTAGTTGTGTTTGACCTGTTCTTTTTTATCATCAACTATGTTTTTGTGCAGAAATCTCTAACTTGCAGATTCAGAATATTAAAACTGGTCACAAACATCAGACTTTGATTTTTGCCATAGGTATATATTGGAAGTCGAAAGGGAAATGAAGTGTAGATAAGTGAAAGCAGGGTTGTGATTGACACCTCCATTTAGATGAGAATTATAACCAACATATGGGCATAACATGCCCTAGAAAGGTCCTTCTATAGGTAACATGTTGTCTTTAAGTGCTATGTAATAGGACTGCTGGTAGAATTAACTGATACTTCAACTCACTGATGCCTTGTATAACCAGGTCTGCTGATTGCAAAAGTGAAAACACACACCTTTACTTGACCCCTGGCCATTTGGCCACCTGATGTAATGCCTCCCCTGGTCTTGGCTACTTTTGGCATAAGCATTAGGCCCCTTGGTGAGTGTAGGATGGACTGTTGTTAGAAATGAAACCACATATATGTTTCAATATTGCTAATTTGCTTTGAAAATAGACGAGAAAAGTGAATGGGTGTTATAAATTGTTTTCATAGACATTATTCTCATCAGGAGACTGTATGACAACGAATGCACCAATTCAGGGCTGCATTCACACATCATACCAACCAATTCCCATTAGTAGCCTTTAAAAGGTGACCTGTTTAAGAGACAGCCATGAGTGGTTTGTATACAGAATGCCAGACCAGACAGATACCACACTTCACCCTGATAAGTGCTCCACCTTAGTGCAGATGAGGTAAAAAGTGTGGGGACATCTGCTGTTGGGGGAAACAATAATATAACTGTCCCGGGTACCAGTGTTGACCCAATGCATGAACTAGGATTAATTCATAGCTTTATAAGCTAATTATTTCACTGAAATGATCAGATTGACATGGTAGTTTTATACTAAGACAAACACTTTCATTAAAAGGAAAAAATCGTTCATAGAAATCGTTTTACAGTTTTCATGGTACTGCTGGTTTTATACCCCTGTGTGAGTTCATGTGGGCATGGGTGCAGGGCGGTAGTGTGTGTAGACTGGACACTGGTATCCTGAGCCACTTGTTGTCCACCTGTGCTAATAGATACATTTGTTAATTCATACAGTGGAGCAAGCTGGCCTGATAGAGAGAGTACTGTGTGTGTGTGGTTCATTCCTTCTATCTAATTTAATTATAATTTACATTATTCATAATGAATAAATTAGGCAGGTCTACTTAGTATTACTGTTTACTCAAATCCTTCTTCTCAGCCACAAGTAGTGGGTTTTATTGGGCTACCTACATATATAGCATAGCATGCCGCCAACACGAAGGAAATTTCTACTAATAATATAATTTTTGGACCTTAACTCAACACTTCATACCAACTGCTTGAAGTTGGACCAATGTTGGCACTCAGGACAACCTGATATTAGATATGAATGTATTTATCTATTCACATACATTTATGTGCATCTGAAATGGTTTAGACACAAAGAGGGAGGTCTCTTTGTTGAAGACGTAGTATTGGAGATATTGTAGTATTATGGGATTTTGTCAAGCATGTTCGTCTGTATATCTATACAAAACATAAGAATGTCAGTTCATTAGTTTGGCTTTAGATGACAGTTTTGCAGTTTTCAGCTCCTCAGACCTTGGTAGCTATTGCTACTCGACTACTTATCAGAACTGTAAACTTCTACACCATTGACGTCAAGAGAAGATAATTAGTCACGATCAAGACACCAGAACCCAATCATTTTCTTGGGTGTGGCCTGATACCGAATAGTTATTTCATTATCACAGGTCTCTCAGGCCAATGCAAACTCAGCCCTTTTACCTACCAAACAGAGGAAAAACTACATGAAATTTCAACCACAACAATATTACTAGAAGTACTGTTTGTCAAACTATGGCCAGTCCCATGAGTGGTATCCCTATACAACACGTTGTCATCTAGTGGTGTATTGGTGGACACCTGTTGGGCCAACAACCCCACCTATTCATCAGCACAAATCCCTATCATATAAACCAGCACCAGGAATTCATTTCTCAGATGCTCACCCCCACATCATACTGACCTGGATCGGAAGGAAATTCTTGATTGTACAGGGTCAAGCACTATGGCTGGTGCAGATATAGCCTACCTATGAATAGCCTTGATCGTAGGGGGTGGGCAATTTGTAGTGGGCAGTCTCAAGATTGGCAGAATTTGAGTTTTAAGACTCGATATAGTCTTATATGTCAGCATGCTCTTTACTGTTGTCTATTCGGTGTGAAGAAGTCTGTTCTTTCCTTGGTTCATTGACTTTACCATTATTTCACCCTTATAGAAATCAGGGCCAAAATCAGTTTTCTTCTTGGACTTTGTACATTGTCATTCCTGATTAATCTCTGCTGTACCTCATTTGAGTGTTCTTGACAATTGTGTCAACTTACTGTAGATTCTTTTATGATGTTAGGGAACTGAGATCACTGTAGTCAATGATCAAATTAGTAGCACATACTCTGACAAGTCCAATTTGAGAAAAGATTTTACTGATGACAGTGAATAAGGTTCACACCTATCTAGTAAAGTTTCCTTATGGGAAAAGAACTTTCATTCATAAATTTGAAGTGCTGTAAAGCTGAGATTACACTAGCGGCAATGGCCGCATGTATCCGATGTCACCTTTCTAACCGGGTCAAAACTTGCTGGAGCAGGTGAAAGTGTTAGCTTTCCTGCCGCAAGCTGCTGTGGCTGATGCTGTGCAGCAAAAGCTGTCAGTGTAACCCTAGTCAAAGATCGCTATCACAGGCGCAGCTGTTGCAGTCCTCTAAAACTTGTAAATCTTCTATTTCTATGAACTTGGTCTTTATTGTCAGATTATCTGTCCTTCCTAATTCCTCCTGTAATGGTACTCGATGGTTATTGCATGTTTGTTTTTGTTTTCAATATATACATACTCGGGTAAATATGAGAAGAGAGAGATATGTTCACTGATGGAAACTTTTGTCTGTGTTACAAATAGACCAAATAAGTCATTGCAACTTCTAAACCTTGGGGCTAAATATTCTACAAAGGTTTACCTAATTTCAGTCCAAGCATTATCCAAAAGTCAGATCAATTTGAGTGTATATGTCATATTGTTTTAGTGAGATATTTTCAAAATTCCACGATTTTATCAAATTTATCTGTCCTTTTGAGAAGCTGACCAGGAAATACGGGGGTTGTCATGTGGGGATGTCCAATACAGGATGCCTTGGTTAAACTTATAGGGCTGCTGTATTCAACTGGAGATATTCAGTACCATGTGCATATGTCTGATTGTATGTTCTAACTGTGCTGTACCTGCAACAGTCTTAGAGTATGGAATAACTAGTTGCCTTTAGCATGATACAATTGTCATTAATTTCAGGTAATTGAAGCCCACTTGATTGCTGTCCTCTCTTCTCCTTAAAATGATTTTAGTACTAACTTTGATTATACTAAAGGCATGTGAATATGAACATGTGAATGTTATAGTACTTGTTGATTTTCCTTTGCGTGCTAAAACCAGCTAGTTAACCTAAGTCAAGCAAACACCAGAAAAACAACAGCATTTATGTAGGTCTGGTTCCAAATCTAAAGCTTCCTCTATTTTCTCTTGTGCCGCAACTCAGGAAGATGACATTCTCGCCAAAGTAAGTTACCGCACTCTGCCCGCATCACATTTTGCACTACCCTATGCTTGATACCTTGCCCCCTCCACTTCCTCCTGCTTGGTTGCAGTTCTTAAGGTTATGGTATTCATTCCCCCATCGCATTGGAATAATGGCGATGAGTGATGGTTTATTGTTAAAAAAGTTCTCTCATATTAAATATATGACCCCCCTGTTTACATTGGAGATTTTGTTCCATAGAGCTAGTGATTCCACCTCTGCATGTCCTGATTTCTTCTGACCTCATTTGATAGCAAGCCAAAGTCATTTAAACCTTCACAGGCCACTGAATTAATCTGAAGTCTCAGTACATAGTGTTATGTTTATAAGGTTAAAAATAACAGTGGCGGATCCAGGATCTGGAAAAGGAGGGCACAAGGTCCAAAAGGAGGGGGTGCACCCTAAATTTTTTAGCAAAGTTTGGGGTCCAAAATATGTAATTAAATTCTAAAGTACTAGGAAAAAGGGGAGTGTGTGCCCCCGTGCCCCCCTCCCTATAAATCCGCCACTCAAAAAATATCCTGTTTTCATTGCATGTCTGATGGCTAATGCCATGGTAGTACTCCCCACCCCTACCCCCATGTCTGTCATAGATTGTTCATGTCTTTGGATGAGGACTGGTGGTAATAATCAACAATTTTATTTTTGGTTCTAGTAAATGTTCTATCATAAGATATCTATGTGGTGCTCTATTCTTCCAATCATTATGACAAGCAGAGATGTCAGACCCTCAGAGGTTCATCTATTTTCATAGGTTCAGAGGTTGAGAGGCCCCTCAAATTTTTAGACTTTAGTGCAGTTTGTTGTATTGAGAAAAACTTCGCTTTTGAAGTGTTATGACCCTGACATTTTCAGAAATTGGTCCAAGACCCAACTGACAT
This sequence comes from Acholoe squamosa, assembly GCA_949317995.1. Classification (NCBI taxonomy): domain Eukaryota; kingdom Metazoa; phylum Annelida; class Polychaeta; order Phyllodocida; family Polynoidae; genus Acholoe; species Acholoe squamosa. The sequence goes on along the minus strand of OX439046.1, from coordinate 70,948,328 downwards.
TTCTGGGAAGTGTGGTAGAATAGCTTCTTGGAGTAGAGATACTTTTAATTGAAAGGACTTCCATGCTCTAGTTCTTGACAGTATATTTCGTTAACTGTCATGGTCATTCTCTTTGTTTTTCTTCTGCTTCTTTGTTTTCTTTAACCAAAATAGTACTTATGAGGATGGGACTACTTAAAATTTCAACCTGATGTCAGATTAAAGAACAGGGAGGTAAAATGCTAGACCTAAATAATTGTCACCAGATTGAAGGTCGCCCAATTTCAGGATGGTTTTGCAATTTGACTGATATTAGTTTTTTCAAAACATTTTTGTATGAATTAGAGAATTAATATTGATAGAAATACTGAGAACAATGAGGCGAAATTTCAGTTAAGTGGTACTTGGTTAAGCATCACATACTTGGCTATGGAGTGGCTATGAAGCGATTCTGTTTTCAATTCTACTATATATCCAGTACTTTTTTTATACCACACATTTGCCGATAATGCACTCAAGTCACCATTGTTATATTTCACAAGCAAAAGCCGATACGTAGTATGCTATGTAACAAATAACGTTGACACAACATGTAGATTGATAGGAAGAATTAATTCACAATGCTGGGGTATATTTTTAAACTTTTGAGTGTGCCCATAGAAAGAAATGTAATTTAACTTTTCAGATAATAATTTTCTTTTTCTACTTTTGTGACTGCATTTGATTTTCAGAAGACTGGGAGTCCCATTTGAAAAACAAACTTGACCAAATCCTGATCAGACTGACTGTGGTAATTATAGTTAATCTTTTCCTTTTTTCTCTTCTTTTATTACTTCCAGGCGGAGGCCGAACTTCGCGTTGCTCAAGCTGAGTTTGATCGCCAGTGTGAGATAACACGACTGTTGTTAGAAGGGATCAGTAGCACTCATGTAAGTATAACACTCTCAGGTTCCACTTCTACCCGCCCAGCCACTGCCCGTCTCTTAATTAGCTTTTGAAAAAACCCTGATTCAAGAGCACATTTTGCCCAGTGTTCATCATTTCACACCAATGAAGTGCTGGCAAGTCTGCTCTCCAGCACTTCATTGGTGTATCATCACAACCAATGGGCATGATGCACTTACTTAGACACTATTGTCCTTTAACCCATTAAAGGCTGCTGATGCAGCAGTGCATCATGCTCATTGGTCATCATGATGCACCAATGAAGTGCTGGCAAGACTGCTTGCCAGCACTTCAATGGTGCATCATGCTGACCCTACAGGGATGATACATAAAATCTGGGAGGGTTGACATGATGCACCAGTGAAGTGCTGGCGAGCAGTCGGGCCAGCACTTCAATGGTGCATCATAATGACCAATGGGCATGATGCATTAATGCATCAGCGGCCCTTAAATGGTTAAACGGCTTAGAGACAACACTGATTTGAGGAGTTACATGGGGAATCTTGTAACAAGAGAAGGGGGTCAGGTTAGTGTATTTTGAAAGTTTGTTTAAAATTCTCCTCTCCCCCCCTCCCTTACCATTAGTCTTTACCGGGCTCCTGTTCCTTTTATATGTATCAAGAACTTGCCTTTTCCTACTGTAAGACCCTGTGTTCAGGGTGTGACAGCATGTAACATGCCTCTGAATTTGTCAGGGGTGTAGGAAACGGGGGCGAGGGGGCCCCCCAATCATAAAGGAGGTGGGCTGCATATTGTCTGGGACCCCCCAAAATTTGCCAAGAATTCAGAAGAAGAAGAAGATAACAATTTGCATCTCAAATTAGATTGATAAAGTAATGGGATAGGGAAAATAGGGGCCTGGGCCTCAAATCAGATCTAAAATTCATCAAAAATTACTTTCCAATACAAATTTTATATAGGTGCATATAGCCACTATTGTGCTTGAGCAGACAATTCAAGGTGGTCGAGGTGGGCCCCCGCTGGGCCCCCCCATGAAGATTTGCTTCCTACGCCTCTGTTTGCCTACAAGATGTGGCTTATATGTACAGGATAAACCCTTAGTGTGTCTCTGGTAATGGCACCTATTGGGTCTATACTACCTACATGCAAGGCATAAGTGGGCTTGTGCAATACTGAACGAGACATTTACGTGTTTGCGTACCTTGAAGCTGTCCAAATATCCATCCCACCTCCACTAAATTCATCAACCCTCCTCCCCTGACCCCCTCCCTAGAGAACTGAACCCATCCTTCTGTACATGCATGTCTACTACCCAAACCCAAAAAATATCTCAAAATGCATTACTTTGGGTAAACAATGTTCTACGCACTGTTTCTAATTGCTTAATTGATAATGGTAACTGCTGGAAATGGTATGGCATGTCTTTTCTGTATGGTATTACCTGATCGACAGCTGCTAGGATCTTTCTTTCAACTCTAGCGGCCAGACTGAATGAAATTCTCTGCTCTTGCAGGTTTATAGACTTGGATTCCTGTTTCATTTTACCTGTACTTCTGGTTTCTTTTTATCATCTTATTCCGAAACTGGCATTTTAGATCAACTAAAAAATAATGAATCACAAAATTTATGAATAATAATAATAATTCAAATACCATAAGATGTACTGGGGACATAGTCCTTGGGCTCAGAGGAGTTTCTACGCGGTTTGAGTACCAATTTTGCATAGAGAACTGGACAATGGTTTTTGGTTTGTTAAATGTCTGCTGAACGAAAATCACTTTGTTAGACACCTTGGTTTCCCAGCTTATTGTAACTAGGAGTACATGTATGTATGTATTAGAGTCAATGTAGAAGCATTGGCAGATGTTGAAAATGACCTGGTGGCCTCTGTTTATGATGCTGCCACCTGGTGTTGGATATTGGCAGATATTGCCAATAGACAGTCAATGCTGCTGTGCATCCAGCAGTATTCTGAATCTGAGCTGGGCAGCCCAAACGTCTAGCAAAGCAATTTGGGGTCCTCAGACATTTGCCAACCCTAAAAGCATTGTGAGGTTCACTATCCAAAATAGGTTCTCAAAAATGTCTTGGCCCAAGTACTAATACTTTGAGGATGCAGGCAAATACTGTTCTGATTGACAATGGGGAAAATGTGTGTTAAAATGTATACTGATGCTGTCATGTTACTGTTTTGTTGTTACTCATATTGCCTCCGCCCACCCCACCCTTTAGTGGTTAATCTAGGAAATGGCCATTTTTCATTACATTAAAAAATCATAAAAAAGTAAAGAAATTCACATAGTAGTAGTCCTTCATTCAAGGTTTGAAATTGGCTTGGCACTTCAAAGAAAATTATTTCTGGAATAACAAAATATGAGCAGGCAATCAGAATGTTTGTTGTTATTTATTAAAAGATTACTTTAGGTAGTACTGATTATTTATGGGAATCTGCAGAGCATCCAGATGAAAAATGTGCCTTTCCAACCATGTCGTGCCCACCCTATTCTGTCCCCCATGTCCCAGTATGTTTACTACTACCCTCTTCTTGGGCATACCAGTAACTAGTCAACTCACCAATTCCCCTCTGTCCTTCTTGTCTGGGCCCCGCGGCGTTCGCCTACTCATCTACCACTCTATCCTTGTCTTATTGACTCAAGGTGACCTACGTAAGTTACTCTAAGTTGCTTAACTTTTTCCGGCCCCGGCTGGTAGTAAAGACATAGACATAGCCGCGTATCGTGTCTGTGTCCTGCGAACCAATCACCTCTCTCCAATTGCATTTCCGTCTCCACCCCCAACTCTATCCATTTAGATTACTTACTAAATGTACTATTTGATCATTGAAATGATAAATTCATACATTCCTTACGTCTGCTTCTCATGTGAAGGAACTATTTTGAAACATTTAGCAGAACTACATTTGAACATGAAATTTTTCAATCGTTCAAATCTCTTTGAATTGGTTAACATGTTATGAAGAAGGGGAAATAGACAAAAGAGAAATGATTGCCAGTTTTGGTATTTAGTACAACTAGGGTTGCATTTATTATAAAAGACATAAATATCAGCCACAGATAAAAAATTTGTAGACATTTTTAAGTATCACAGAATATTGTATGTGTTCAGACAGTTCTAGAGATATCGCTCTAGATTGTCTTTGTAGAACAAGTATTCATAGTGGTGTTCTTTTTAGTGGAGATAATAGCCTTTTCTGTCTTCTGTACTATTCACTTGTCACCTTTAGTGCATGAGTCAGCTCTCTTACTTTCACCCCGTAAGGGCTGCATGGTGCCTCCAGGTTCATGTCCCGTGGTCAGTGCAATGCTTGCGGGTCTTCTTGCCAACACTGCATTGACTCATACCCATCCACAAGGAGTACATCAACCCTGTAGGGTCAGCATGATGCATGAATATAGCCCTGGCGAGTAACACAGTCACGGAAGTATTGCATTAACGCAAGACCATCGGGCATGATGCGAAAATGCACCATGCCGCCTGGAATGGTTAACTCCCCTATTTTTGTCTATTTTTCTGTACTCTCCCCTGTTAACATATATATTCTTAGCAGTACTCAAATGAGATTGATCACATTAGATTCACAATTAGAACTTTCCTCCTGTAAATTTTTTATTGTTGATAGGCATATGCGATGGGAAACACCTCATCAGCATACTTAGAGTTTTTTTTCTGGAAAGCTCTGCACATATATACATGAAGTGTAGATAGGATGATGGTTTGAAGCCTGACACTGTTACCAATATACAATACAAGCCTGAACTGTGGATGTTGTATGGTCAAACAGTCAGAATGTTAACACGATTGCAGTCTACTCGTGCCTCTCATGCTTAGACGTATCCCTGTGACATTGCATCCAATCTATTACACTGTTACAGAAAACATGGTTACTATGGATAGAATTGAGTAATCTCTAAAGAGTAATCAGTACTTACATTAAATTTCAGATGAAATGATTAATTATTAGATTTATATAATCACAGAAACCTAATACAAGTGAAAAGATTTATAAGTAATGACAAAAAAGAAAAATTAGAATCTACAAAAATTCTAGCATTTTACTTCTATATCAGTGATGAACTCAATTTCTTTTCAAATTATTCAGTGAACTTTATTAGATGTTAATAATTTAGTTTAAGATAGGCTTTGGAAGAGTAGGAAGTATGGGATATTGCAGTGAGGCAGCAAATTAGTTGGCTGTACCAGGGAGATATTAATCTATCCACAAAAAAAATATATAACAAAATAGAACGGTAGAACCATAAAACATTGATCTTCTTTCTTACAGGCTCATCACCAGCGCTGCCTGCATGACTTTGTCGAGTCCCAAGCGAATTATTATGCACAGTGTCACCAGTACATGATCGACCTGCAACGGCAGCTTGGCAGGTAAGTTCCACTGCATTGGTACTCTCATCAAGCTATGTTCCAAATATCTAAAACATCTGGGCCTATCTAGGGTAATCCTGCTTATGAGAATCAAGTCATACATTTCTAGAGAGGTGTACTTAAACTTAAAAGTAGAGCATTTATCATTTCTCTTCCTATGTTTCAACCTATTCCTTTATACTAACCTGAATGACATTGTTCATAGTCTGTCTGTCAATCCTAGTTTGAATTATCAATTAACATCCCTATCTCTACAAATATCTATTAAAAATTTATTCAGCTGTTTTCCACCTCTTAGAAATTAACTGTCACTTTCATTTTATGGGACATTGAAGTTTATTTCTGAAAGTTATGTGTTATCCTCATCAGTAGCCCAAAGTTGTACAACTTGTTCTGGCATTCTGAAAATGTCATTTTAAGTTAATGTATATACCACATATATATTCACCTAACTTTTTTGGCATAATGATATGTGTATAATATGGATATCTACAACAATATACAAGAATACTTTGTGATGATAAGAAAACATACAAGTTAGACCTAAGGTGGTTTAAGTTAGGCACTAAGGAATGTACCTTAAACATAAGCATGCCCTCTGTATTTTGTTAACGGTTACTAGATGTTCTTACTAACCAACGCGTGCCTGTTCTCTACCCTTTGCCTGCATCTTTATTGCCCACACACAGTATGAACATGAATGCTCAGGGAGGAGGGGAACCATCACCAGATACATTCTAAGTGCTGACATGTAGTTCTAGGGTGACTGTCAACTCAAGATAAGGTAAACCGTGTAGTGGTTGGGTTAAATTCATGTGTATCCGTGTTATATTGTCTTCTGAAGTGTGTTCAAAGGAGGCCTTCTGTAATGTAGACCTAGTAGTGTCCAGATATAGTGAATAATCCAGAGATGCCACCTTGAAGTCCTTTCCTAACTTTTAGGATTTTCACATTTTAGGCCGTTTTTTTTCCTATAGACTTTTTGTCTGTGGAATTCTAAAAATTCCAAACATTGGATGATCAGAGAGTGGTATCCCTGATTATTTGTTAAGCGGCATGTTGTGTGAAATTGTTGAGCGTTGTCAAGCATGTTTAAGTACAAAGCACCTTTGCCTCAGTCTCATGAAATCAGTGCAGGTATGATGGTTGTCACTGTCTGACTGGTCACATAAGGGACATACCAACTTTAGTTGGTTACTATGCCAACTGCATGCATATTAAATACAATTATACATGCAGTAGTTTCCACCCAACATATGTAGTATTTAGTACATCGATGTAAACGAAATATATTGAAATTTTATACAGGAGTACTGCATCAGTTTCAGGAGACTTGGCCTTAGGTGATTTTCCTTGTTTAATGATCGCACAAATCCTTTAGTAGTTAAGTCGATGTTACGCTCCTCAGCAGCTGAATACTGATTGGACCTTCTCCTTTACTATAGATATTAAAAGAGTGAATGAAATCTGTGTCATAGATTTTACCATTTAGGACAATAATGTCTGTACCATCCAATGCTTGATTCCTTGTAGCTTTCACTAACAGAATGGCCTGTGCACTGAAAGCCTATTCAGAAGTGTCTATTTCAAGCACTCCTTGCTTGTTCTTCTAAAAAGCAATTTTCACTTGCATTGTTGAATAAAAATTGTAGGTCGGAATTTGGGGGAATGTATGCCCTGCGATAGCTGTGGAGAGGTAACAACAAAGTAGAAGAATTGCACTCTGATGTTTGAAAGGCTTGATGCATTCTTTTGTTGTTTTAGATCTAAGACATAAGTTTCTTGCATGAATGAATTTGCTTCCTAAGTTATAAGTTGGGGAAATATTTACTGCCACCAACAGCAAGAGGCTTTGAATTCTGACTTTCTTTTGGAATCAAGAGCATTCAATGTTCAGTCACACAGTTTCCCATGTAGGAATTTTTGTTGATCCATTAACTCACTGGAGCCTGATTTCAGCCTGGTCTACACAGTGAGAGTAGGTCGTGAGTATTACCAACAACTCACTCACACCTCAGAAACCATCTCTAATAGGAACCAATTCTCTACTGTTTGACAAGCTGTTTGTCTGGCCTAGCTGAAGAACATAGGACTAAGACCTTGCCTGCTAATAACCTCTCAAGTGCCCATGCTATTGCACTGCTTCAAATCAGGCACCTCTGCAACTAACACTTCCAAACATACCGTACGACCTTTTGAAAGATTTGCTTGTTCTCGCCATCATTATTCCTTTCCAAGCTCCAGACGTCTTCCGTCTTTATGCATTACAGTTTTGCTGCTGGTTCAAGCTCTGGCAGAACTGTGGGTGGAACCACTCATCCTGGGGTAAATGGCGCCACTCCCAAACCCAGCGCACCCCCACTCTATGGGGGGGACTTGTTGAACTCCCCTGTCTCCCCCTCTGCCCCTAGTCCGCTCCCCAACAAACCCAATGGCCGCCAGGCAAGGGTCCTCTACGACTATGATGCTGCAGATAGGAGCGAACTCTCTTTGATTGCAGACGAGGTATGAAAAGTCAACCTTAAGGAAAGAAATTATCAACTCAAATTCAATACAATCAGCTTCCACTCATTAAGGATCAGACATCAAAACATTGCTTCATGATAGTTTGCTGTTGATTTATGTTGTTGTTTTTGCTGTTAAAAGCAAGTTATTCTGCATAACAATCTACCCGTCATCTATCAATAGTGCACATAGATTATCATTATAGCCAAGGTATTTCTGTCAGTCTTATCCCTTGCCATGAAAGATAGATACAGGATGGATTAAATGGGTAGTTCTTGTGATGTATGTAGTTATCTGTGCCCAATGCCTCAGCATGACTAGTTTGTGTCATAAGTATTACTTCTTGCTCCTTTTTTGTGTGTTGTTGTCATAAATCTAGTAGATCATTCAATCAAGCTGCATGTCAGAGTATAATGATGGTGTAAACCTTTGTGAAATTAGATTACAAGGTGCATAAACTGATGTTTTTTTCTTTTTTCAAAATAAACTGAATGAAAGAATACATTGAAACGCCTTTTAACTTCAAGCTTAGATTAGAGACAATACCTTCCAATAATTATCAATTTTGATGGTGTGGTCTTCTTGAAATTAACCAGGCACTCATGATTAAGAAAAATGATAAAGATTGTACATTCATGATTGGAGCCTTGTCTGAAGCAGCAGTGCATATTCCAAATCATAATACCGCCATCTAATATTGCAACATTTGTTTAATTGTTCCACATGAACATGATAATAGGTTTGATCTCTTTTTCTTTTTTTTCTTCGCAGACCATAACAATCTTCCAGTTGCCGGAGGAGGACTCTGACTGGGTGATGGGAGTACGGAATGGAGTGCAGCAGGGCAAGGTGCCCATCACCTACCTGGAGATTAGAGATTAAAGCTAACCGTTTCAGGGCAGTATGATGCTTTCAGGCATCATGGTCATTTGTTTTCATGATTCAGCAATGTAGCACCAGCGAGTAACTCACCTGTGCTGCATTTATGTATTATGCCAACATTAAAGCAACATGCTACCATTTTAAGGTTTACCACTGGGGTATTTCTGGATCTAGCCTGACCATTCCAATATGGTTCGTCTTTGGTGTTGGGTGGGTAAGGGGGCCACTCTGGTCATAAGGATCATCTTGTAATGCTACATCACAAGTATGCGCTCTCTCATCAACCATTGCAATAATTCAATAGATATAGAACACAACCTGGCGCCGGTATTAGGTACAAGGAAAGGTCAAGAAATTGCTTATCTGTTTCTTTTCAATGTCAGAATAAAAATGAAAAAGACATTGATAAGACAAAAAAGTGGATGTGTTGATGCTGTGTCAACATAACTATGGTTCAAAGGGTATCACTGCTCAACCCATGTCGAGAAGTAACAAGTATGTGCCTATGTTCACTCCAGACTTTAAATTTCTTTTCCTATATATGGTTTATATGTTCTGCAGTATGTCAACTGGTGTCTGTGTGCCTACTGTCTAACGTAGGAAACCAAGCATGCTGAGGTCACCTCCCTGAAGCGTTACTTGAACATTGATGGTTATTGTTAATTTCAAATGACTTTTTGGATGACCTATAAAGAACCTTGCATGTTTTCTGTGTCTAAGTATTTATTCAGATGTGTAGAGAGATGTTAATAACCCTCATATTTGGGATCATTGTAAATTAATGTATATCCAAAGAAAATAATTTATTATTATGGAGGTGCTTATGTTGATATGCAATTTCACCTAAACATGCTTAACCTGACCAGGTTAAACAGAGATACCTATGTTATTCTTGAAAGTTACTGCAATTATGACAACTTTGAGAAATACAGCACGAAATTTATAACCATCTCAAGAAATATCACTTTTGGAACATTACAATGCCAAATTGTTAAACAAAGAACAAATTGGCTGATTCATTGAGAGAGGAAAATAATAAGGCACCAAAAGCACTGATTGTGGTCAAATGAAGTAAATTTGTTGGGATCTTAGAAAAAAAGAATAGGCCAGAGAAACGTCCACAAATATGATTCCTATTCACGTACATTCTATCTTTAAGATGGTTTTGCTCAAGTATTTCGAGCAATATTAGTGGTGTTAGTGTGAGTAACCGTTCTCTTTATTTGACCGTAGGTGAAGAGTCCTATCACATATTAATAAACATTGGTCCATATATTATAGGCAAAGACTGTAGCTAGAAATATCTTTCTGTTTCTCCCCAGATTATAGATGGGACATCCATGTTGTGGTCGTCAGACCGCTGTGAATGAAAAATGAAGTCTTTATTTTCAAGTAATGAGAGGCCAAAGAGAGAATAACCCAAGTTGTAGATTGTAGATTTTCCCCCACTTTGATCGGTCATCAGTGTTGTAGCATTCCCAACCAAACTGTGTACTCAATATGATGTCCATTCCTAACTGATAGAACAAATGTTGATGCTGTGAGGGCTTTCTGTGTAATACAGAATCTGTGATGACATCCCAAGTTCATAGTTTGAAGGCAGTTTAATGCTTATGTGCTCTAAATAATGGTTTTACACTTGAGAGGTAGGCATTTACTACCTTTAAAGATCTTGGGATGTTCTCAGCAGTCAATTCAGTATATGAAACACAAAGTCCTGATTGTACATTGAAATTGAGCCATGTATTCAGGCTTTTAGCACTCATTCAAGTTCCAGGAAATAATCAAGGAACTAGTACAGCTGTGTCATATGCAATTTACACAGTTTAAGCAAGCTTTAATTGCCAAGGAGATGCAAATTGAAATGAGAGTTTAATGAAGCGACTATCCCTTCACGAAAGCATCTCGACTAAACTGAGTTGAAACCCAAAATGTATTTACTCATAGGAATCAAAAACAATTCCAGCATCGTGTTAGGTCACTCGGTTGGCATCTGATGCCACCACACAACATCTAGAATTAGGTCAGAGCATAACAGAAGCTGGAAGTGATTCCACTTGTTTTTCACCATAGTCAAATTTAAGTGCAATGGAGGTGTCCCACTTGGTGGACCATCTTGTTAATGAGAATAGCTGCAGGACGAGTGTCTATGCTGTAGTGTTCAGGTTGTAGTGGCCATAGTAGTAGGTAGAATCTTGTAAAGTAAAGATAAATGCTTGTTCCTCACCCTGTTAAGGATACATTAGTAAACCACAATTACGTCTGGACGTATGTTCTACAAAATGCAGATCATCTGCATATTGGTTGTCAGTCATATGTTTACCAATTGTTAATTTCATTAATAAGTCTCCTGTTCTTTGTTAATGGTAAGGCAGTTTGTTTCTGTTGCCATCGTCAAGCCCTGTTCTGTTACTTGCTGCTGCAGTCTCTGATCACCACCCATAGCAATGGCCATCTTTGTTGTATGTTTTCTCATTAGTGAGGCTGTAATGATATGAGAGAAAGATTACCGATAAAGTAAGGATGCTGCCATATTGAGCTTACTTTGTATAGAAGCACTAAATCATGAATATGATAAATATGCTTGATCTACTTAGCAATATTTCACTATGATACCAGGAGATATATGTCTAGTGCACTATGGGTTAGACTAAAAGGAAACAGGAGAACAGAAAAGCATAGTGTGATTTGGAAAAGCTAAATTGACTTCAAAATGTTATCAAAAGTGCACTCTCATGTAGATAATTTATGTTCTATTAATGCTTTAGAATGATAATGGCCATATGTTTAAATGTTCACAGGCTAGACATTAATGATCCAAAAGGAAAGGGATAGTTTATTTATTTAGTCTGTACAGTTGGCAGGTTAAGATATTCATCAGTATAATCTTCTTAGCTTATGAGAGTTATTAAAAACTTCATTCATGGTAAAGGGTTTTGCCGGTAGACCCGGCCCTGTGGTCATTAGGTGGTCAGCAGTCTTTTACACATTATATAAATCCTTTTGTATTATCACTGATTGCAACCATTAACCAATTGTTGTCATTATGATCCTTAGCTAAAACATGGAGGACTGCACTCTAGCCCTTGCCTGAATATGGTTGTAGTGTAAGAAAAAATAATTAAGTGCTACTCTAGGGCTTTTGGTCATTGTATAGCCTGCCATACTTCCAAGCAAGTATATTCAGTTAACTAAGCTTCCAAGGCAATTATATGACAGTGGGGCTTCGTAAATCAATAGAGCACTTTGTTAGCTTTTGTAGAATTATATTGGGTTTAGTTTTATGCATTTTCTTGAATCACTTGACCATAGGTCACATACTGATAAGCAATAATAGTAAATTATCCTGGAATACCATGTGTACCCACAACTCCATGTTAGTGTGTGATTTGTGATTTATAATTGTGGTTCGAAGTAATTGGTGGCTTTTAATTTAATGCAATCCATGCAGAATATTACTGGTTATCATTATAGTGGATAGTGTCATTTATTATTGGGAATAGATGGATGGATTGTATAATAGTATCTTCCCATGTGGGACCATTTTTATTGTTATGATTTAGTAGGCCTGTGTAGTCAGCCTGTCCGCGATGTGGAAATATCTCCTGAACTCATTGTAGAGGCACATCTAATGTGTTTTATTATTTCTGTATTCACCAGATGTAAATAAAAGTCTTCTTAGGGCAATCTGTGTTACTGTCATTTCTTCCCTCAATTATTCAATCAATCACCAGACATTTCATCCAGTAATGTAGTTTTTTCAAAGGTTTTTAAAAGCTGCTTGTCCAAACAACTAGACAGGTATTTATATGCTGCTTGCCCGATACAGCAGTGACCGAATCTATGAATGAACGAATCTATGAGATAAATGACTGCATCTATAAGGAGGGTTGAGGGGGAAAACTGCTACCGGGGCCTTTCATTCCCCTACTCTTTCAACTTCCGTCAACCTAGTATTACTGTTTATTCAAATCCTTCTTCTCACCCACAAATAGTGGGTTTTATGCGGTTACGTACATATATAGCATAGCATGTAGCCAACACGAAGCACATTTCTACCGATAATGTAATTCTTGGATCTCAACTCAATACTTTATACCAACTGCTTGAAGCTGGATACATTGGCACTCAGGACAACCTGATATCAGATATGAATGGATTTCTCTATTCACATACATTTAGGTGCATCTGAAATGGTTTAGACCAAAAGAGGGAGGTCTCTTTGTTGAAGATGTAGCATTGGAGATATTGTAGTATTATGGGATTTTGTCAGGCATGTTCAGCTGCAGATGCAAAACATGAGAATGTCAGTTTATTAGTTTGGCATTAGATGGCAGTTTTGCAGTTTTCACCTCCTCTGACCTATATCTACTGGACTCTTACTCTTAAAGTACATCAAGCCTAGCATAATTCAAAAACTGGTACTCTTAAACTCATTTACCTGATTTCACTGAAAACCGAAACTCTTAAAGTCTCAAACCTAAGTCAACTCAAAAACTGATACTCCTGAAGTCTTTTTCATAGCTCAACTTGAAAACTGATACTCTTAAAGTGTCACACCTATGTTAATTAAAAAAAACATACTCTTAGACTCATTTATCTGGAAGGTGATTCATAAAAAATCAAGATGCATTTGAAAGTATTAAAATGTGCTCAGTATGTAAATTACAATTCTGTAAGGGTCTTTTTTTTTTAAATAAATGTGGTATGTATACATGGTTTCATTTAGACAGTCAAAATATATGTTGAGTTAAGTTAATGACAATTCTAAAAGACATCGACATGTAAAATACATTCCTAACAGGGTTGAAAAATCCATGTTCATAGGCAACTCAGCATATATAATTTCAATTCTGCACACCATTTATGGAGGGGTCTTAAGCTCATCCTAAGTGAAAAAAAATTATTATCAATAATTCATAACTTGGGATAACTGTATATCAAAAGTCTTCTTTTTTTTTACATTCATTTTGATGTATACAGAATTGGATTTAAGCATTTATTTCCCATAATAGAAAAGTAAAATTTTTACATGTACATAAATTCATGTTTAAAATTTACAGTGTTTAAAGGTGATAACAGGTGATATTTTTGTTGAGTTAAGGGGTACAAGGCTCTTATTTATAGTTTTGGGGCCTTTTATCCACTCAATTCCTTGAAGCACAGTAGAACATACCCATATGGTATAATGGGTAGGTTAAAATTAAGAAGTATCAGGCACTTTGTGAGCAATACTAAGTCTGCTTCAGCTAAAATGTTCTTTAATATGTTGGAAAACGTAGCACTAAAGGAATTAAGCATAATGTTAGCTACTATTCAAAAATATTTATTTGAATATTCTTTACCATCTTGATACTACGAATATTGAGTTGACAAGCAGAAATACCTCCCAACCAGCATGCCCGCAAGGGTCAGAAATGGGATTCCTGTGGACCTCTTGGCTAGCCCAGACGTGGGCTTAAGCTGGTAAATGTCTGAGCTGCCAGATTGGGCCGAGGTGGGCTAGTCCAGATCCCTCTTTTCACTATATATGTAATTTTTTTAAGGTTTTGCACTGTTTATATGTGTAGGGGCATGAAATTATATATAACACTCATTACGTTCATCAACCCATGGGACTCAGACCCAGGTTTCAGGGTGTGATGGAGATATCTGGATGGCAGGTGGCAGCACCTGCCTTCGGGTTCATATCAATTACACCACTCGTGTGTCACACGTCACGTGACGAGTCTGAGTTCTGTGGGCTTGTTCCATATATAAATAAGGGCAGTTTCCTTGTTACTACTTCAGTAGTGGTCAAGACCCATGCTTACACTAAGGTTGTTACCATAAGGGTAACCAAATGCCATGAGCATGTAGCCTGTAGAGGCTGGATGGTATTTAATAAACTTGGTTGCTTACCCAGAACTTCTTCTCTTTTTGTTATTTTTTAACCTAACTGAAAAGTCAAACCACTACAACATGCATTTCTCTCAGCTATCTTTCTACCATTTCAACTACAGCCATCACAGCAGCCAAGTTAGATCAGTAGGAAGAGCACTGCACTACATGTCCAAAGGTCGATGATTCTATTCCGGAGGGTTGAGACCCAAGTTTACTTTATAGAGAATGCAAACTTTATGCTTTTATTTCTTTTATTGTCAAGAAGAATGGTATTGATAGACTTATTTAGGAATATTGCCAATGCCATGGGAGGAGGGGAAGAGCTGTCATTGCATATGAAGAGTGTAAAAGCTTCCAGAAATAATACACATCTATATATATATATATATATAGTGAATAGAGGTTTCTGGGCTAGCCCACCTTGTCCCCATCTGGCAGCTCAGACATTATTTTATCAGCTTGAGCCCATGTTTGGGCTAGCCCAGAGGACTAGAGGAATCCCATCTGGAGCCCTTGTGGATGTTCTGGCTGGGCTTATATTTGAGAATAAATGAAATAATTTGAATAAAGTCATATGGTATTGATTTGTATTAATTACATATTCATACATAGTTTTCTATGGGACTTATAAACTACTTTCTTCCATGAGATAAGATCTAACCCCCTTGTCTCAGTGAAACCCTTGAACATTTCTCCTCCATAAAGGGCTGAGTCATTTATTGCTAGCTGTGGAAATAAATGACTTGACCCTAAGGAGCTGTGATTATTCACAAGTTCTATCACCTTTTCTAGACAATGTATAGTCCACTTAACATATATTACACCACCAAATTACACAGTATCCCCTACTTCTGATGAGGTCATCTGGCCAAAACCTGCTCACAGAGGGACAAAACTATAACATATTGGGTTGCTATACAGCTGACTGCACACATGAACCCTTACCAGTAGTCACTTCACCATGGGTTCCCCACTCTATATATAGACATCATGACAGCTGGTTAACACACTTTCTGATACACAGAAAGTGACCAGCAGCACTGGGGAATCCTAATGAGGACATACTTCATGGTTGACCAGTCATGAGAGTTGGGGGTTCCCCAATATCCATCTGTAATTATGACATCATAGCTGGTGGGTTCGACTCTAGAATATGGTACAGCAAGGGATTCCCCTCTTTCCCATGGTGTTTAGTTACAGTATAAATATGAAATCCATGTTCACAGTTACATACTTTTTCTTTAACATTTTGTTGAAGATGTAAAATCTATACCATCTATAATTGCCCTCACCATGTATTCAGATTCATGTTCAATAAATGTTGGATGTGCTCAGAATTATTCAGTGAACATAAACCTTTTAGAATCCAAAATTCTTACTGAAAAGTAATCCATTCTTACCAGTTACATGGTCAAGCAGATACATGTTGAATTTTTATGAATAAACCTCCAGGCTCAACTTGAAAACTGATACTTTTAAAGTCCAAAACCTGACTCAAATAAAAAAAAATGATACTTTAAAGTGTCATACCTAGCCAAACTCAAAAACTGATACTCTTAAACTCATTTACCTAGCTGAACTCAAAACTGATACACTTAAAGTCCCGAACCTGCCTAAACTCAATAACACATACTCCTAAAGTCTCCTATTGCACTCAACTTGAAAACTGATACTCTTAAAGTATCAATCCTAGCTGAATTCAAAAAGTGATACTCTTAACCTCATTTACCTGATTTCACTGAAAACCGAAACTCTTAAAGTCCCAACCCTAAGTCAACTCAAAAACTGATACTCCTGAAGTCTTTTACATAGCTCGACTTGAAAACTGATACTCTTAAAGTGTCATACCTAGGTTAATTCAAAAACTGATACTCTTAAACTCATTTACCTAGCTTAACTCAAAACTGATACTCTTATTGTCCCGAACCTGCCTAAACTCGATTACTGATACTCTTAAATTCTCCTACAGGGCTGAACTTGAAAACTGATACTCTTAAAGTCCTGAACCTGACACAACTCAAAGAATGATACTTTAAAGTTTCATACCTAGTTAAACTCAAAAACTGATATTCTTAAACTCACTTACCTGGCTTGTCTTAAAATTGATACACTTAAAGTATCATACCTAGCTGAATTCAAAAACTGATACTCTTAAACTAATTTACCTGGTTTAACTTAAAACTGATACTCTTGAAGTCCCAAACCTGACTCAACTCAAAAACTGATACTCTCAAAGTCTTTTACATGGCTCAACTTAAAAACTGATACTCTTAACCTTTAAGTGCCAAAGCGTGCTTAAATGCGCGGTTTTGGGCTTAAATGCATGTATATTAAAAGAAATTATCATCCAGATACTTTTACTAGTCCAATCTGCAAAGTTAGACCCTCTATAGAATGCCCATGACCTCTCTATTTTGATACAAACATCCGTTTTGCTTGATCTTCATTATACCAAACACAGGGAGTCAAAACTTGAGAATGAGCAGTCATACTATGTGATCTATTGGGGGCAGCCCTCCAGGGGCATTATACTTGACATGACACCAATATTATGCTGGATCATATATATTTTATGTCCCATACTCCCTTTAGATTCTAAAAGAACTGTTCATCCATAGAGAATCCATGCATTGTTACTAGCAATTTTTGTTTCCTGAGTGGCAGTACACATGAAAATGTAGACAGAATCATATTTGAACATCAGGAAGGGGAGGGGGGGGCTACATATAACACAAGAGAGATCAAATACTACCAAATGACTATAAATGGAATGTTTTGGTAACTATGGTTACCAGACCTGACCAATAAATTTCATGACCTGGACTGAAAGTCTTCACTGAGTTATGAGTATTCAGAAAATGTAATACAGAGCCCAAATCAAAAGAAGATCAAAATAACACTCTTAAAGTCAGAAACCTGACTCAAATAAAAAAAAAATGATACTTTAAAGTGTCATACCTAGCATAACTCAAAAGCTGACACTCTTAAACTCATTTACCTAGCTTAACTCAAAACTGATACTCTTATTGTCCCGAACCTGCCTAAACTCGATAACTGATACTCTTAAATTCTCCTACAGGGCTGAACTTGAAAACTGATACTCTTAAAGTCCTAAACCTGTCACAACTCAAAGAAAGAAACTTTAAAGTTTCATACCTAGTTAAACTCAAAAACTGATATTCTTAAACTCACTTACCTGGCTTGTCTTAAAATTGATACTCTTAAAGTATCATACCTAGCTGAATTTAAAAACTGATACTCTAAAACTAATTTACCTGGTTTAACTTAAAACTGATACTCTTGAAGTCCCAAACCTGACTCAACTCAAAAACTGATACTCTCAAAGTCTTTTACATGGCTCAACTTAAAAACTTATACTCTTAAAGTGTCTTTTCTGCCACAACACATAAACTGATACTCTTAAAGTCCTCATTTACCAACTTTATCAGAATCTGATATTCTTAAACTCATTTACCTGGCGCAACATATAAACTGATACTCTTAAAGTCTTCATCTACCAACATTACTCAAAAACTGATACTCTTAAACTGCCATGTCTATCTTCATTCAAAAACTGATAATCTTTAACTCCTTTACCTAGCTCAACTAGAAAACTGATGCTCAAAAAGTCCAGAACCTGACTCAACTCAAAAACTGATACTCTTAAAGATTTTTACCTGGCTCAACGTAAAAACTGATACTCTGAAAGTGTCATACCTAGCTTAACTCATGAACTGATTCTCCTTAAAAACCGATACTTGTAAACTTTATGACCTGACTAAACTAACAGTATTCCTCTTTAAGTCCCCATTTAGCCATAACTCAAAAACTGATTCTCTTGAAGTCCTTTACCTGGCATAACTTGAAAACTGATACTCTTAAAGTCCTTTACCTAACTCAACTCAAAAACCGATACTCTCAAAGTCTTTTACATAGCCTAACCCGAAAACTGATACTCTTAAAGTATCAATCCTAGCTTAATTCAAAAACTGATACTCTTAAACTCATTTACCTGATTTCACTGAAAACCGAAACTCTTAAAGTCCCAACCCTAAGTCAACTCAAAAACTGATACTCCTGAAGTCTTTTACAGAGCTCGACTTGAAAACTGAAACTCTTAAAGTGTCATACCTAGGTTAATTCAAAAACTGATACACTTAGACTTATTTACCAGGTTTGACTGATACTCTTAAAGTCTGAAACCTAAGTCAACTCAAAAACTGATATTCCTAAAGTCTTTTACATAGCTCGACTTGAAAACTGATACTCTTAAAGTGTCATACCTAGATTAATTCAAAAACTGACACAGTTAGACTCATTTACAAGGTTTAACTTAAAACTGATACCCTTAAAATCACCTACCTGGCTCAACTCAAAAACTAATACTCTTAAAGTCCTTTACCTGGCTCAACTTGAAAACTGATACTCTGAAGGTGTCATACCTAGCCTAACTCAAAAACTGATGCTCTTAAACTCACTTACCTGGCTTGACTTAAAACTGATACACCCCGAACCTGCCTAAACTTGATAACTGATACTCTTAAACCCTTCTACCTAGCTCAACTTGAAAACTGATACTTAAAGTCCTTAACCTGACACAACTCAAAGAATGATACTTTTAAAGTCGCATATGTAGTTAAACTCAAAGACTGATACTCTTAGACTCATTTACCAGGCTTAACTTAAAACTGATACTCTTAAAGTATCAATCCTAGCTTAATTCCAAAACTGATACTCTTAAACTTATTTACCTGATTTCACTGAAAACCAAAACTCTTAAAGTCCCAAACCTGAGTCAACTCAAAAACTGATACTCCTAGACTTTTACATAGCTCAACTTGAAAACTGATACTCTTAAAGTGTAATATCTAGGTTAATTCAAAAAATGATACTCAAAAACACATTTACCTGGTTAAACTTAAAACTGATACTCTTAAAGTCCAAAACCTGACTCAACTCAAAAAGTGTCATACCTAGCCTAACTCAAAAACTAACACTCTTAAACCCATTTACCTAGCTTAACTCAAATCTGATACTCTCAAAGTCCTGAACCTGCCTACACTCGATAACTCATACTCTTAAATTCTCCTACTGGGCTCAACTTGAAAAATAATACTCTTAAAGTCCTAAACCTGACACAACTGAAAAAAACTGATACTCTTAAACTCCTCTACCTAGCTCTGTCATATCTAGCTATGGGTAATTACAGCTACTATATGAACATAGTGATAACAAGAAGCTGGCAATTAGTGCATACTTGATGATAGCTTTATTGAACAAAAGAACATGCTGAAGAGATGTTAACTCAGCGAATAGCTAGTTGGTAATACTGGCAGGTGTGCTAACACCTGGCTGTATATACATAATGACCATCAAGTGTACCAACCCTAGTGGCAAGGTGTGGTACTACTGCATACATTATAGGTGAGTATAGCATAGTGAGCGATAATGGATGTCGTATGAATGGTATAATGTACAATATATTAATAGAGTAAAAGCAGTCGAGTTCTCTACTCATCACAGCTCAACTTGAAAACGGATACTCTTAAAGTCCTAAGCCTGACCCAACTCAAAGAATCATACTTTTAAAGTGTCATACCTAGTTTAACTCATAAAAACTGATACCCTTAAACTCATTTACCTGGTTTAACTTTAAACTGATACTCTTAAAGTCCAAAACATGACTCAACTCAAATACTGATACTCTCAAGGTCTTTTACAAAGTTCAACTTGAAAACTGATATTCTTAAAGTGTCATACCTGCCACAACACATAAACCGATACTATTAAAGTCCTCATCTACCAACTTTACTCAGAATCTAATACTTTAAAACTTATTTACCTGGCTTAACTCAAAAGCTGATACTCCTAAAGTGCCATATCTAGCTTAATTCAAAAACTGATAATCTTTAACACCTTTACCTAGCTCAACTTAAAAAATCTATACTCTTAAAGTCTTTTACCTGGCTCAACTTGAAAACTGATACTCTTAAAATCCCTTACCTGGCTCAACTTGAAAACTTATACTCTAAAGGTGTCATACTTAGCCTAACTCAAAAACTGATGCTCTTAAACCCACTTAATTGTCTTGACTTAAAACTGATACTCTTAAAGTATCATACCTAGCTGAATTAAAAAATTGATACTCTTTAACTCATTTACCTGGTTTAACTGAAAACTGATACTCTTAAAGCATCAATCCTATTTTAATTCAAAAACCGATATGCCTTTTTCCCCTATTTTCCCCCATTTTTCACATTTTCTGGCATTTTTTTCACTAACAAGGCAACTTTCAAAAGCTCTGGAGACCTTAATAATTGAAGTATCAACAAACCTTTAACCATAAACATGTTAAAGTTGATGTAACCTCAGCAGTAGCTAAAGGTAGTGACAAATGTAATCTCAGGTTTCCACAGATTTAAGATATTGAGTTAGGTCACCTTAAACAATGTTGCTGTTGAGCTGCTGGTGTAATTGGGCATCTTCAGACACTCAATAAATGTTCCTTAAACAGTCATCTTCAACACCTTAGACAACATTGTTGTTAAAGATACATTCTAGCTCCTAGTAATAACTGAGGGCCAAAAGCAAACTGAATTAGATTAATTATACAGACTCTACAGGTCATCACTTCACCTAACAACACCATTATGCCTTATTGTCGGGTCTATGTACCACAGGGTACATAGCTATAAGTATGAGTTTCACCCTATGGTTTATATTGAATAGCACCAGTTCTCTTATACCAATATTTCTATCATTAGAAAATCTTTAATGACACCCATGTCTAAGAATATGATTCTGTCATGGTCTATTAGCCCCAAGCAATGAGACCTTTTACTTACCCCAACATAGAAGGACCTATCTTGTATCTATACATCAACTATTCACAGAGGCACAGATGGTTAATATCATGATAGCATATCCTTCCTTTTATGTAGGTAACATGAATGAATTCATATTCAGTCAATATCCTTCTAACTAGAGAAGAAGGATAGAGAAGAAAATGTTTAAGTTAATGGCACCAACTGTCCATACAAGACGTGTAACAAGGTGCTGTGGTGGTGGCACCTGTCTATCCCTGGGGTGCATCCAGGTGTGGTGATGGAAGCATCTGCCCATGATACAAGCCCATGGGTGCGGTGGGTGTTGTGGTACCAGCAGCTTTATACACCAGAGGTGTGTCACAGTGTTGTGGTGACATAGCATTGGTGCTCCAGGGTGCTGTATTGGTGATATCCATTCATTTTGGATGGGCTGGAAATGAAAGATTAAGTTGACAGCTTACCATGGTTCAAAACATACATTGTTTTAAACAGATTTATTGAACACAGCTTGATTTGATGTACAAGCATTTTCTATATTGGTTTAACTGGTGCAAGGCAGCTTTACAATATCAACATCAAATATCATGGATGTATATAAAGACTCGGGTTCTGAAAGTGGTTCTATTTGGAACAGGTTTTCCATCATAATTGAAATATAATGTTCTTACCCCTTGCCATCTTCTTCTTCTGGTAGTGGGTCTAAAAGAGAAAAATAAGAAAGGAAATCAAAACAGATTTCTTTCAGGTGTTGTATTATATACAAATGATATAAAGCTCATGACACTCTGAACATTTATACACTTCAGATTCAGTTATTACCACGTGCACCTTTTTTAGACTTTCTAGAATGATATCTTCTACAGTTTTTTTTATACCGTAAAAATCTCTGTTGCATTAATGATCTATGATGACTTCATGATGATTCTAAGCAGCAGTTCATGTTGCTCAATAATTACATTTTGACACTGTTTTCATCTCACCTCATTCCACTGAGACCTCTTTTTACTGTATGTGCCTTGCTTCTTCAGGTTGGCCCTCTGCCGGATTGCTCCCTGTCTCACCCTCTCCTTTCTGCCTGCTTTTTTGCTGCAAAAAGTGAAGCATGATCATTCTCTCATATCATTTTAGATTTTTCATTATTGATGAAATGGTTATTAGGCAAGTCAAGAATCTTGTCAAGACACTCTGTACAATATTTCTACTTAAAGCAGTGTAATGATATTGATAGGATGATCCATTGATATTTCCTTCACATGAATCTATATTTAGTCATTCTCATTCATATATATATTAGGTTATCCAAACTTGTTATATTTTGAAAATGTATCAGATTCCTTCTTTATAGGAACTTAAGAGAACATTATCCACTTACATCTCTTTTATAAGTCTTTTTACATCCCTTGGACTAAGGTGTTTAAGGGTGACCCGACAGTCCCTTGTCAGAGGAGGGTCCAGCACACAGACATTGCCTTCTTTCTTGATCTCTCCCACTTTATCTGCACTGAAAACAAGTATGAATATATCATTTGAATAAATAGACGTACAACAACTCCAATCTAGTTTGGGCGAATATTTTACTGCTACTGCCCATTTATCACCACTTATATGCGCGCATATAAGTAGCTTATATCAATTGAATATGTTACTTAAAAGCTGGCCTCCCCAGCCTGAGCAAAATACAATATGAGGGGTGTTAAGCTGAATTTCCACCAACGTATGTGCACATATATATCAATTTATAGATATTCATACTTAATGAAAGCCTCCTACTAGGATGGATAGAGGAACAGTACCATGATCATTAGAAATCTAATAACCTAAAATTGGACATGTTGTCTTTTCTATTTCTTAAATATATCCACAGATTATCTATACTCACAAACAATTAGATCAATGATCAAAGACAACATGTGTAACTTACGGAATATTTTCCTCCATCTCTATTTCCACATCCAACAGAGATGTGTGCTGGATTGTGTCTTGTGTTTGATTCTCTGTCTCTTCCTGTGGAGGTCTGATACTGACGGTCGTACAAGTGCCTTCAATTGGGAAGGCGGTAACCACGGGGATTCTTCTGGCATGGACAGCATGGTCAGTTATTGCCTATGATATCAAAAGTGACAAAATAGAAGTTGATGTTTCAGAAATGGTAAAGAGTATAAATTAACAACTGTTTGGTATGATTTATACATGAATGTGTTGAACTCAGAGGATGTCATTTATACAAGTAGGCCTGGATTCAAAGTTTAATGATATCAACGATAGTATTTTACCAGTGATATACTTACAGATGATGGCAAGACCAACTCCTCATCATTTTTGTCTGCAACCTCTGCCCTGCTTCCTGCAACTGCCTGGTGTGCACTTGGTGCAGCCACAACAAACCTATCGGCGGCTGGCAGGGTACTGGGAGCTGGGAGACTGCTTGAAGGTCGAGGTGCTGCTAGAGCTGGTGCCCTGGTGAAATGCATAACAACAACTGCTGCATCATATTTATAAAGAGTTGTATGGAAACTGGGATCAGGATGTTACAAAACAAGTGTTATAAGTTTTAAACTATTGCTTGGTCAAATCTTCTAGTGGCCCATTTTTGTTAAAGAGAAATAAAGAAAAGGGCCAAAAAATTGTTTAGTCCTTCAAGATCAAGTAACAATGGTGTCTACATATATATTGGGTTTTGAAAACGATAATTTTATTCTCAAATAGAATCTGTTCTTCATGTTCTACCACCTCATCACAAAAGACTATTGCTCTATCAAACTGTCATCAAAACCATCAAATCTAAGGCAATGATAATTTTTAGAGGTTCCCTATGATAGGATGGCATTTTGGTAAAATGTTTCAATTGCAGTACCATATGTAATGAAATTAACAGCAGGCATTTCTGAGAATTCCGAGGACTTAGAGCTAAAATTCAAGTAAATATGCTCTCATTCCAACTATAGAGTGCTAGTTTTGTATGCTTCACAAAAATTGAAGAGTAATCCTTTAGGTTAGATTGAATACACTTGACTCAACCTCATTTTCAATTACAATCACTGATAGACTCTTACTTTCATCACATGCCAAGTAGTCAACCTATATCAGTTGTCTTCATTAATTCATTACACTAGTTATTCCTTCCCAAAGCCTGGATACAATGATTCATCTTCGAAGCACTAGGTAAATAATTTTTTCCGCAAGTACTCTGTTTTCCTAACATGATATTTAACAGCCTTTAATGATGGACGATCAAATCATTTAAAATACAGTGATTATGGGTTAGTCAATGAGGCAAAGAAGTAAAAGCACAAAAGACATCCTTAAAACATTGATATAACATTCATATCAAGTATGACACCAAACTATGCCATAATGAATGTCCCATGTATGAGGGATATAACCCTGTCATAATGTCCTGTGTTTGAGGGATATAGCCCTATCATAATGTCCTGTGTTTGAGGGATATAACCCTGTCATAATATCCTGTGTATGATGGATATAGCCATATCATAATGTCCTGTGAGGGATATAGCCCTGTCATAGTGTAAACCCAGGTAGCAAAGGTGGTGTGGCCCTACTTTATTTGGTGTGGCTTCTGATGTGGGCCGTAATGGGCTAACTGATGGGCTGCCGACAGTTTCTGTCCTCAGTGAGGTGCGTGGGCCACACTGGGCTAACCAATATGGGCACAGATCAGTCTCAGAGTGGGTTTGGGTTCAACATGGGTTTTTGATGTGGCTGAAAGTGGGCTGCCCACTTTGATCACATGGCGCCATCTGGTCAAAATTCATCATTTGGGGTCAACATGGGTTTTTGGTGTTGCTGAAAGTGGGCTGCCCACTTTGATCAGGTGGCACCAAACTCTGAGAAAATTTGTGTACTGTTATGATTTATATGATTCATTAGCCTATTTCTGTTATATCATACTAAAGAAAATCAATACTGACATGGGGGGGAAGCTGTACATCAGACATAGTGGGGTCATCTAGTGACAAAGTTCAGAACTCCCAGCTCAGTATGCCTTGTGCAAACCCATCCTCAACCCTGTCTGGGGAATTATCTTTGGAACTGATCTATGCCTGATTCGGGGTGCCCACCTTGAAACCAATCTGTGCCAAAAGTGTTTGCCCATTTTGAAGCTGCTCTGTGCCCAAATCAGTTAGCCTTATGTGGCCCACACAACTTACTGAGGACAAAAACTGTCGGGAGCCCAACAGTCTTAGTTCAGTTTGCCCTATTAGGGCAACTCACTGTGGCCCTGACTGGAAACCAACCATTTGCCCAACCTCAAACCATGAATAGTGTTCTGCCCGCTTTAAACCACCTTATCTGAGCTAAAACTGAATTGGCCCTAAGCGGGCTTGCTACATGGGGTGCTGTGTATGTGGGACACTGCTGTCACACCACAAGCCACACTTCTCAAGTTGTTCTTCATTTCCCATTGACTGTGATGATGATGATACAGGACAATAACCACAATAAATGTAATTGATAAACTGACCATGATAAACAATTGCAATAGACAATAGCATATTCCTATATCAACATGCTCTAATAATATACTCACTTGTCTGCAGGAATGTTTGTGTGCCCTTCTTGAAGCACACCTGACTGCACCTCAGCTGGTGCAGACAACACCAGAGCACTATAATACAAATTTAATGTCATCAAGTGGTATAAGTTTTAGGTGCTAGCCCCTCCCCTTGGCCTCCATAGTTGGAGGGAGACTAAACATACTGTATTACTCTCTCCATCATCATAATACAGTAGAACCATCAATTCAAACTTAGTTGGCCAAGGCATGTCAACCAGACCTAGTCCAGTAACATGATAGCCTTCAAATTAGTGCCTCCCAATGGGTAGCATACTTCAATATAAAATGATTACCACAGGAATGCTGTAGTCACATTAAAAACTGCTGACATCACCTAACTTTGCACATTTCAAATGTATTTTGCCAGTAGATCCAAACTCTGAGAAAATTTGTGTACTGTTATGATTTATATGATTCATTAGCCTAATTCTGTTATATCATACTAAAGAAAATCAATACTGACATGGGGGGGAAGCTGTACATCAGACATAGTGGGGTCATCTAGTGACAAAGTTCAGAACTCCCAGCTCAGTATGCCTTGTGCAAACCTATCCTCAACCCTGTTTGGGGAATTATCTTTGGAACTGATCTATGCCTGATCCAGGGTGCCCACCTTGAAACCAATCTGTGCCAAAAGTGTTTGCCCATTTTGAAGCTGCTCCGTGCCCAAATCAGTTAGCCTTATGTGGCCCACACAACTTACTGAGGACAACAACTGTCGGCAGCCCAACAGTCTTAGTTCAGTTTGCCCTATTAGGGCAACTCAGTGTGGCCCTGACTAGAAACCAACCATTTGCCCAACCTCAAACCATGAATAGTGTTCTGCCCGCTTTGAACCAGCTTATCTGAGCTAAAACTGAATTGGCCCTAAGAGGGCTTGCTACATGGGGTGCTGTGTATGTGGGACACTGCTGTCACACCACAAGCCACACTTCTCAAGTTGTTCTTCATTTCCCATTGACTGTGATGATGATGATACAGGACAATAACCACAATAAATGTAATTGATAAACTGACCATGATAAACAATTGTTTAATAGACAATAGCATATTCCTATATCAACATGCTCTAATAATATACTCACTTGTCTGCAGGAATGTTTGGGTGCCCTTCTTGAAGCACGCCTGACTGCACCTCAGCTGGTGCAGACAACACCGGAGCACTATAATACAAATTTAATGTCATCAATGGAGCACTATAATACATATTTAATGTCAACAATGGAGCACTATAATACATATTTAATGTCAACAATGGAGCACTATAATACATATTTAATGTCAACAATGGAGCACTATAATACAAATTTAATGTCAACAATGGAGCACTATAATACATATTTAATGTCAACATTGGAGCAGTATAATACATATTCAATGCCATCAATGGAGCACTATAATACACATTCAATGCCATCAATGGAGCACTATAATACATATTTAATGTCATCATTGTAGCACTATAAGACATATGTAATGACATCCATGGAAATCAATGGAATAATGAGGTGTTGATATTCAAGAGGACATTAGGCAAGCTGTCATCTACTGGTTACATCTTGACTTCTATGAATCATTATGGACATGCCAACATCAAAATGTCTGCTTCTGCTTTCCTTCTAGAGTGTTGTATTACCATGTTATGCATTGGCCTGTGTATAGAATATATCATAATCCGTTCAAAATGACACCATAATCAACTAAGTTAAACCAGAAAAGTTTGAATACTAGAAATAGGAAATGAAAGGCAAAGATGATACTACAGCAGTAAAAACTACTCAATTCTCAAGTTTAACAGGTATTGATTTGTATTGCCTGAAATACCAATATCAAATTGACATGGATGAACGGCAAGTCTGATGTCTGACATTGATTAGAATGTTGTCATGGCAGGCAACCATTTCAGCCAGTATTTATAGCTCTTGGATGTGCACACAAATATCATCACTTTGGAGAAGTGATCAATTAAACTAGAAAAGGTGTTATGCTCTGTCTAAGCTGACCTTTTCACATTGGATTTAAAGGGTTCGGGTCTGCTCTAGGTTCTTAAGGCACAGTAAATTAAACAATAATTCATCAATACACCACCCACATATCATGGGAATCTATTTTCAATCAACGTGCCATTTTTGACATGCTGATACATTTTAATGATGTGAAACATTTGAAGCAGTTTAACAGCCTAATCTACTTACATATCTTGCTTCAGCATGAGCTGGGGGACGGCCTCACTTGGGGTCAAGGTGGCTGAGGCTGGTGCACACATCTCAGTTGTCAAAGGAGCACTGCAAAAAAGTCATAACTTGAGCATGGACACAGCAATAAATAGAGATTCAGAAAATTGTCTAGAGACATGTATTATGTGTTTGATGTCCATCTGCTCAAAGGTATTCTCCTAACATTATAATGAAATTCCAACAACTCAGAGCAGCACCTCATGGCATTAAAGCAAAACTCCTCATAAGCTAGAATTTTTCTTTTACTCAAATCCATCTTTTAGTGTGTGGATCTGCTCTCATTTTCTAAGAAGAAGAACTTTAATGGAGCCTAATCTACTTACACATCTTGCTTCAGCGTGAGCCGGGGGATTGCCTCACATGGGGCCAGGGGGTCTGAGGATGGTGCACACATCTCATTTGTCACAGGATAGCTGCAAGAAATAGAACATCACCTGAACAAGTGAACAATAATAATAGTAATGACATTGCTATTTGAATTTTAATGTAATTTAAAGTGTTTGATGACTAACTTGTTTGAATGACTTTATAAACATTTATTTTCATTGTGTTGATTGATGAGGGCTTGCGACAGCTAAGATTATCTAATGCATGTTTATATGTTCATGCCTCATATTCATCAATATAACTTGTTCAAGCCTGCATAGATCTACTTTAAATCAATGTTTGAGGTTTTTATGAGACATTACTTCTAGAATT
The DNA here is from genome assembly GCA_949317995.1 of Acholoe squamosa. Classification (NCBI taxonomy): domain Eukaryota; kingdom Metazoa; phylum Annelida; class Polychaeta; order Phyllodocida; family Polynoidae; genus Acholoe; species Acholoe squamosa. The sequence goes on along the minus strand of OX439046.1, from coordinate 70,919,430 downwards.
GTATTGGTGTTGATCCAGAATTTGAAAATATCCATGGATCATTAGCTGACTTTTGAACAAAAGTCAAAATACTCACGTGACTCCTGGGAGGACTGATTGGTCCAAGCGTACAAGGACAACCTGGCACACCCTTTTCTTCCTGTTCACTTTTGGGTAGTGAAGTGCCCAGGGTTCATCAGGCAGGGGTTGGGGTGTTCTAGGATCACACACCATGGGCCTCCTGCAAGAAATCCATCAATCAAACAGGAGGAAAAGAACTTTAAATGAAATTGATTTTCTAAGTAGAATTACACATATTTAAAATGCTGTCCAGTTGGCTATGTAGATCTAGCTAAGTATTATGTTCAGGCATACCTCTTGTTATCATTGGTGCTTCTCCTGAAGTTGGCCCATGGCACTTCAGACTCTGTGACTCCGTAATCCCAGAACACCTCATCGCCAGGTCTTATTGCTCTGTGGCAGTACAGTGCCATGCCTGGAGGCTGCCCAGGTCCCACCTCCATGAGCCGAGGGTAAGGGCTGAGGTTAGGGTTACGGCAATGATTGACCAGGCGGCCAAAGGTGCCAAAGGTGGTGGTAGCATCTATTGCCACCTGGTCATTGTCCAACCATGCGTCCACAATGTAGGACCCAGGGTTGTTGTCCTGGTAATGGACCTCCCTCCGCAACCTCTCTGCCCTAGAGACAAAGTCCCCCTCATACTCGAGCACGAAATCATACTTCTTAAATGCCTTGTTGGCAACAACACACAGCCCTCTCTCTTCATCATACTCCACCCTGAGGTCTTCGTTGCTTCGTGACCTCCATTTCCTCAGTGCATCCTTCATCTTGTCCACAGTCGTGGGATCAAGGTCATTTATTAGTTCCTTTGAAATTGAAAAAATAAATAAGATTCATATCATCCAGCAATGTCTGACTCCCCTTCACATTATCTATACTTATTGTAATACCTGTCTCAGAACAAAGGTTTGTACAATCATCACATAAAAAGTGTATAAAATGTTGCCCGGTTGGCTAGTAGAGCAGCTATTTATTGGTTCAAAGAAATCACAAGATGAACAGGTTTATAAACTCTTATTCACACTATGTTTTCCTTATTTGCCACACGGGGACTTAGTAACTTACCATGTGTGGAAACCGTCTCCTCACTTGGCGTGTCAAGATACGGTCCATCATTGTTACTACCAACTGACTAAACCTCACCAAACTGAAAACAGAACACATAAAGAAATGCTTACTAGTCTAAAGAAGCTCTATAGAACACTTATGTACTGGGTACAGAGCTTTGGGGCACTTATGTACCAGGTACAGAGCTCTGGGTTGTGTGTTCATTATGTGGTAGAGGATTCATTCACTTAAGACACACATGATGACCCCCATGTGTGTTCTAAATGTGGCAAAGGATTCATTCAATTGAAATGCATAGATGATGACCCACACAAGAGAAAAACGCCATGTGTTGATAATGTTGTTAAAGATTCATTCATATTGGGACACGTAAACACACATAATGCTTCATACGAGACAAAACCCACATGTGTTCATAATGTGGTAAAGAATTCATTCAGATTAGTACACTTAAGACACACATAATGACCCATATGTGTTCATAATGTTTGTTCATAATGTGGTAAACCAAACCTCTGGTCATGTAGTCCACCTGCCCCATATACAAAGCTAATACTCTGAACTTCTTTGATAATACTTACAGAACTGTCTGCATTATGAACCAACCCAGCAAATTGTCGTTATCTGTTGCCATGATTGGTCATCAATGGTGACTCCTTTTTGAGTGCTAACTCACTGCATCATCTTTCGCCACTGTGTGTCAGTCTCACATGGCATGGCGGTATATCACAACAGTCGCCAACATGATCTGACTCACTGCATGAGTATGTGCCACTGCCTGTCAACTCTCAATCAGAATGGCGGCTTATCACAACCATCCGCAACATGGATCTGACTCACTGCATGAGTATGGGCCACTCCCAGACAACTCTCACTCAGAATGG